>JANRMT010062797.1:476519-575132 GCA_026402145.1 Polypterus bichir lapradei | reverse complement strand
AGATAGATAGATAGATAGATAGATAGATAGATAGATAGATAGATAGATAGATAGATAGATAGATAGATAGATAGATAGATGCCAAATGCTGATTTATTATTTACCCTCTACAATTCTAGGCAACTTACTCCCAGATAAACCACTTGAACACTGAGAATCTTCTTTGTGTCTTGAGCTATGGCATTGGGCAGGGGAATGGGATAGCAGGCTGCTTGCTGCTTGCGCTGGTCGACACATTTACAACACAAAAAACACTGATGGAGAGGTGCGAAGGGATTTAAGGTGGGCCGGGATTTCAAGTTTTTTCATACGCTTCGGTAATTCGAGTGTTAAACAGGTTAAGTGCTTTAACGTTTATTTTACATAATTATACTTTACTCTGTTCTTATGACCTTCTTTCTTTTAAAGTGGTACTGCCTGGTAGTTGGATTGCCACAGGGATTTAAAACTTTACAGATTGTGTCCTAAAATGTATGCACATGACTCTATGTTACCAAACCACTACAAGTAGATCAAATTCCAAAGCAATTTCCTCTGTCTTCTAAAAAAACGATTAAATAACTTAAATGTCACGCTCCAGTACATCAGGAAAGTGTGTATGGATGATACACTTTTGTATATAAGTTGATAACGTGTGTGCACCTGTACACAGGTAAGGTGACTTGTGCAGTTTGTAAAGTCCACAGTTTGTAAATTGTCCCCTCTCATTAGCCTTTTTCAATTAATTTAGCTCATCACAATTAAATCAACCATCCATTCAGTGCAAAGCAGAAACGAACACTGTGAGAAACTCCAACCCATACGAAAAAACATTGGCAAATATGTCATCAGTCATTCAAATTGAGTCAAATTCAACACTGTATGAGTGGAATTTCAGAAGCAGCACTATATGTAACTAAGAAGACTAATTGAACAAAAACAATGGAGAATGTCCAGCAATACTCTGGAAGACCCCAGATTAAAAAAAGGACACTGTGTGACCACTATGAAGACTGTGTGGACGTCGCAGATGTATTGGGGCGACTGGCCAGTTTGGGCTTTTTCCATGAACCCAGAGGTAGTTCTTAGGGGACACCTGAAAAAACTTAATGAGTAGGGCTTAAGAGACCCTTGAATTTAGAGTTGTTATGAGAAGTTCACTTTGACAATTTATTTGTGTTAGATTAATTTTTGCTATGCAAATGTTTTATGGGTTTCTTTATTTCTAGAACATTTCTGTACAGTTAGTTTTGCATTAGGATGTTACATGATCATAGTGATTATTTATTTCACGGTGCAACAAAGTTATTTTGTTTTGAATATGCACACCACCATGTTATGATCCCCATTATAGTCACACAACTCACGCAACATCTTAGATTGAGGAGATGTGCCTTATGACACAGCAGTACCAGGTAACACTCTTACCCTTCATGTCAGCAAACACAAGGAGCTGCTCACAGACGTCAGGGAGCAGAAGACAAACCAAACCCAAACTCCATCAGACAGGCTGCTGCTGAGAGGATCAAAAGTTTCACATTTCTTGGAGCCACCATCACTGTTGCCTTAAGATGGACACAACCCATCTCTGCTGGTGTAGAGAGGCCAAACCAATGCCTTTTCTTCAACAGACTATGACATCAATGCCCACCAGTGTCTGCAGGTGTACAGTGGAGTCCATCCTCCACAGAATCAGCTCAGGGTATGACCGGCAAACTGCTCTCTTCTGCACAGGACACACAGTATGTAACACACACTGCTGAGGAAAGCCTGACAGTATTATTAAACAACACAGCCATCATGTATCATTCCTGTCCTGTTTAGGATCATTAGACCACCATAATTTTTAGTGAAAATTGCTTGTATCAACATTTTCCTGTACTGACACCTGCCTGATATCCTTGCACATACTCTGAGGCTGACTTTCATGATGTCGGGTGTTCATTGATATTGTACTTCTGAATAATTGGGCCATTCAGAGTTGACATTCACACAAAGCAGAGACCACCAGTATAGACCTAAAACAATTAAGACTGTCAAAGTAAGAGAAAGCAAAGAAACCACAAAGAATCAGACAACATGTCTGTCACAGAATACAGCGACACACAATCACACCAAGGAAGGCTTGGGGTCCTCCATTATCTTAATATGCTCGTCTCTCATGCTAACTCCACACACATCATGACATGACCAGATCTGAAACCCTCACCCCCTAAAGCTCTCGGACAGCCACAATAACCACTCAGCCATTTATATGGATGGAAGTTCTCCCGCTCCATGATTTTCCTGTACTGTTTATTTACATCAGCATATTTCTCTTTTTCTAAACAATGTGCTGTCCACATTTTCTGCATTTCATTACTAATATGGTGCCATATTGTTATAGAACACCCATGGAGAAACCTTTTTTGCTGAATTTTGTGGACCTTTACTGGAGAACCAGGGTGCTACTAAAATTTTGCTCCAAATCTCTCACATCAATTTGTTCTAAAACCCCACACCTCACATATGACCAAATACTTTGGAGTTTTATTTTTGGTATTTATTTTTCTTTAATTATTTTAATAATAGCTGCAATAAAATCCATATTTGGTAATGGTGAAACATACTTCAATTATAAATACCTAAAATTAATACTCATACTTACAAACCAAGAGGCAAAGTTCAAAGTTGTGTATGCTGCCTTTCTCCTCAAGCAGAAATGAACACCACAGGTGTAGAAAGTGTAAGGATGCTAGCAGTCAGTTGCAGTCTGTTAGCTTTCAGGAAATGACTGCTGGTGATGCTGGTCTTTCATGTGAAAACTGCTTTGAATGTGTGATAGTGTCGCATTGACTCCTCCTCATTTTATACATTTTGTTTTTAATGATACAGAACACATTTATTTGTGCTGCTACCCCCAAGCTGCAGAAAACAAAATACAGTTTTCACTCAAGTTATTGACAATATTTAACTGCAGACTCCTTTTAAATCGTGCATCCCAGATATGTTTGTTTATTTTTAATTTACTTCCAGGTAAAATGGTATACAATCAAGCAGAGAAAAGGTGCAGAACATATACAACAAAGTACTTCAAAAACTCTTTAGAAAAATCACCAGGGAAATACAATAAAAGAATTAAAAATTTAGATGTGTTTTTGAATGCGTCTTTGGTTAATGTCTGACATTAAACTGGGCCAAGCAAAGGAAATGTGCCTGAGTGTGATTTATGATGGACTGGCATGCTCTCCTGGTTCCTCATATATGCCAACCAGAACCAGCTAAGCAATATTAGCAGGTAGTTAAGGTGAACCTTTGACTTGTGTTGCATAAATAAATTTATAAGTCAATTACTAACTGCATATAAAACCTATGTGGTTCCTTGGGGTATGTCTTTTAGAGGGTCTATGCAAATCAACTAATGATTTAAAAATATGTACACGTAATATGGAGTAGTATGCCTTGTGTAGTGTTCATTTTAGGATTTTGTCGTTTTTTACTTATCAAGCATCAGTATTAATTCATGGCGTGTATCATTTGTCACTCATCACTCCCTGCTCATGACTTTTCATTCATCATGCATCATTATTCACATATCACCACTCACTTATGGTTTATAACACATCACCTGTCACTCACTGCTACTCACGTTTCACTCATCATGCAACACTCGCTATTTTTCATTTTTAGTCTGTCTTTACAAAATTAATCACAGTGCCCAGTCAAAAGAAGGACACAACAGCAGGCATGCAATGCCTCCCCCCCCCCCCAAGCTAGTATCAAAACCTGAGCCCCTGGCGCTGTAAGGCAAGAATGCTAGCCCAAGGCAAACACACTAAAAATTTAAGAACATCTGAAATAACGATTAAAATGAAAAGTTTTAGTGTAATGTCAGTTCATACCCTGCATATTGATTACAGTCTATGATACAAAATTTATGTATAGTGTTGATCAATGAAATTCCTCAAAGTGTTTTTCACAGCACATATGTCGTATTCACCATTTACCTTGATGGATTAATGTTTTAATGGAAATTCACCTTTGCGGTTGGCTTAGACAAACTTTTTTTTTTTCTTTCCAGGGCACTGCAAAGCCAATGTGACATCACACAGCTGTAGCAGGCATACATAGACCTTTCACACATGCATACTGTAAGATTGTTACAAATCTGCTTCAGGTGTCACGTCCAATTTATGCTTTTAAAAATTTAATTTTTTCCACTTGAGGGGTACATTAACTGACCATAATGCCACCCCCTGGTCTGACCAGGAATTACCTTCTTTTGAGCCCTTTAGCTACCTCCCATGGACACGTGTGTGACACGGCCCACCCCTCAGCCCAGACCCATCTTTTGGGTGATCCTAACCGTGAGGACGTGAACCTGAGAGAGAACATCGGCACCGACTTGAAGAGAGCCCTAGCGATTGATGACTGAATACTTGTACAACTGTAGGTCTAAAAACCACCTAGTGACTTGCGGGTTTGACTCCTTGTGTTAGTTGCCATCCACTGTAAAAGTGCATGATCTGTAACCAGGGTGAACTGTCAGCCCAAGAGATAATACCTCAGCTGAGTAATCACCCATTTAATCGCCAAGGCCTCCCATTCCACTGCCGCATACCTGGATTCCCGTTCCAACAGTTTCCGGCTCAGGAACATGATGGTGTGCTCAACACCATTGACGCGCTGGCTCAGAATGGCATCAAGACCTGTGTCAGAAGCATCTGTCTGGAGGATTAAAGGCAAAGAAAAGTTAGGAGCCATTAAGATTGGTACCTTAGCAAGGGCTTGTTTTTGGTTGCAAAATGCAGCTTCTGTGTTATCATTACATACCACATTGTTCGGGGCTCTCTTCTTTGTCAGATTAGTCAAGGGCATAGCAATCTCAGAAAACTGTGGAACAAACTGGCGGTAGTAGCCTGCAAAGCCGAGAAAGGCTTGGACTTGCCTCTTGGTTTTCGGATGGGGTCAAATTATAGTAATACGGCATCTATTTTGGAACCCTGTGGCCTTACTGTACCATGGCCCAGTAGGTACCCTGAGTATCTGGCTTCGTTTAACCCATAGAAACACTTCTTAGAATTAATCCATACTCTGGCTTTTCCCAATGCCTGCAATATGCCATGTACCTGCTGTAGGTGGTCCTTCCAGGTGCTGGAATAGATGACCACGTCATCCAGGTAGGTAGGTAGATTTACGGGGCTGGAGACTTTTATCTACCAGAAGCTGGAAGGTTGCAGGTACCCCATGTAACCAAATGAGAGAACCCCATACTGCTAGTGACCACTAGGGATCCTAAATGCAGCCTTAGCCTTTGCAGAGTCCATTAACGGAACTTGTCAGTACCCCTTTATCATGTCAAGTGTGGTCAAGAATTTGTCCTGTCCTAGCCTCTTGAGGAGGTTCTCCACTCATGACATCAGATATACATTGAATTGGGAGACTTGATTAAGCCGGTGGAAATCATTGCAGAACCTTCAACTCCCATCAGGCTTAGCGGCCAAGACAATTGGGTTGGACCAGGGACTATGACTCTCCTCTATTACACTTGGTTCCAGTATGCAGTTGATCTTGAGCTCCACCTCTGCTCTTTTTGCCTGTGGAAGTCAATACAGGCGTTCTGGGACAATCAACCCAGGCTCTGTCACAATGTCGTGCACAATCAGCGAGGTCCATCCAGATTTTTCATTTACTACCTCTGGGACAGTGAGGATAAGTGTTTCAAATTCCTGTCACTGTTGGGTGGTCAGATTAGGGCCGAACGTAGGGTTTTTTGTTGAGGAAAGAGTGAACGGGGCTGGCCAGACAAGGGGTCAGGGTCCCTATCCTTCCCCAGTTTCAGCCAATTCACATGGTAAACCTGTTCGCTCGGTTGACAAATAGGTTCTTTCACCAAATAGTTGATGAGCCCCATCCCTTAACTTCGTATGGGCCTTGCCAATGATCCAATAATTTTGAATGGGAGGTAGGGACAAGCATCATGACCCGATCTCCATGGCTGAACTCTCGTAGAGATGTGCCATGGTCAAAACAACAGACCTGAGCTGCTTGTACCTTCTCCATGTGAGCCTTTAGAAGAGGTCATATCTTTGCAAATCAACCCTGCAACTGTGTGATATATTCCAATATATTTGTGGAGGGGAGGGCCTCCTCCTCCCAACCTTCCTTTAGAATATCTAATATGCCCCGGGGTTGTCACCCATACAGTAATTCAAAAGGTGAAAATCCCGTAGAGGCTTGGGGGACTTCCTAATAATCAAAAAGGACGAGGGGGAGGAGCTGATCTCAGTTCATTCCATCCTCATTGACCACCTTACGGAGCATCTGTTTGAGGGTTTGGTTAAACCATTCCATTAGACCATCGGTTTGAGAATGATACACCGAGGTCATTAAATGCTTTATTGTAAGTAACTTGGCAGTTTTCTTAATGTCTCCAAGGTGAATGGCGTCCCTTGGTCCCTTGACCCCTACCAATAGCATTGAATGTAGCTAGCACAATGGAACAGCCTCAGAGTATCGGGTGGCGTAATCTACTAGGACTAATATATATTTGTGTCCTCTAGACGAGGGCTCTAGGGGTCCCGCCAGGTCAACCCCAATATGTACAAATGGGACAGTAATAAGGAGAACAGGAACTAGAGGAGCATAATACTTCCTAGGAATCTGCCGCAGTCGACATTCCAGACAGGATGTGCAAAAGCAGCGGACCTCCTCATTGATTCCCAGCCAGTACAAACAGAGCTTCGACCTCAAGGGGCGTGACTTCTCGCCTGGTGATGTCCTGGGAGTCACCATATCACCAAAAGCAATTACCTCCCATTTCTCGGCCAGCTGTGTACACGGCATGGAAGCAACTAGGGATAAATTTTCACCATCCATTACTAGGCCCAAGTTTTGTTCTGGAGTGGCTAGTGCTAAACTGCTTTTATTACTAGAGCAATCTAACCCTAGTATCACAGGAAATGGAGGGTTTCTCAGTACAGCCACCGTCAGCTTCTTTAGAGTCCACTCGTAGATGATGTTGCAGGCGGCACACTTATACTAACAGGCGTCTCCGTGAATACAGGTCTGATATTGATTTTTAACCACTGTTATGGTAACACTAAGAAGAAAGCATTAATGGAAATGTTGCTGTCAGAGTCTGTAAGGGCTAATACTTTATACCCATTAACGATTGCCACCCAGCTGTGAGAAAATGACAGGGGATTAACCAGAGCGCAGCATCTTCCTCTCCGGGATTCCCTGCACCCTCCCTTGTCATCAGGCAAACGCCACCATGGCGCATCGGGGTTCCTCGGAACCCACTCTGGATAGAGACAACGAAGTTCAGGGTTGGGGACGCCTGCACGTAGGGTTTCACACAGAGGCTGTTCTGTTTCTCACAGTTTCAAAACCGTCCACAGACCTTCAATGACCTCGATAAGGCATTTCATATTTTTAAAGGATTGTCCCCACAATTGGCAATTGGCATAGTCAGTAGGACTTGAAGAACCAGGAGCAGAACCTCGAAGACGCCTTGACACAACACCTCAAACAATTTCATTCCTTACTGGTCTAGGTGGGAGAGTACCACACCCGAGTGCCCAGGTGTGGGTCGTCCAAGGGGGTTTTGGGGGAATCCGAATCCAACTCCAACCCAAGGGCCCAGTTTAAGGTTGGGTCAGCGGGAGTTCTAACACCATGGCATGTAGAATATATTCTGGCAGCATGCAGACATGATGACACTGCACCACAGTGTCCTCTCTCGTACTGACTCTTTGGTAGGCTACTTTAAAGTCATCCTTTAATTTTGAACAGACATACTGTATTTGAAATATGGGAGGAAACCAGAGTCTCCAGAAAAATGGTGAAAGTATAGATAGTGGAAAAGCTGAAATACTGTTTACCCTGCATAAGATTTGAAATAAAACGGGACCTGAGTCATTCACTAATTGCGACACACTCAATGCGGTGTTCTCTCTGGGAGTATTGTGGCTAATGGTCATTTCCTGAAAACTGAAAGATTGCAACTGGATTTCTGGTGTGGATTTGTGGTGTTCATTTCTGGTTAGAGACAAGTGCAGCATGCAGACCTGTGACTTTTATCTTCTGATTTGTAAGTATAGTTTTTGGTGTACATGGTTAGATTGTAAGCATGGTTTATTATGCCTTATATTTCTCTTCTGTATTAATCAGAAAAGTGAATTTGGTGATGTAAAAGAAAAGTAAGGAACAATCATGTGGCAGATGTGGGATATCACAGCATGTTTGGATGGGACACTTGGAATACAACTTTAGGGCTGTCTTAACACAGGGTCATTCTCTGGTCAAGCGGTGATTGTTAAAAAGAGTTAAAAAGCTTTTAGAATTAATAACAATCTTTTAGGACACCGAACATCTTACAACATGATAGACTATCCAGTGAAAGTGAAAGTGATTAACGACAACAATACAAAGATTAGGCTGGTGCAGTGAAGTTCATTGAGACCAGTATGCTCTAATGCCTAATAGTCAAACATGGGATTTTTTTTTTTTATTAAAGCCTACAGAAACATTATGTAGTGGAATAACTGTTAAATATATAAGTGGGGACTGCTCTGTTGTGTTATGGCTGTTATATGGAGGTTTTATATTCTGCCAAAGTTCATGTGGAATTTTTCTCAGTCTTCTGATGTCTCTCTGCATCACAGAGATGTTTTTGTTAACTTGGCTAATAACTTTAAATTCACAGATGATTGGGAAAGTTATTTGCTTTATTTCCTTTATGTCTCAAGGACTAACTGTAACAGTGTGTGTGCTTGAGTTCCACCTAATTTCAATATATTGGACTGAGGCACACTCTGGGTTGTTCTTACTACAACATGCTTTCAGGATTGGTTTCAGGTCCCCATGGACAAAGGTGGTTTGAACAATTGATAGATGGAGTAATAACAAACAGTGGGTGTAAGCAATGTTAGATTTTCCGAAGTGGAGTGAATGGCCAGTTTGCCTCGGCCTTCAGAACTGTAAAAATCATTCATCGATGATTTAATTTTATGGCTTGTTAGTGTTTGCATATAGATAGATAGATAGATAGATAGATAGATAGATAGATAGATAGATAGATAGATAGATAGATACTTTATTAATCCCAAGGGAAAATTCACATTGTAAGCGCCAGTCTTAGAATATTTAATGTTATTGTTAAAATGCACACAAGTAATTGCTTAATTTGTTTAGTACGTGAGTTTCTCATAACTGCATAGATAATGATTGATTGTGTTTAACTCCAAAAACTAACTTGTAATGGAACGTGCTCAGCTTCATTTGAAATCCAGTAATAGAATTTTAGTCATTGTTTAGTTTGCTGGAAATATAACTGTTTGATGTGCCATGATTTTAAAGTCTGCAAGTTTGACGTATAAACATAGGACTGTATGTTATAAAGAGGAGTTACAAGAGAAACTCAAAAAATACAAGCCTTTAATTGAAACATTTTATATAATAACTTTTCTTTTGTATTATCAGTTTTTTTTTTCTTTTTTTGAATTTTTACTAAAACTTTTAAAATAAAGACACTTGAACTGTGAAATTATTTGCATAGGTGTCAATGAGTCAAACTCATTGCCTGTACACTATTAGAAAGGATGAGCTGGGGAAGTTTTGGAAACAAAATGAATGCGGTTATAAAGTTTTCTAGTCTGCCATGTCAGGTCAGATTTTTCCTTTCCAAGGATTTCAATCAAATGATTTGCATCCTAAAGCGGTTGAGTAATTATGAGTCCTTCATTTTTTTCTTTTCAGTTTTCTTCCAAATATTTTATTAAACCAAATAGTTTGCAATGTATGCACAAAGGTGGAAAAAGGAGCAAGTCAGACGGAGAATTGTTCCTTTGTCATTTGCTTCTACAAATAAGGAGCGATTAAATTTAATGAATTCAGCTGTTTAAGACAGA
Source organism: Polypterus bichir lapradei (assembly GCA_026402145.1). NCBI lineage: Eukaryota > Metazoa > Chordata > Cladistia > Polypteriformes > Polypteridae > Polypterus > Polypterus bichir. The sequence goes on along the minus strand of JANRMT010062797.1, from coordinate 565,260 downwards.
TAAAATCCATTATGGATGGGTGATCTTCTTCTTCATCTTTTCCCACTTCTATGTGGGGTTGATGTGCCTGATGTGCCTTCTCCATACAGCCTGGTCTTTCATCTTCTCTTCAGTCAAACTCTTTTCCTTCAATTCATCCTTTAACTTTATCTATCCTCCTCCTCTTTGGCCTACCCTGCCTTTTTTCCCTGTACTGTACTTCCATTTCCACCTTTCTTTTGCCCACATATTCATGGTCTCTCTATTAAGTGAGACATTTAAAATGAAGCTTTAAAATGTTACTAGAGCAATAAGGGCTTCAACAGAAGGGACTGACTTCTCATTAAGCAATCAAGTTGGACCAAAATCCTGCAGATGCTATAACCCCGCAGACTGTCTTTGAAGTCCTTAACTTTAAGGGACTAAGTGATCTCACAAACTGAATGTTTGAGCTATTAAACTGTTTGAGAAGTGGAGCCCATCACATGATTTTATGTTACAAAACTGGAAAACAGTTTTTCAAATTTTAAATAATTATTGCCTATAACAGAAAAATTACCATTCATTAGGAGTCTGAGGAAAAAGTAAACAAGCAGCTCAAAGCCATAATGGAGTTGAAGGTTTGGTGTGTGTGGCCTGAATCAATGCTGTGCTTTCCTGTAGCCTATTAAGAGAGTAGCATTGGATTGATTTTGGCTAAAAAACTTATCTGGTGGATATAAGTAGAGAAATTATGTATCTTCATTTTTGATTTATATGAAAATACAGAAAAAGACAGCCACAAAACAATTTCAATTTTTTTAAATGTGAATTGAACAAAGGATTAGTACTCAGAATATCAATATAGTCAAGCAGAACTTGATTAAAATGAATCACTATACTGTATATATCAAATGTCTTTTGGTTTCTGCTAAATTGCCTTCCTTTTTGTATTCTTACTTTTTCACTTTGCTTTCATATCATGACTGTTAAAGTTGGTTTAATTTTTTTGTTCCATAAATGAAGCAAAATAAAACCTACAAGATCATTAGCAGAGCTCTTTGTGTTTTTCTTTATTTTGCCACTTATGCTTTACATACTCTTTTTTCACTTTGTCCTTTTTTTTTTAGTCCTCCCTGTGTTGTTGTCCTCAGCCCAGACTGAAGGTAAGCAAGAGAAATTAGTCTGTAGATCCCGCTCATCTATATCCTTAATTCTGCCAAAGGTTAGTGGCTTTGTCTAGTTTTTATGCTCTAATCAACTCTTCAGCCAGGACCAGAAACTTCAGTGGTAGTCTAATAGTCACTTTCACACACAAAACCATATTAGGAATTTACTGAAATGTATGACTATGCCTGTCACACAGTCTTGTCATACACAGTAACTCAATTCAATGAGTCTGTGACTCACCCCGACAAATTCAAATAGACTTGATTCTGTCTTAAGTTGTAGGATGGGGCTTGTGTGCAAGGGAGCTGGCAATCAATTAGCATTCGGAAGTACAATGTGTATAATGCAACTACAATAAATAAGGAACGTGTGTGTTCTGGACCTCACAATTAGAAAACAGATTTGTGTGCCTGATGTTTCTATTTTCTGTATGAAGATAGGATGGAAAAAAAGGGGTCCAGAATTGTGGCTGAACTTGTCATTATTGTATATCCTTTGCATGGGAACTAATTCTGTCATGCAGCATGTTATTGACTTTCAGAAAAATAGGAAAACTTGCAGTACTTCGAAAATGTTAAACTATGCTGGAAAGTCATTACGGAATTGTCTAATTAAACATGCCCAATAATTTCTAGTTGTGCGATCTCACATAATCAGTAACTGCAGTTGTCAAGTCTGACATCCCGTCTGATTAATAAAAGTCCTGTAATGCGACATTAGCTTTACTTGTTCACATATGTCTAAACAATCTGGTAATCTGCACAGTTGATAGAGTTCACTCTCACAGCTTCAGATCCTAGAAATAGCATAGAAATATTGCAAGCAACAGTGTTTTGTGTATCATTATCAAAGTTATTTATCCAACATTCACTGCCTTTTGTATGTATGTCTCTGGGATAATCATCTAAATTAAGAGAGTGGGTTTGACAGACATTTATCTATAATCAAAGACAACCTTTTGTGCAGAAGAGAATAGAATTCTGAGGATAACAGGAAAAGGTTATTTATTATTTCAGGGTGTGAAATAATTTCCTAAGAATAAAGACTCCCTAAATCTCTGGGAAGGTAGATGTGTCATCTGACAAAACTCATTCGAAGGGTAATACACACAATATTCCAGGATCTCACAAAGAAACCCAGGATAATAGCTTGTCATTGTACAGGAATTTTCTTAATTGATTCATGTCAAATAATCAATGGCTTTTTCAAAAACACAAGTCTGTGTACAGATAAGAAAAATGTACTGTAATCAGATTTATTGTCAAATGTGACACACCCCTAGTCCACCAAAGTAATCGACAACCATGTGCAATATTTTTCTCTGTATATAACTGTGCTTATTTCAACAAGGGGACACCCCTCGACCTATCCAGCCCCCAGCTCTTCTAATCGTGCTTGATTCACTAAGAGGGAAACCCCCCTGCTTTTCAAATGCTGTCTATGGGTCATCAGAAAGCTTAAAAAGGTAAATCTGGGTCTCAAGTCCCCAAAGATTAAGAAGCAATGCTGTAAGATAAATGAGACAATCCAGCAAGGTGATGCAATTGTTATCCAAAAGTGGCTGAGAAAAAGAGAAAAAAAACGCAGCAGTAGCCATCTTTGATTTTTGATTCTTATTTTAACTTTGTGAGCGGTGATGAAATCGTTTGGAACAGTGCACTGACTGATAGGAATTGTAGTCCTCTCTTCAGTATTTGCACAAGGTTGCAGATAAGATGAATGGGGTGTGTGGGAGATAATATATATTAAATACCTTTTTTGCTGGATCAGTAGCGCAAAACTGACTTCACAGACACAACATCTGGCAAGGACTTGCTAAATGCGTGTTCTTTTAGCTTTGCTGAACTTTGCTTCTTCACTTAGTTTCTTCAGACGCCCTACATTTGCATGAAATAGCACACTCCATTTCACTGTGAGATCACTGTGGTGAAATGTGTGATGAGGTGCATTTGAATGTCCCACTCACTAGAGCATTTTAATGACAAATATTCAATACACAAAAATGTGCTTATTTTGTTTTTTCTATAACATCACCAAATTTAATTCAAATCTGTCAAATCACTTTTGAGATTTGGGGGTATTTAGTTTTTCTATTGTGTTTTATAAAATTTTTTTTATCCCTATATACTGATATATCGGAGTGTCCTTTCATAGTACTGCAGGTACAGGATGTAGCATCCTGACAAATTTCAGCTTTTTGATGAGTGAATGAATGAACTTTGATATATATATATATTTATTTTTCTTTGAATTTTGTTAAGGATTGTGCTCAAGCATATTGGGCCTTCAGTCATTTTTTATTCTTCAGGTGTACATATCATTTATGGAACTGAGGTTAAAGAAGCCAAGAAATAAGCTTCAGTTCTTTGCTGAAGCAATCCGATAGGAGTATCCATTTTTTGCAGTGACTCTCCTCTTAAAAAATATTTAGTTTTGTTTAGTTTCATGTGGTTGTAAATAATAATTTCTTGTTTTGATGAGCTTCTTCAAAGATCTATTGGAGCAATTCCTGGATATTGGATTTTGGTTGGCTTTCCTGAAATTCAGGTTTCTTTGAATTATTGAATATTTTCTTAGTTTATTGAGCTCATTTAGCGTTTATTGTTCCATCCTTCTCGTATTCAGCATTTTTTGATTTAATCCATTATTTCTGTTATTTATTGTTTATCCTATTTAATAAAACCCCTGTGTGCATCCAGGGGTCAGGGTTGTCCGTGTGTGTGGGTCTTCTGGTGAAGTGTGCATGCGTGGGGCCATGCCGCACATCACACTGTGCCCCGCACATGCGCACAGCACCGTGGACGTACACACACTGGAAGCTGGGCACACAGTGAATGACCTAGCCGTGCATTATAAGCAAATAAAGGACATCATTGCTGGGGAGAGTGCTGATTGGGTAGTCGCAGCCACGCACATAAAATCCGTTGCTGGGGAGACAAGACATACAGTAATCAGCTGAACGCCAGCACGGATTCAAATACTTGCTGTGGAGTCGAACACTACTTGCTAGGGAGACGCCACAGACTACATTAGCTGCTGCATGCCACACATTAAATTACTTGCTAGGGAGATGCCACAGACACGATTATCAGCTGCACGCCACACATTACATCAGTTGCTGGTGAGACTCTGCTGACCAAGGTCCCTTGCGATTTAATATAGACTGTTCCTACTAATGTTTATGCAGTACTGTTCTAGTGCCCGTTATTGTAACAGGCTTAATGTCTAGTTTTTTTATGGTACTTTATTTCTTCCCATTTTTAGTCATAAATCTTATTTGTTAATGGAATAATTTAAAAAAATATGTATTTATTGGAAATCTTATAGTCATGTAAAGATTATTAAATGTAATTATCTATTATTACTTGTGGCTAATTGGCCTTAGATTTGCCAACTGTTCTCTTTCTAGTTTCAGTTTTTAGCTTTAGTGAATAATACTAAAGAAGTAAACACTATATTCATCAGCTAAAGTTTAATCTGAAGTAGAGAAGCAAATGTGAATGAAATGTCAGTGGCTGAGCCAAAATCCTGACCTTGACTGAAATGAAGATGTGTTACACCATGGGAAGTGAGCAATCCATTTACACAACCTGAATATTTAATAAGTTACAAAGGGGAAATGGAAGAAAGTACAGTCGTTATAGAAAATATACCTCTTCTTGTAAGTTTTCTTTTATTCTTTGTTAGGAAATCAGAACTCTCTAACCCACTGGCAGAAATTGGACTGGGCCAGACATGGACTGAAAACACTTAGATACTAAATTAAAGAAATTGCAGAAATGTAATAGATACTGTAGAGCAATTGCAGATTACGTAATGGACTGAACATTAGAATGGCAATAGCACACTTCTGGTCAATTTTTGCACAGTAATCTCAACTTTTGAACTTTGGAGCTTCTTAAAGTTCCCTTATTAAGACCTGAACTGAGAAATTTTGTAACTTGCTGTTGTAAAGAGCTTGAAAAAGTTAAACTAAGTGATTTTTCAATTTCCTGTGTAGGACTGGAGAAAAACTGAATTGCTTTATTGCTCAGATGTTATGTTTTGAAATATCATTAGGTTTAAAATCTTAGGTGGGCCTGCTTAAATAAAAATAAGCATGAAGCCTGAGATATGAGTAATCAGAAGTAAGTAAATATTAACTATGCAAAGACATGAATATTGTAATCATACTGTATTTTTAATGGATACTTAGCTATGAAAACGAAATGGCTTATTTCATATGGGAAGGTAAAGTCCAGGGTGGAACAAAAGTGGAGTAACAAAGAGGAGGATCCACACAATTTTTGGCATTTTTTTCTTTCTAAAATGGAATGAAATGTGGGAAATATAAAGATTAACTTAAAGATTGGGAGGAAGGTCTGAATGTGTATAACCACCGCTAAACTTCTGTATAAAATCATTTTTCTATCAGTTACATTTTGCTTGTAATCTTTTTTAATTTTCTATTTTATTTTTGTGTGTTAACAAATATGCAACATGATATTAATAATAATTTGGTCTAGATTCTTATATCTTTCTGGTTTCATAGATTCAGGGTTTCACTTTAGGGGTTTCATTGAAGGGCTAAGCATGGATTGGGATGTTAAATACATGTCTGTGAGAAAGTGGCCATCAACTAATAACCATACATTTAAATTCTAAACACTAGATGCTAGAATCAGAGATCTGGAACTGCAGGGTGAACCTTACAAGCTATAAGGACACCATTGCCCCCACCATTGCTTGGGAAAGAGAGCCAGATAACCTGAGTACCCCTCCAAGTGTCATGGAGAAAAGTTCTCTCATTCAAAAGAAGGCAGCCTTGGAGCCCAGATGGAAGTGCAGAAAAAATCTTTATTACATTGTAATCTTTTGTTACAATGTAACAAAGAGACTTGACCATGGTACAAGTGCCTAAACTAGGAAGTGCATCGGTTTATATTGCATTTCTTCTATCATATATGCAAAATACTCTCCTCCTTCTAGTCCATCCCACCATTACCTAATGTCCATCACTTGACAGAAACTGGCTTTTATTACTGTGCAGAGTCAATAGTTACCCCTAAATTCTTTACCTCCATATTGACTTTTAATCTTAATGGATCAAGTTTATTTCTAACACCCTCATATATCCATTTTTGCCAATCACTAAAATTTCCATTTTCTCCTTATTTAGTTTGAGAAAATTACTACTCATCCATTCAGAAACACGAATAAGACATTGTGTCAGTGAACCAAGAGAGTCGGGGTCATCAGGTGCTTTTGATAAATACAGTCAGTCAGTCAGTCATTCTCCAACCCGCTATATCCTAACACAGGGGTCACAGGGGTCTGCTGGAGCCAATCCCAGCCAGCACAGGGCGCAAGGCAGGAACCAATCCCGGGCAGTGTGCCAACCCACCGCAGGACCCACACACACCCACACACCAAGCACACACACTAGGGACAATTGAGGATTGCCAATACACCTAACCTGCATGTCTTTGGACCATGGGAGGAAACCCACGCAGACACAGGGAGAACATGCAAACTCCACGCATGGAGCACCCGGGAAGCAAACCCGGGCCCCTTTACTGCGAGGCAGCAGTGCTACCACTGCGCTACCATGCCGCCCTTGATACATACAGTTGTGTGTCATTAGCATAGCTGTAGTAGCTAATGTTTTGCTCCTAGATAATCTGACCTAATGGAAGCATGTAGATTGAAAAGAACAGTGGACCCAGGATAGATCCTTGTGGAACACCATATAGAGTCATGTGTCTTTGATGTATAACCACCATAGCTAACAAAGAATTTTCTACCTGTCAGGTAGGACTCAAACCAATTTAAGACACTAATAGAGAGGCGCACCCATTGACTAAGGCGATTTCTAAGAATATTGTGATCAGTGGTATCAAATGTTGGACGGTTGGGAGACAAAGTCAGAGAGGCGAGATTGCATTGGTTCGGACATGTGAAGAGGTGCGATGCTGAGCATATTGGGAGAAGGATGTTAAGGATAGAGCTGCCAGGTAAGAGGAGAAGAGGAAGGGCTAAGAGAAGGTTTATTAATGTGGTGAGAGAGGACATGCAGGTTATGGGTGTAACCGAGCAAGATGCCGAGGACAAAAAGATATGGAAAAAGATGATCCGATGTGGCAGCCCCTAACAGGAACAGCTGAAAGAAGAATAAGAGGTATCAAATGCGGCACTCAGATCTAACAGGATGAGAACAGATACACGACCTCTGTCTACATTTATCTGCAAGTCATTTACTACTTTAATGAGTGCAGTTTCTGTACTGTGATTTGTTCTGAAACCCGACTAAAACTTATCAAGAATAGCATGTTTATTGAGGTGGTCATTTAGCTGCACAATGACTGTCTTCTCTAGGATTTTGCTTAAGAAAGGCAGGTTAGAAATAGGTCTCAAATTTTCAAAAGCAGAGGAGTAGAGATTATTTTTCTTGAGCTGGGGTTTAACTACAACAGTCTTAAGACATTCTGGGAAGACCCCCGTAACTATTGATCAGTTTATCATGTCAAAAATACTGTCAATTAGCACATCGGATACTTCTTTGAAAAAATTTGTTGGTATTGGGTCAAGGATGCAGGTGGAGGGTCTCAGTTGAGAAATTATTTTATATAAATCAAGTAAATCTATCCTGGTGAAAGTATGTAATTTGTTTAAAATGGAGTTCTGGTGTTTTAGAGGATCAATATTGGGGAGATGTACTACATTATTTCTAATATCATTAATTTTGTGATTAAAAAATATAGAAAAAGCCTCACAAGTACCACTGGAAGTTTTTGGAGGCATTCCATTGAGTGACCTGGGTTTAGCAGACGATCAATTGTAGAGAATAAGCCTCTGGGATTACTAGCATTGTTATTTATAATTTTAGAAAAATAACACAGCATCTTAAGATGGACTATGTTGTTGTATTCTGTTATTTTAGCCTTCAATATCTCATAGTGGATAATCAGTTTAGTTTTTCTCCATTTACACTCAGCTCTCCGGCATGTTCTCTTCAGATCAGACACTATTTGGGTCTTCCATAGTGTAATAGTGCTAGAGGATTTTTCAAGTGCGACTATGTCAGTAGCAGCTCTCACTTTAGTATTAAAATTTTTCACCTTACTATTTACATTATCTTCACTATTGTAGTAAGTGCTACAAATGGACAGGTTGCTTAGAATGTTTGTAAACTTTGAAGCTGCAGATGAATCAAAGAAGCGTTTTTTAACAATATGCTTCTCGTTATTTTTTTCTATCATTAAATTATATCATTTAATTATATTAAATAGTAAGAGAAAATGGTCAGATAAGCCAGTATCAATGATCTGCTTCACTTCAACTTTTAGTCCTTTAGTAATTACTAAATCCAACATATGCCTTGCTTTGTGTGCTGGCCGACTAACGTACAGGCTCAAATCAAAAGAGTCCAGGAGGTTAATGAATTCTTTTACTTTTGGGTCACACTGATTATCGATATGAAAATTAAAGTCACCAACTATTAGGAACGTGTCATAGTTCGTAATTATAACTGACACCAAGTCTCAGAATTCCTCAAAGAAAGACGCATTGTATTTAGGAGATCTATGCACGGACAATACTAGAGACTAAGAAACTCCATGAATAACAATGGCAAGATACTCGAAGGACTTGAATGTACCAAAGCCAACATCTTTACACTTTACCAGGCTCAAGTAAATGTTTGCTAAACCGTCACCTTTCTTACCTTGGCGATCTGTATGAACAAAGTTGTAATTCGGAGGCGCTGATTAGATCAAAACTGCCGCACCATCAGAGCTAAGCCACATTTCACTTAGTGCAATAAAATTTTCCTATCACTAATAAGATCGTTGATGGAAAATGTCTTGTTGGTTAACTGACATTAAGTCTGGTTATGCCTTCTCAAAAGCTCAAAACTCAGTCCAGATTCTTTTCATGTGTAGCTCCTAGCTTATCAGCTGCCTACCTTCACTGGAGTGTCTGACACTCTCAATGTGTTTAAAACATGTTTGAAAACTCTCTTGTTTGATTCATTTCTGTCTAACTGGTATTAGCTGTTAGGGTTTTGTAACCCAGGAAGTATAAATCACTTGTATTTTGTTCTGAGCTCTTTATTTGTGATGATGAACTTTGTCACCTTATCCTGTCACACTTGGTCCCCAAACTAATGTTTACTTGATTATGTTGACTGTTTTTGTAAGTCACTTTGGATAAAAGTATCAGCTAAGCAAAGAAATGTAAATGTAATGATCGGGCTTTTTGTTTCTGAGTTTTTATAAATTCCTCTTGAATTTTTTGAGCTTGTTTATTGGTTTTACAACAACATTTATTTATATAGCACATTTTCATACAAAAAAAATGTAGCTCAAAGTGCTTTACATAATGAAGAATAGAAAAATAAGAGACACAGTAAGAAAATAAAATAAGTCAACATTAATTAACATAGAATAAGTGTAAGGTCCAATGGCCAGGGGGGACAGAAAAAACAAAAAAAAAAACTCCAGACGGCCGGAGAAAAAAAAATAAAATCTGCAGGGATTCCAGGCCATGAGACCGCCCAGTCCCCTTTGGGCATGGTTTTAGAGATCAAGGAATCTGTGATCACATCAACTTTTATGTTTTTAACAATATTGAAAATAAGCTGCCTCCTGTGACGCTATTTTTTATTTTGTTATGGGCACCTGCCATTTTGGGAAGTACTTTTGGATTGTTGCTATGTATTTGTAAGGCAAGGTCAACTGTAAGTGTGCAGCATGTAATATTTGTGGATTGGGAGCTTAAAGGGCACGTCATGCACCTACTGGTTGCCCTTGATTGAATCCTTCTAAAAGTTTTTTGCTTGCATCCTTTGTTATTTTTTAATTTCTGGTGGTAAATATTTTATGCCTTAAGCTTTTTCACTATGATTTGATTTTGACCCTGGTCACGTGTTCCCTTTTATTTTTTTGGTTATCAAACTTACCCATACCATTTTCTGACTACTGTATAATTTTTGCAACTTTTCCAGAGCACTTTTTCTAATTACTAATCTTTTTGGTTTTGACACTTGACTTGAAAGTTTTGACTTAGCAATTTCTTTTGATTCCAATTCCTCTCAAAGCTGTGGCCACCTCATGCAATCAATACAGCTGGGTTTAAAATAAATGCTTTTTTTTGGAGGGTGTGTGCCCAAACTCCCCTTTTAGGGGGACATGAATGAATTCCAGTGATATTTATACATGGTTCCAGTGATTGCACATTGTAAATAACTCTATTTAATTTCCTCACATTTTATTTAATTATTAATTTGGATTCATAAAAATAAAAACTAAGAAGACGAGAGTCTTGAAATTCACATCTACCCCATGTTGCTCTGTTATTTGTGATTTATGATCACTGAAATCAATACAGGAGCATTTGCAGAAAAAATGTACATTGAAAATCTGCAGCTCACCTTAGATCCTTTTTGCATTTAGTATGTCAGAGGTAAGCATAAGCCTAAAAAGAAACCCAAGGAGAAGCATGCTGCTTCACACTGACAAACTGTTTAGCTAAATGACTGCACTAAGTAGACTTTCAAGCACCAGAAGACTACATTTATTGGGCAAATATGAATTTGAAAGAGGACTTAAATAAGATCTTCACTATACACTGTAAATGTAACAATCATGGCTCTGTAAGTCTATATACTTAGAATATGAAACTAATGTTTTTTTCTGGAAAGTCACTAAGGACACCCTTAAGTCTTTAATTAAATATAAAATGACAAAAGAGGTCATCATAAGTGATCAATCCAGGACATCTTCTTCTGGGTGGGCACCAATTTAGCAAGCCACTTTTGTTTTGTCCGCTCTGTGCTCTACATGTTCCTCATGTTTTCAAGAATGTGTTCCTTCTGCAATGTTCGTACTAAATAGCCTACATGATGTTGGGGAATTTGGAAAGGTGTCATGGCCATTGTTAAGTTAGTTCGGTGTGACCATAGGCAACTTTCAAAGCTGCGTTCACTATGCAAGGCTGATTTTTTTCAGATACAGATGATCCCATACAGAATTTCAGTCTTAACAAGCTAATAGTACAGCATATTAGCTGTAATTGTAGTTGAGCTTGTTTGGTCTGACATCAGTTATGACGAGCTCTTGACTTTCTATGCACTTATTATATACAGTTTAATAACCTAAAAATCTGATGTTGAAATCTACTAATCAATAAAAATATTGCTTGAAATACCCTGTGCACCATCCTGAATATGGATCACTTACTTGACAAGTTTTGCACTTTGTTGACAAACGCTTGTCAGTTTGCTCAGTAGGTGTTTTGACAATAAAATCATTCTTTTCACTTTACATGCCTGAGTATAATGTTGTTGACAAATCACACGGTTTAGAAAGACCATATTTGCATGTTCAGTTAAAATCTAACATGTCATCACTCTTTAGTACATTGAAAATCTTTGTTTTATTAAATATAAAACACAAATCTGCTTAGCTGATGTTTACTTATGCTCTCAGTTCAAATAGATCTTTATACATCACTGAGGAAAAAAACTCATGATGACGAAGAAGTATCTTTAAATATGGATATTCCGTGCTTAGTAACTTGGTGCCTATAAGTTTGAGGCCCTCTCTGTATGAGGAAATAAAATGGAGTAGAGCAGGGCCCTGAGGGGTCATAAGCCTCACATTTCACAGTACATACTATTGTTGAGATGCCTTACATGAACTTGTAACACTGGCCTATGATGAACTCCACATTGCCAAGTTTACACAGTTCTCAACTACTATAACCAAAAGTGAGTTCACCTCATCTCTTACCCATGTCTGCCCCCCTAATATCCTTAACTGATTTAAAGGAGTCTCAGTGGGCTTCCTCAGTCCTGCTTAGTACACCATGAAGTTCATGCCCTGTTTGGACAAATCTAACTCTTAAGTTTATGTCTGTTGATTATGGGCATAACCTGCATCCAACAGTGACCAACCTATCTCTTCGCTCTTTGGATGGGATTCTCCTTCCGTGTCACTAGTGGGGTGCCCACTCTCAGTTGTTGTCTTCATTTCTGTATTCCAATGCATACTAGCTATTTACTCCTCAGGTTCTGTAGCTGAGGTTTTAGAGAAGATGCCATCACTAAAAAATTTCCATAACTCACAACAGCCAGTTAATAAGACACCATAGTAGCCTCATAACTAAAATTTATTGGGATGTCTTTTAACCCTTTTTATTACAAATTTATATAAAAATAATGGAATATATCAGTGACCTGTCTATATGTACTAGTTTAATTTTTTTTCCAAAAAGGTCTCACTGTACCCATTTGCCTGATGCTACTAACTTCCCTTACTTCTCCATGCCTTTCTCACCAAGCCCGAACCATCAGGGTTTTTCCTAACATGTCTTGCTACACACTTGAACCTCCTTGTCTCAACGAAATTTACCCAAGGTGACACAGTCCTCTCTTGTCTTGTCCACTCTCATCACCTCATACACCAATGGGATGCAAACTCTGGGTCTCCACACAACAAATCAGATCCCTCAGCGAATGCAGCCAAAGAATGACTCCCTCATCTGAATGTTCAATGTGCGAGCAGAAGTGTCCCCTGTGATAGACTGGTGTCCTGTTCAATTTTCGATCATACACCCCCAAAAGTGATGCTGCTGGGATAGATATACATCTCACTGTAAAAGAACAAGGTGTTGACAGATAGAGGGCGCTATTGTCCACTTGAACCCTCAGACAATACGCCAGACACCAGGTTAAAGTCAAATAGTTTAACTTTTTATTAATTTTCAGTGCATAAAGCACCCTCCTCTCCACAATACTCATAAACAATAACACAATTCTCACTAATAAACAATAATCCTCCACTCACAGACGCGTTGCCACCCTTCCACCCAGCTCAGCTCGACGTCTGGGATTTCCCATAGTCCTTTTATAGTCCTTGACCCGGAAGTGCTTCTGATCTGTCCATGTGACTTCCTAGCACTTTCGGGTCAAATAAAAACTCCTCTTCTTCGTCAGCCCGGAAGCACTTTATTTCTCCTGTCCTCGTGACATGAAAGTACTTCCGGGCTATATGGAAAATAAACATCTCTGAGCCTCCCTGCCCCTGGCGGCCCCGACGTTATCCAGCAGGGCAGTGTACTAAAACTACATAGTCTATGATGCCCTGCTGGAATTCAGGGCATCTCCATGTCGCAGGGAGGGCTCCCTCTGGTGGCCTGGGGGTATTGGCCGGAATGAATGGCCGGCCATAGTCCACAAAGGTCATTTGGAAAATGAGTAAATAAATGAATTAACATTTTTTACAAATTTATCTTAAAATGAGACATTGAAGCCAATATATATGGACAAGGAGTTGTGTGTGACAGATAATGTTCAACAACAGTACAAAATGTACAGTATATTGTACTATAGTGTACATTTGGATTCTAAATTAATCAATGTGCTGTATGTATGTCCATGAATAACTTTATTGTATGCATTTATTCATTTTGAGTATTTTGGCTTCTCACATCTCTCTGACACTGAATTTCTGAACTGAACATCACAAAGAATGAAACTTATAATGTGCTGTGCATATGGTGACATGCATTTCATATAGGTGCAGGTTTGCTTCTAACTTTATCGAAAAGTTGTTTTCAATGTAAAAAAAAATCATTTACAAAGTAATCAATCATCTAAGAGCACAAGCATAAGGCATTCATTCATTCACTGTTTCCACTTTGGGATACTAAACCCTAAGTTCTCTCAATTCACTTCACAGACAGAAATTAATATTAAAGAATGATGTTTTGTCATAACTTTCAGAACTCAGTCCCATTTCTTCTATTGCATGTACTCCTCTTGTAGTTCAATGATGTGCCGAGTCCAGATATATACAGCATTATATTGGTTTATGTCAGACACAAGCTTTCCAATGGTCAGATTTTCTTAACTTTAAACATGCAGTTTTCATGACTGGTTTCATTACAGATCCACCTTATTGCCACTCTTGGCTCTCTTTGTCCCTACAGAGTTGCTCAGTGAGCCCATTCTGAGAGTCCACCCCAGTCCGTCAGTGTGGATTGGACACAGTGTAACCCTGAGATGTCGGTCTATGATCAGATTGCCTGGGACACTGCTGGAATACAGATTCTTTAAAGGAAAGGAGGATATTAGTCAAGAAATTTCACAGAATGAATTAAAAATCCAATCAGTTCAAATGGAGAATGAAGGGAGTTACTGGTGTAATGTGGCAGCCAATGGTGTAAAAGAGAAAAGAAGTAAGCAGGTTAAAGTGACTGTGAATGGTGAGTGGACATCTCTTCTTCAGTAATCTGTCTTGCTGTCTCTCTCTCTCTCTCCCTCTGTCTATCTGTGCTGATCTCTAACATTTACTTTTTATTCTAATGACCTCACACTCTTGGGAATTTTCTTGATCCCTGCATGAACAGCTGCTAAAATATGATGTAATCTTCATCTAAATCATAACAATAGTTAAAGATATTGTGCTTAGACAAACGGCAGCCACTACACTGTACATCCACTTTAAGTGGCACTTTGGAAATAAATATTCATGGGGATAAATATTGTGCGAGAAGTCATGAGAGACTGGGATAATGGCAGTAGAATTCCTTAAAAGGTTATAACGCTAGTGAAGAATACCTGTCTGAATTGGATTCAGCAGAGTTTAAAAATGCTATGTTATGGCTGAAATATACACTGACTGATCAAATTATTAGGAACACTTGTACACTTGCTCTATCCATGTAATTTCCTCATCAGCCATTCATGTGGCAGCAGTACAATGCATAAAACCATACAGTTACAGGTCAGGAGCTCAGTCAAAGTTCACATCAAACACCACAATGAGCAAAAAAATGCAATCTCAGAGATTTTGACCAATAGTTAGTACCAGACAGGCTGGTTTAAGTATTTCTGTAACTCTTGATCTCCTTGGGTTTTTTTTTTTGCACAACAATCTCTAGAGTTTACTCAGAATGGTGTGAAAAACAAACAAACATCCAGTGAGTATCAGTTCTGTGGAAGTACTAGGGTGTTGTACCGTGTTAGCCATTACGAATGTAGAGAAGAGCCAAGCAAAATGACACCTTTTATTGGCTAACTAATTCTAGTTCTGTGGAAGAAATTCTTTGTGGATGAGAGATGTCAGAGGAGATTGACCGGCTGATTTAAGCTAACAGCCAGGCTATATTAACTCAGATAACCACTCTCTACAACTGAGATGAGCAAAAAAGCATCTCAGAATGCACAACACATCCTACCCTGAAGCAGATGGACTACAACAGCAGAAGACCATGTCAGCTTCCACTCCTGTCAGCCAAGAACGGAAACCTGAGGAGCAGTGGGCACAGACTCACCAACACTGGCCAGCTGAAGACTGGTTAAATGTATCCTGGTCTAATGAAAAGGGGAATGTCTTCTTGGCACACTTTGGGCATGTTTATATCAATTAATGATCACTTGAAAGCCATAGCCTATTTGTTGTTGACCATATGCATCCCTTCATGACCACAAATTTTTCCATCTTCTACTGGCTACTTCCAATGTGATAATGCATCATGTCACAAAGCAAAAGTCTGGTCTCATGAACATGACAATGAGTTCAGTGTTCCTCAGTGTCCTTACCAGTCACTGAATATGACTCCAATAGAACACTTTTAATTGTGGTACAACGGGAGATTTGTAGCATAACAAATCTGCCGAAATTGTGTCATGCAATCACGTCAACATGGGCCAGAATTTCAAAGGAATGTTCCAAAATCTTGATGAGTTCATGCCATGAAGTATTGAGGCTGTTTTAAGAGCAGACAGTGCCCCTACCCAGAATTAGTTCAGTGGCCCTAAGAATTTGCTCATTTAGTGTAGTTTAAAAAAATGTTTTGTGAACTCTTAGGAATTTACTTGTTCCTCTCATGAACAGCTTCTAAAAGGTGAGGTGATCTTCATCTAAATTATGATAATGGATAAAGGTGGTGTGTTTAGTCAAAAGGCAGACTCCCACTTTAAGTGACACCCAGAGATAAATATTTAGGGGGAACTAGAATGTGTGAGAAGTCATGCGAGACTGGGAGGAGGGCAGTAGAATCGTTTAAAGGGTAATAATGCGAATGAAGGTTTACTGTCTGAATTGGATTTAGCAGGTTTATGGAATGTGATGTCATGCTTGAAATGTACAGTATCTTATATATAAATGTCTACGTGTGGAAGTGTGTGTGTCTGTCTGTCTGGCCTGGAAGTGCAAGGCTATAGCATGAAGCTCAATGAAAGCGACTCTGACGCCAAAGTGAAATCACAGAGAAAAGAGAAACTCGCTTAGCCGCTAATGCACAACCAATGCGATTGATTGATTGAAGTGCCAGAATCCATGGTTTTTACTAGCCCGGGTTTTTATAGCACTGGCTTACACAGCTAGTATGCTATAATTAACATTGATGCATGTTTTGTTTTGCTTCCAACAGATTTTGAAATTGGTTTTGCCATATTTGCTTAATTAACATGTATACCTAACTACATTAACTGTTGAAAACAGTTTATGGAACATTTTTTTAAATACATCTTGCCTTATGTGTACCCTCAGCATTCATCCTACGCCTTTCTTCTTTATCTTCCTGTGTCTCAAACTGTGTTGGCCTGTGCTTCACCTCTTAATCGCTTTCCCATAAAACAGTTTTACTCATGTGCTGTCTACTTTTTAAATATCACCAACAGGAGACTGACCTCCGTAACACTCTATGAAAACGTTACTCATATTCTTGCAAATACTTCCCGTGTTTGAAGGTGACTCTTCTCAATGTTCTCCCCACACCTTTCTTCAGTATCCTCATTGTGTCAACTTCCCTTGCCTTGCGCTTCTTACCTCAAATTGTGTTTGAGCGAGTAACCACAGCGAACCTGACCAATCAGACTAAAGCCAAACTGACAAATCAGGTTGCTCAGAAGGACTGGACACACACACACACATATGTACATTAGCATTTTATTATGTAGACAGATAGATAGATAGATAGATAGATAGATAGATAGATAGATAGATAGATAGATAGATAGATAGATAGATAGATAGATAGATAGATAGATAGAACAAATAACTGGGTGTGATTAAATATATTGTGAAATAATTTATTACAGGGAACAAGTTGCCAGAAACAAGGATACCAATAGGATGGCATAAAGAAGGGCCAAGTCCCAAAAATGATACTGTCAGAGAAGAGCGTCTACACCTGTTAATACAGGAATACAGGCACCACATAGCAAACTTACCAGTGTTAAATAACCACTTAAGGTGTACATAAGATAATAAAGTTTTCATATATACTTTAATGCTATAGAGGTTAATTTTAATCTGGTCATTATTCTATTTTCTATGTGGAAATATATGATGAATGTGTGCTTTGTGTCTCTAAAGGCCAACAGACTGGAGGACCAGCATGAGCAGAGTTTATGAGATGCAGTCTGTATGAATGAAATCACGTCATACTCATCTTAAATATTGGAGGACAATTGGTCCAGCAATGTGCAGGAAAGTATGACCCTCTGAGCAGAGAGAATTACTCTGAGGAAGAGTCTGCTATTATATTGTAGTCTGGAGCATATAGATGGCCTTCACTGACCAACTGGAAGTGACCCTGGGATAGACTTTAAGGTGAGTCTAAACCCAGTAGCAATTTGAGTGCAAAGTTAGGACAAATAGTTGTGCAAATACTCAACTGACCAAAGAATAAGAGGTTCAGAGTCTGTAGAGACAGAGAGGCAAACAATGTGAAAGCAGGTGCTTTATTACAGAATGCTAGCTGCCACAGTAGACAAACAGAGGTTCAATGCAGGTATAGTGAAGTCCAGAGCAGCGTTTCCCAGCCACTGGAAATGGGTCACAGGCTGCCACCAGTGGGTGTCGAGTTCTTATTCATTATAATGTTAGGGGTCTTGGCGGGCTGAATAGGTGGTCCACATTGTTGCACTCCCAGCTCGTTTGTCTTTAATTTACCAAGGGGGACCCCATCCCCCCCAAGTTAAAACAAAATGGTCTGTAAAATCAAAAAGGTTGAGAAACATTGGTCTAGATGGGTACAGGTATGACATTTTGTCTTGTATATGTGTGATTTGGCTTTGCCCTGCGATCATTCTTACCTTGATAAAAGTGTATGTTTAACCTCTTCAGCATTAACAACAACATTTATTTATATAGCACATTTTCATACAAAAAGTAGCTCAAAGTGCTTTACATAATGAAGAATAGAAAAATAAAAGACACAGTAGGAAAATAAAACAAGTCAACATTAATTAACATAGAATAAGAGTAAGGTCCAATGGCCAGGGTGGACAGAAAAAACAAAAAAAAAACTCCAGACGGCTTGAGAAAAAAATAAAATCTGCAGGGATTCCAGACTATAAGACCACCCAGTCCCCTCTGGGCATTCTACCTAACATAAATGAAACAGTCCTCTTTGGATTTAGGGTTCTCACGGAAGGACTTGATGATGATGGTCACGTAGACTTCTGGCTTTTAATCCATCCATCATTGTTGGAGCATCATGATGCTTTGAGTAGGTGGAGGTGGCGCAGGCCACCACCACAAAGAAACCGGAAAAAGAAACAGAAGAGAGAGTAGGGGTCAGTACAGATTTTAGAGCCACCATGAATAGTTATTATGATGAATTGAACATACAGAGTATCAGGATTAAGTTAAAGTGAAGTTATGAGAAGGCCATGTTAAAGTAATGTGTTTCCAGCAGTGTTTTAAAGTGCTCTACTGTATTAGCCTAACGAATTCCTATTGGCAGGCTATTCCAGATTTTAGGTGCATAGCAGCAGAAGGCCGCCCGCCTCACCACTTCTTTTAAGTTTTGTTCTTGGAATTCTAAGGAGATATTCATTTGAGGATCTGAGGTTACGATTTGGAATATAAGGTGTCAGACATTCTGATATATAAGATGGGGCGAGATTATTTAAGGCTTTATAAGCCATAAGCAGAATTTTAAAGTCAATCCTGAATGACACAGGTAACCAGTGTAGTGACATCAAAACTGGAGAAACTGGAAATAGACCTGAGCGTTACTTGGGCTGCGAAAACAGTGCTAAAAGTCTCGAGTTTCACTCGGGCAACTGCAGAGATGTGTCTTGTGTAAGAACTGAGAACCATTTGGGCTATAAAAGTGCTGTCAGTGCTGCTGTTCTTTGGAGATATTACAGTACGTCTGAGTGTAGGTTTTCACTAATTATGAAAATTCTGCACTTTACCAACAATGAAAACTTTGATGAGAATATTAGCTAGTAGCTTGGCAAAGGGTAGAGTGCTTGTGCTGAAATGGAAAGACAAGAAAGAAGTTTGTCTTCTTAGCATCGTACATAATGCAGCTACAGTCATAGTACAAGCAAAAGCCAACAAGCAGGTTATGTATCCTTGTGCTGTGGTCGACTACAATAGCATGATGGTCAGCTTTAGATCATGTGAATCAAGAATTGACTTTCTATCCCGTTATGCAGAGGCAACAAAAGAAATACTACAAAAAGATATTCAATGTCACTGTTTCCAACAGCCAATATCCAGCACTTTTCACAAACTCGTTGAAATCGCTGGGTGGTCTTCTCTTCCACTTCGGTCATGCAGCAGGCGTTGAGGGCACATCCGCAACGCTTGGGAGTGCTGTGTTGTCAGATGACACAGCAGGGATGATGTGTGCTGCACTGGCAGGTGGCACAACCGAGATGTTAAGTGCTCTGCTGTTGTTCGGTGCAGCAGGTGTGTTCAGTGCTGGTCAGGGGACTAATTGAGATCATTTATGTTAGGTAGAATGCCCAAAGGAGGCTGGGCGGTGTTGTGGCTTGGAACCCCGGCCATCGGACCTTACTTTTTATCCTAGGTTAATTAGTATTGCCTAATTTTATTTGTATATTTTTCTTTCTTTTTCATCCTGTAAAGCACTTTGAGCTACATCTTTTGTATGAAAATGTGCACTATAAATAAATGTTGTTGTCAGCTGTAGGCAAGCAGGTGAACCTCCTGGTGTGGTGATGCGGATGTACCGGTTTCTTTGCTGTTTTCGTTTACTGAAGTGGCGCTGCAAAACACTTTCCAGGTCTGGATCTCAGCTTTGAGGCTCTCCCTTCACCGCTGCTTCACAATGCCTCTAGTGCATTTGGAATGCATTTGTCTTATACAAACAAAAAGCTGGCAAAACTGTATCTCGTGCAAACTTTACATGCCAGCTTGTAGGACAAATCATTGATGCACATCCACAATCCACATTACCGCTAAACAGACGCGGTCAACCCAGCACATCGTGGCTCAATCTAGAGTGTCTTATTGGTAGACATTTTATTGATTATATACTTCCAACAAAAAACAAAACAGAATCAAACTCGTACCTGTGCAGTGTGCTGTTCAAAAACTGATATATCTGGAATGAAAACCGAAAAGAATCACGATATTATTATCCTGACTGTGATGTCATTTTAGAATGTAATTTTTCATGCCTAAAAAAATGCAACGCTAAGGAGGTCAATTAACTTTGCTGTGGTTGCTTATCTCAAAGACTCACTCTTGCAAAAATAATTAAGTCTTTACATTGAATTTTGAAAACTGATATCATAATGGGGGGTGGCACAGTGGCGCAGTGGGTAGTGCTGCTGCCTTAGGAGACCTGGGTTTGTCCTCCCTGCGTGGAGTTTGCATGTTCTCCCCGTGTCTGCGTGAGTTTCCTCCGGGTACTCCGGTTTCCTCCCACAGTCCAAAGACATGCAGGTTAGGTGCATTGGCGCTTCTAAATTGTCCCTGGTGTGTGCTTGGTGTGTGGGTGTGTGTGTGTGTCCTGTGGTGGGTTGGCGCCCTGCCCTGAGTTTGTTTCCTGCCTTGCGCCCTGTGTTGGCTGGGATTGGCTCCAGCAGATCCCCGTGACCCTGTAGTTAGGATATAGTGGGTTGGATAATGGATGGATGGATATCATAATGTTCTTAGTCTATAAGTCCATCATAGATTTTTCTTTTTGATCTTAAAATGTTGGTAGTTAGGCATATAATTTCTTAATTACTTGGATTCTCTACAATTAACATTGAAATGACACATTATATGGCCAAAGGCTTGTGGACACCCTTCCAAGTTTATGAATTCAGGTGTTTCAGTCGCACCAATTGTTAACAGGTGCGTAAACTCGAGCACAGAGCCAAGCAATCTCCAATAACAAAAAATGGCAATGGAATGGAACATACTGAAGAGCTTGGTGGCTTTAAATGTTGCACTGTCATCAGTCAGTAAGTGACATTTTTTGCTCTGATAAATCAGCCCCAGTCAACTTTTAAGTGCTATTATTGTGGAGTGGAAGTGGCAAACAGTCCCAACAGCTTAGCTCATCCACAAAGTGGTAGACCATGTCAACTCACAGAGTGGGGTCACTGACTGCTAAAGTACACAGCACATAAAAATCGCCTATCTTCTGTTGTATCACTCAGTTCCAAACTGTGTGTCAGGAGATTCATGAAATGTGTTTCCATGGCTAAGCAGCTGCACACAAGTCTAAGGTCACTATGCACAATGCCAGGTGTTAGCTAGGTGTCCTAAGGTATACTGGCCATGAACCCAGAGCAGTGTTGTCTAGAGTGATGAATCACACTTCACTCTCACACTTCACTGTGATGGATAAATGAGGGTATAGCGGATGCCAGGAGAATGCTACCTTCTAGCCTGCACAGTGGCTACTGTAAAATTTGATGGAGGAGGGAGAGTGGCCTTGTGCTGTTTTTCAAGATATGGGTTAGGCCTGTTGGTTCCAGTGAAAGGCACCATTAATTCTATAGCACACAATGCCATTTTAGACCACTTCACGCTTCCAACTTTGTGTCAACAGTTTGGAGAAGGTACTTTTCTGTTCCAACATAACTGTGCCCTTGTGAACAAAGCCGGGTCTATAAAGCCATGGAGGTACTCAAGAGAGCTCTGACCTTAATATTATTGAACACATTTGGGATCCCAGCATCATCAATTGTGAGCCAGATCTTCTCATCTGACATTAGTACCTGACCTCACAAATCCTCTTCTGAGTGAAGGGGCACAAATTCCCACGGACACACTCCAAAATATTTTGGAAAGCAGAGTGGATGCTGTTATATACACAACAAGGGGCCAAATCCATATTAATGCCCATAATTTTGAAATGGAATGTCCAACAAGTTCATGTAGGTGTGATGGTCAGGTGTCCACAAACGTTTAAACATACAGCATATTTGCTTTTGTATAGTTCTTTACAGAAGTGGATAATTTATCAACCTAAGAGTAGCAGTCATCCTTATCTCTGTCTCCCTCATGTCACCCGGTATTTCTGATCTCTTCTACTTGCAGAAAAACTAAAGGTTACATTAATGCTGATAATTGAAGGAACGCTTGTATACAGCGAAGACTCAGTGACTCTGGAGTGCAGAATTGAAGATGACCTTACTGACTGGATATATCGCTGGTACAAAGGGAGTGAAAGAAATGTGGGGAATCAGATTAAGGGGGTTAATGGACATACTTACACCATCAAGTCTGTCACTCAGGGTGAAAGTGGAGTGTACCACTGTGAAGCCTACGGAAGCAGTCCTCCTCATTACTCAAAGTTTAGCAATCCTGTTGAACTGACTGTTCAAGGTGAGTTTATGAGTGCAGGTGAGTCAATCGGTGCCCAGCACAGTAGGACGGTTTAGAGCAGTTAATTTTGATTAAATCTTGAAGCTTATTTTATTAATTCTTCCAAACTCCGAGAGCAGATTTCCAAAGAGCTTCTCCATAAATTACACCACATCCCTCTCTCCTTTTTACTTTCTTTTTAGCTAACCAATTTGCAGAGAGAATCCTGTATGCCCCTGAGTTTGTACAAAATCTCTTTATGATTAGAAGCACAGTTTGACATTTTGTGTATGAACTACTTGTCTTCTCTTTTATAGTTTGTTTGGTCAGCATCGGTAGTCAAACTGTGATTTAACATCTCTGTGAGATTTGGAGAAAAACATAAAGATTCTCTAGCAAAATAAGTTCAAAGCTTTCATTTACTTTATCCCTCTGTTTTACTAACACTTTCTGCAATGTTATCCAGTTATTCTCCTATAAAGGTATACTGTTCTGGACAAACAATGGCAGCGAGAGAGATGGAGTGTCTGAGAAGAAGAATGACCACAACTGTTATGTCAGTAATAGACATCAGAGTAGTTCTGCTGTCTCATGCTTAACAAAATCCATTTTAGTGGAAGAAAAGATGTGATTGGCAAGAATAGTTTTTTCTAAAAATGGTTTGTTCACTGTCCACACCTGATCAAGCTATTATCATGGAAATAAACACAGTGAAAATCAAATTCATGTTTAAGTTTTTAGGTTTTAGAGTTTATTTAATAATTGTCTGCTTCACATGCAAGATTTGTTATTGGAGAATTAGGACTTGTGACACTTCTTCTTGGTTCTGCCTCCTAGCTTGTACTTTAGCTGTGAAATGGCTGGTAATTTCACTGATAAAATCCACTACGTAGGACGTTTTGACTGAAATTCATCTAAAACAATGTCTTGTTTTTACACCCTACCAAGTAAAAGGATTTAATGTGGACTGTTTAGAGTTCACTTCAGTAATCCTGCGTGACGATTAAAAGTAGATGGAGCAGCTGACGGTTTCTGTTTCTTAATTTTCTTCCCCTCCTGTGTCCTCTGTGGTCTCACCCTTTCACCTTTTCAGAAAGAACAGTCAGACTGGATGTGATCTCAAGTCATACAGATGGACGGATATTTGAAGGAGACCAGGTCAGCCTGCAGTGTCATGTCAATGGAAACACTGTTGGGTGGAAATATGAATTGCACATGAAATTGTATGGAATACAAAGCCTTTATAAAACAAAAAAGGAGGGCATCTTCACAATCAACCCTGTGACTCTCAGACATAGAACATTCTACTGGTGTCAAGCTGGAAAAGGAAGACTTCACATGCATTCTAGTGATATTATTAAGTTAGAAGTGTCAGGTGAGAGATGTGTCTCTATTTTTTGTCATTTGTGTTTTATTTTGACTTAAGCAGGTCACCATCATTTTAATGTTACACTCACTAAATGTGTAGTTCTTTAAGGAAATGCCCCCAGTGCCTCTCGCTCTTCATCGATGGATGAAGATGAGACTTATGTTAACGGTTCCACTTCTGAATACTGACGCTTTAGCAGGTTGTTATTGAATATTATTACAGTGTTGTAGTTCCTTTTCTCAAGAAATTGAAAACTGACCCCAAGTAGCTGGACTAAAAACCGAGAACCAGGGCCCTCATGTATGGAACGTTGCTTAGATTCCACAATAAAGTTTTCCTTACCCTAGAGAAACAAAAATGGCGCACGCACAAAAAATATTGGCTCCATAAAACCATATGTATACCAAGTCCCACACTAAGAAACAGTTCAATCTCCCATTTACATTTACTTATTTGGCTGACACCTTTATCCAAGGCGACTTTCAATATTAATGATACAATTTGTTAGATTTCTTGTGATTTTCCAATTGGATCACAGGCAGGTCAGTTGGCTTGGTCATGGTCACACAGTGTCAGTATTGGGATTTGAATCCACAACCTCAGGGTTTGAATTCCAAAGCCTTAACCACTAGGACACACTACTTGCAGTGTCTCCCATATGACAGGTGCCATAGTGTTTCCTTTTGGAAGCACTTCTGGGTCATGTGGATACCCCCAACAGCGCCCTCTAACAGCACCCAGGGACCCCGTCAGGGCTTCACTCCTGCTTAAATATCATGGGGATCAGTATTTTAGGACTAATAAGTGTAGTTTGTGTTGTTCTCAATTCATGTCAAGTGGCTTTATTGTCATAACACCCATATACAGTATTGCAGGATACACTGGCACGAAATAACATTCCTCAGGACAACGATGCACAGTGCATAAACATAGGACAAGAGCAAGACAGGTAAAGAATTATTCTATACTATACTATATATAAATAAATAAGTAAATAAATAAACAAGCAAACAAAAAAAATAATTGGTAAGTGAATAGATAGTAATAATTTGAAATAAACCGCAATACATAAATAATAACAACAACTAATAATGAAAAAGAAAAACAATAAACATAATAACAAGTGTAGCAAATGTACTGCATAGGAATAAGCTAATAGGAGCAGATCTGAACACACAAGGGCAGCACAGAGTTCAGAGTCCAGACTATCGATGGGGAGAAGCTGTTGCAGAACCTGGCAAAACATATTTGGATACTACAGTACCTTCGACTAGATGAATGTTAGCCAAAGAAACCATGGGAGGGATGGGAGAGGCCCTTAATTATGCTATAGGGTTTACAGATGCATCGCTTTATGCAGCTGTCTTCAATGGAAGGCAGAAAGGTCCCAGTGGGCTTTTATGTTGTGTACACTATCAGTTGGTGTACCCTGTGGTCAGAAACACCACAGTTCCCAAACCAGACAGTGATGAAGATGGTCGGTGTTTTTTGCTCGACTTGTGTTTATGTATTGTACATGTTTGTGTTGATTTTATATTTCATGTTTGACATAACACCAGGTTATGCCACTTGCAGAAATTTTACGATGATTCTGCAATTATTGGGTGTATTGAAAAAGGGGATCAAACAAAGTATAAGAATCAGATGGAGGACTTTGTTTCTTGATACAGAATTGTTTCTTATTGTCAGCAAAACCAAAAACTACTTGTTGATTTTTGCTGTACCAAATAACCTCTATGTCTGGTCACTATACAGGGATTAGATGTAGGCGGTAGTAGTGGTATAAGGGCTTGGTGGTATCTATCTATCTTTCTATCTATCTGGGTTTCAATATAATTTGCACATTTAACTGATTATTGAAAGTGTGGTATTCCTGTTATTGTAATGGAGTAACGGAACAGGGTATTTTGTAGGTTTGACCCTGCGCCAAACCCTCCTCTTTTTGTAGGGCCCCATTATTATAAGAAATAGCGAGAAGTCAGTAGTTTCAGACCTAATATAACTTGTTTTACAGCACAGTGGGGAGTTGGTAGAGATTAAGGGCCCCCAATGTGGGTACTTACGATGTAAGGTTAGATTTTTTCTAACGCTAAACATACAGTTTTTATAACTGGTGTAGTTAAGGATCCACTTTAATGTCTCTCTCATCTCTCTTTCTTCCTACAGAGCTATTCAGTGAGCCCCACCTTACAGTCCATCCTAGTCCCTTGGTTGGGTATGGACACAATGTGACCCTGAGGTGTCAGTCTATGATTGAATTTCCAGAGAAACAACTGGTATACCAGTTCTACAAAGAAACAGCATCTATTAGTCCAGAAACTTCACAGAATCAATTTACAATCCAATCATTTCAAATGGAGAATACAGGGAGTTATTGGTGTGATGTGGCAGTAAAAGGCACTGAGAAAAAAAGAAGTAACCAGGTGCAGGTAGCTGTGAGCGGTGAGTGGGGATACCTTCTCCAGTATTCTGTCTCACTTTCTCTCTCTGTATCTGTCTATGTTGTTTTCCAACAATTACTTTTCACTCCATTGGCCATATCGTCCATATAGTTATAAAAAAAGGTTATGTGAACTCTTTACAATATCATTGATTCCAACATGAATAGCTGTTAACATATAATGTAGTCTCCATCTAAATCATGACAATAGATAGTGTAATTACGCATAGGAATAAAAAATCAAAAAAGAGAGCTCATCAATATCTCTTTGACTTCTACTAGACAACAATGAGATCGGAAAGAAATAAAATGGAGACATAATCTTGTGTCTCATGCTTCTCAGATTTTTATCCTGAGAAAAAATACCCTGGTAGTCTCACAGGTGTCACGTCTTGAATTTCAGCTAAGCTCTCAGTAAAGTCACACAATGGGCTCATATTTTCCAAGTAGTGTCTTAACTTTTTTTTTTTGCAATTTGAAAAAATTTGCATTTGTCCAGGTATATATGGTGTAGTGTATGGACAGTTGTTTGTGGTAATAAAACACTTTACTATAATTATAAAATTGTACTCCTTTCTTCAAAATAATACTATTAGTTACTCAAATTGATATTGCTGTGCTCCAATTAGATCACAGTCATTTTGGAATAATAATCAAAGACACTATGTTGTATGCCCACTTTAAATCATACCTCTTAAGCACATATTCAGGGGTAACCGGAATGTGCAAGAGATCATGGGAGACTGGGAGGATCCCTAAAAGGATAATAATCCTTGTGAAGAATTCATATCTGGGATAGGTGACATCCCACAGAAACTAATGGACGTCAGATCGTCTGGAAGCTACAAAGGGTTCAGGGACTTTTGATAAGGAATAGGGTCTAAAAGATGCAGCAATTGACTGTGCTTGCAGAAAAAGAAAAGTCCAGGACTTTCAGTGGGCATTCCTGACCCTACCTGTAATTCTAGAACGTTCCCCTTAAGTATTGATGAGCCAAAGGATTTGTGCAATATGGAATTTGCAGTGAAATTCAATTTCTCTCTTAAAAAAAAAAAAAAAAAAACTTGCAAAACAAATTACATTTTGATGGCTGCAATACCTGAATCACTGAAACAAGAAGAATGGTGTTTAGTTCCTTTAGTTCCTTTCTGGAATTGTTTTCATGCCTATCATTTGCCATTTAAATGACTAGTAAAAGAAATAAATTACTGGGCTCATTTTCTGTCAAGTGCAGACATTTTCTTGAGCTATCAGATCTCTTTTATATGTGTACTGGTAAGAGGACACCTACTTTGCCAATTATATTGACAATTCTGGCGATCATCTCAGAGACAGAAATGAAACTCAACACCCTCTGGGTGCCCATCTGTAGGAATCGAAAAATGGAAAAGATCATTTGCTAGGTAGCAGTGGGAGGGTGGCAAGTGGCTTTCCATGTAATGAGTTTTCCCGTGGTGGTGTATTTTGGTGAGCCCTCATGTGGAAAATACAAAGAATGTCTCACTTTTAAAATGTGAATGAGAGACATAAACAGAATTGATGTTACTAGGGTATGGGTATTTACCTGCATTACAAAGCTATGGAATAACATGTAAACACAAAAGTGTGAACAAGTCTTTAGTTTTCTGTCCTCAAAAACTTTTAAAATCTCCACAGAACTATTTTTTAGTGAGTTTCACTTTTCACAGTTATACAATTGAGAGCAAAACAAATTTTAATGTCAGTTTCTCGAAACTGTATGAGAATGAAAACTTGTCGGTTTCACTTATACTTCCTATAAGTAACCCTATAAAGGATTTTAAAGTTACTCTCTGTCAGCAGTCAAGATACTAATGGGCCATATAAAGGTATGGACAGCCATACTGTTTGTCTTTGATGTTGACAATGACATGAAGATCTTGAATTCCTGGAGGAGCAGCTTATCATATTCCCATCATTGATATTACCAATCCCCTCCAAATCTCATGAGGCTGTCTTCCCAGCTCACTCTGTCATTTTGACTGCATCTTCTGGAAGGTTCTTTGACAGAGGGAGACTCTCTT
Source organism: Polypterus bichir lapradei (assembly GCA_026402145.1). Lineage (NCBI taxonomy): Eukaryota > Metazoa > Chordata > Cladistia > Polypteriformes > Polypteridae > Polypterus > Polypterus bichir. The sequence goes on along the minus strand of JANRMT010062797.1, from coordinate 536,724 downwards.
AGCTTGAACTGTACATGGATGGTGAAAGGATGCTTCATCTACCACCATAGTTTCTTCTTCTTAAGTGATGGCAGGGCAAAGAGGAACAGCAGTAACTCTGCAGGATTTCAAATCAAGCACATTGATAAACGCCTTTCAGCACACTACATGTGAATTCCAGAGTTGTCAGGAGATACCAGTAGAAGGTATGAACAAACATATTTCTCAAAATGAATAATAAATATAAATATATAAGGGGGCACCCAAAATTTGCAGACTTGTTAAAAAACTTTTATTATAAAACTTACAGTATTTAATAAAAACAATAATAGTAATACATTTTTTTATATATATCCCTTTTAGACACCTTCAAAATACTATCCTTGAGACATTTGTCTCAGGGTTTCTCCCATTCCAGGAAATATTTCCTGTATTCATCTTTAGTTACCATGTTTACAGTCTCCTGCATTTTTTTTCCTGGATTTCTTCCATGGTAGCAAATTTTCTTCCCTTCAGTCTCAAGTTTCATTTTGGAATCGAATCACAGGGAATGAGATTTGGTGAATATAGGGTAGAGTTGGCAACATCAAAAATTCTTTAACTAACAATGTGGTGTGTGCAGGTGTATTTTTCCTGACACTTTTCAGGATAACTCATCTTAGGATTGCGCTTCTAGCTCATCTCTCTACAGTGAGTTAAACCATTCAAGATGCCTCAGCACTTCAGTGTAATGTTGCTGATTTGCAGTCTGTCCATGGGAACAAACTTTTGGTGAACATGTTCATCAGTGTCGAAGAATGTTAGTATCATAATATTCTTGATGTTTGGTATGACCTGACATGAAGTTATTAGCTTGGAGAAAAAAAATTAGCAAAGTGACGTCCATGATTGCAGTATAAACAGCAAAAATGCGTACTTGATCATCATCAGCATAATGTCAATTGCCGGATTGATTAACTAGACTGTAGGCACACAATACCTAGTGGTATACTTGAGAACTACACCCTACTCCTGTGGTACGGACCTATTCTGATAATTTTTGGGTTAATATTTGAGGTGAGTTGGAACTTTAATTTATGATAAAGGTAAATGAAAATAATAAAGCTGTAGGTGTCATGAGGTTTTCCAAAATTCTGCAGCTATTGGAAAGAGCATTGAGTGTGATACGTACACAAACAAATTCCAGTCTTTCATTCAAAGGTTTTAGTCAGACAAACAAATCAGACAAAATGAAGAAAAAACAAATAATGAACAAACAAAAAACTTTTTGCTTATGTTGTTTCAGTTTAAGGCGTACTTATCTTAGTTACGTTTCTTTTTTGTTATTAATTCTGTTGCTTATTACATACATTAGAACATTCAATATGTCGTATATGGTTAAATACATTAATATTTTTTAGTATATACTAGTATATAGGTTAGAAAACTTTATGCCTCTACCTTTCTATTTATCTTTCTAAACGTAACATCAGAATACGAGTCCTGCGTTGTGTCCAATTTAAGACTTCACCATTTTTGTGGTCCCTTGAAAATTTTCCTCAGAAGAAACATTTATTGGTTGCACCCATGACGATTTGTAAAACATTCTTGAGGTGCATGTTTTACTGAACAAGAAACATTTGAATTGTGCTTTTCCTGTATTTCTCAATCAATTGGAACTCACAATGTCTTTTGTTTTATTTCAGTTGATTACACAACAGAGAATGCCATTCGTCTCGGATTATCAGGTCTGGTGCTACTTGTTCTGCTGGTCCTTGTGAGTGACTGTTTCTGGATCAGAGTGCTCTCAGTAGGAGTCAGAAAGTGATCTATAACTGTGAATGAAAGCAAGGTGACATTCCTAAAAATGACAATGGGAGAGTGTTCATCATTACATGACTCTAAAGTGAGAGATCAGCCCATCTTTAACTTTTTGTCCATTTTAATTGTACATTTGTATTAATTTGCAGGTTTAACTAAGGGAATCATGAAGATAAGCCTGATTTGTTTTAATTTGTATATGAAACACTATTTTTTATTTCAAATCCATCATACTGAAACTATTGAGTTGACATGAAAATTAACAAATAATAACCAACTTCAGACATTTGTACATATTTGCTGGGAGTCCAGTTTTAACAGTGTACCTCATCTCTCATTTTACTATGGAAATTTGTACTGTAAAATGAGTGACCACGTTATTAAGTTAATCCACATCATTTCATCATCAGTGTTGTTCTCGTAATGTTATTTTAAAAAGGTAGACTAAAGCCAACAGATTATATGTATTACTAATTAAATATAAAAATGATTAGGACTAAACATTTAACTAGCTTTGAAAACAGTATGGTAAAAGGAGGTAAAGTTATTATTATTATATGGCTGACGCCTTTATCAAGGCCACTTACATCATTCGACAAAATCAATTGGTAATATTTCTTTTGTTTTACTCCAGTAAAGTGAGTTGTTGGCACAAGTGTATTTAGAACAGCCAGAATAGCAGCTTTAAAGTTGTTTTCACTGTTCTGGACAATAAAATAATATATTTTTTTAAACTGCAGACTACCTCTATTTTTTTTTTTTAATTTTACTCAAACAAACAATGGTAAACTATTGATGTCTAATGTATAAGAGAATTTACAGGACTCTTGAAAGCAACTTATGGAGCTACACCTCCATTCTTTCTTGCTTTTTACAATCAATAATTGTAAATTCTGTCTTCTTGTAACCAATAAGTTAGCAAAAGTTTATAACTTTAATGCATGTGTTTTGTTATCTAAATAGTTTATGGTGCTTTTAGTTTAAAATGGTCAGACAGTTGACAACTTAATTGCAACTGAAAACAGAGACAACAAGAAATTGCACAGATAAGTATGAGGATCAAAGCTTTTGGGCAGAGCCCTCCATCACTAGGTAACCAAGACATATGTGTATAATGTCACAAGATCTGGAATTCCATGTGTATTTTTAACATAAATATTGGCCTGTCTATGGAGCCAGAGATCGACAAGAAGAAGAAGTTACATTATAGACTGAGACACATCACGAAAACAGAGACAACATTTCATCTCGACATCAGAGATTATAACTCCTTCACCTCCACTTTTGACATTGATAATTTCAAGCAAGCTTGCAAAGACTATATACATCCATACTTTTTGAAGTTTCTATTATACTTTATTCTACTGGTATTATTATGCTATAATAAATACCAGGTTGGTTTTAACTTTCTACATTTTATCTTATGATATAAGTAATAAAGTACATTTTAGGGAACCTGGTGAAGGGGAGATAGTCATTTGCTCTGACCTGTGTGGTTATCTGGCCTAGAGGAGTCACCCAAACAGGAAGAACATTGTGCTAGAAATCAGACATCGCTTTGTTGGTAAGTGGCCTATAACCAAAGTGCATATCAGCCTTCATTGTTTTTAGAATATTCTTTGAGACCAAAGTACCATTTAGATCTGAATTATATCCAGGGACACCTGTATGTTGTTTGTGCCAAAGATAGTGGGTCCTTATGTGGAGTACTAGAGAGTGTGTGGCAAAGCATTGATCACTCCTATAGTACCTATATGGATGTGATCCAATGTGAAATGCTACAGGGGTACTGGCAGTTAGGCATCACTCATATATAGATGTCTGTGTAGGATCTCTGTGTGTGTGTGTTAAGATTAAGGTGTGAGAGTAGATGAATGTAGTAATGAACGTGGTGAGCCCCACTCATCCTACAACAATATATTCACCAACAACAGTGCTATAAATGTATCATAATCCATAAAAAGCCAAAATCCAGCCTATGGCAGTCATGTATTGAAAAACCCATATTAATGCAATACCAGTCACAAAAAACACTAAATAGTCTGTAAACTCACACCACAGATATCCACCACTCATCTACTTTTCCAAACCCACTGACCCAAATTTTCCACTCGTACACTGTTTTAGGAGTCTGGCCAAGAGCTTTGTTTTTACTTCACAAGCAATATAAAAATATTTATTTTTTCAAAGACTAAGAAATAAACTTGGAAGAAAAAATCAACAAGAAAAATCAGAGCACTTAATTGAAATGGTAGTTGGGAACAGAACTGCAGAAGTCATTCAGCAAGAAAATCCAATTTAATTAACCACTGAGTTGAGACAAAGGAGCTAGTCAAAACTAGAATATCAAATATTAAACTTTCCTTGAACTCTAGTTCAATGGTGGAATTAATAACTCGGACAAAGCAGTTCATGCTGCTGCATTGTACTTTATCAGCTTGTATCCGGAGGATGATCCCTAGCAACTGGGCATGGTCCCATAGCAACTCATTGCTTGCTTGCTTGAAGTATATTTCAATGTGATAACATGATGCAGTCAGAAATAAAATAAAAAAGAATTAAACATTTTTTCAAGCAAAGAATAAAATTCAAATTTATACATGCAGGGTGCAGCAGTGATAGCACTGCTGCCTTGCAACAAGGAGGCTGGGGTTCACATCTGAGGTTCTCCCTGCGTGGAGTGTGCATGTTTTCCCTGTGTTCACATGGATTTCCTCCAGGTGCTCTGGTTTCCAACCACAGTCCATAGACATGCAGGTATGGTGGATTGACATTGGTAAGTGTGTGTGTGTTCACCTGGTAATGGACAGGTGTTTTGGCCAGGGATTGTTCCTGCCTTACACCCTCTGCTTGCTGGGATAGATTCTAGTCTCCCCTTGACCCAGCTCAGGATAAAGTATGTTTAGGTGGTGGACAGGCTAATACGTGAAATTAAATATTTAAAAAAGAAACTTTCAAAATATAAATCTCTCATAAAAAATCCCATAGAGCACAAAATTAACAAGACAAGTTCCCCAATTCTCAGCACTTAATGAAATAGGCTAACATAGTTTTTGAAAACGTGTTGAGCAACAGGCAGTTACATTGAATTACCCAATATCCGAGTACAAGACTGGTTCAGAAAGAAACACATTTCAACGCAAGGGTCAGTGAAATTAATCACACATGGGGTTTGACAGGTCACTACTTAACTTAAAGTCCCATACCTCACACTGCCAATTAAGCAAGATAAGATGCACAAGCACAAGGGAAAAACATCTAGTCTGATGAATGCCATTTTCCTTTTTTTGTTTAACATGGAAGGAAAGACCAGGATGCGACCTCAGTTAAACTCACATGGTTTCAACCATACCAGCTAGCTTGTGGCACTCTAATGATGTGGGGTGTGTTTCCATGGCTGTGCCCTTGAGTAGAATGACACAGAGAATTTGAACTTAGTAAGCAGTCTGGAGAATGTCTTCATAATAATAGTGTAAACAGTAAAACTACAAATTGACTTTTTGTAGAAAGACTACGTTCAGTGCCATATACCTAAAAATGTCTTGAATGGTCCCACGAAGATGACGATAAATTCATTTTCAAGTAGTGGATTTCAAGATCAGCAGACCTGAAGGAAAAACCTGCTGTTATGTGCTATGGTAGATATTGGAGATGTAAGACTCCAATATCCAATATGAGATTTTATGAGTGCACTTCCAAGGAGTGACCACCAGTAGGAGAATACAGAACAAATTTTATGACATAATTTTGCCATGTTATGGTGTAACCCTGACTTCTTATCCCAGTTTCTCATGCAAAATGGCAGTGTAACACCATCTCTTAACCTTTCTGCTAATCAGCTTAGACAAACTCCTCATTTTAGGGTTGCATTATATTGGTCCTGATACAACACTCAACATGCTTCTTTCGCATTTCTTTTGAGAAAAATATATCTTTGATTACTGTTGAATTGAGCAGGAACGCAAGAGTCGTGCTTTTTTGGTTTCCACCGTGTTTTCCCCCAACCCTGCAACTAGGAATACACACAAGCAAAAGAAATAAGGAAAGCTTATCTTCAGAAATGTTTTCTCTAAAAAAATCACATAAAGACAGTATCATGCAGCTTTAAAAAATATGGAATTAATTGGATTTATCATAGACTAGAATCCCTGGGCTGCACTTTCAGTTTCTTTTAGGAGTCCATTTCTCAGTACGTTCAGGGAAACAAACAAAGCAAAAACAGGAAAAGTGAAGAGTGCATAATAGAGCATGGTTGTTACAACACAATTTTAGGCCTTCATTAAAATATTGACTTGTTAAGGGTTTTCTACACCAATTTGATGAATGTGACCAAGTGCTTTTTTGTTGAATTGGTTGTTTCTGGGCTGTTGCTTAACAATTATGATTACAGTTGTCCTCTTGTTTTATACTTTAATTAGCTGTGTTACCCAAGTTGAAGTCTAAGCAATCACTGGAGACCTCAGCATTAACGTTTGCTGTGTACATCTATTGGAATGTATTTTGTAATTCATGTAGTAATAAGATAGATAGACAGATAGATAGATACTTTAAATACATTGTATTTGTCATTTCAACATACCGTATGGCACATCACAAACACTTTTAGTATCAGGTTCAGGTTAGGGAGCATTTCCTGGTACGGCATGTTGCCACTCCCACCACATGACGAAACAGCTCAGGATCCTGGTTGGCAACTTCCCCCGCCCCCCCAGGCACAGTCTAGTCCCACCCTACGTAAATGACAATCTATCTGCTACAGCCAGGCAGTACATGGGTGTCCCCTTGGCCTGGTTCAGCTGGTCAGGTCCTCAACAATGAGGATCCTGAGAGCCAGATCACCCTCGGGGAATCATGTCAAATGGCTGTAACTGATGCTTCCTTACAATGCAGGTAATGTGCCTCATTCGGGACTCCTGTCAAATCAGTGGTAACCTTTCCGAAGAAACATAGTACCAAAGTGAGACTCTTGGCAGAGTGGTGTCAGGATAACAACTTTGCTCTCAATGTCAGCAAAACAAAGAAGCTCATCATTGACTTTTGGAAACAGGAAGTTTCAAATATCCCCATTTATATTGGAGGTAATGTTGTGGAGAGGGTCAAGAGCATCAAATCCTTTGGGATCACCCACACTACTGATCTTAAGAGGAAAGAACACACAATAGTATCATTAAGATGGCTCACAAGCGCCAACACTTTTCCTCAGATATCAAATTCTACAGATGTGCTATGGAGACTGTCCACTCAGTATGTCTTACACCCTGGTTTGGTGGCTAATCTGCTCAGGAATGTAAAGCACTTAAAAATGTAATGAGAACAGCATAGAAATTTATTGTCATACAGGTACCCGAAATTCAGGCCATCTACAATTCATGCTGCCTCAGTTACTGACATGAGCGATTTAGACAGGACCAAAATTACAGCAATCCTCTGGTAATAAATACTTTATTTCACCTACTGCTGTAAAACTAATTCAGTTTAATTAGTGCATTTCTCATAAACAATCATAAAATATAGAGCTTGTGGTATATCAATGTTATTAAAAAAGATATGCTTGTGAAATTTAGAGGAGTAAAGCATTTTATACACTAGAAAATAAACAGTTGTGAATCCTTTGGAAACACCTAGATTCTTGCATTATTTACTTCTGAAAATGTGTTTGATGTTCAAACATCATAGAAATATACATGTATATTTATATATAACAAACTATAGCAACGAATGAACACAATTTATTCCAACTAATAACTTATAAAAACAATTTTATTTCTTCCTTTCAATCCTTCATTTAAATATTTACACTCCTGGCTTGATGAAGGGTGTTAGCCTCTCAGCCAATGACTTCTCCAAAAGCTAATTGGAGTCAGTTGTTCCAGCCAATGAGATGAAATTAGAGGTGTGGCTTAGAGGAGTCCTGCCTTTTAAAAAGGCATGCAGAGTTTGATGGCTCACAGATTCTGCTCTTCTCAAAAAAGATCTGTTCATTTCAGCAACGACAGAGCAGAGGACCTTAGGAAAAAAAAAGTACAGACGCATAAGGCTGCAAAATTATTTTTAAAGGCCTGGGTGTGCAACAGTCTACAGTGAGACAATAGTAGAAGTCAGGAAAAGACAAATAAAAGATGTCTGGATTTTCTTCTGTCTTTTTTGTCACAGATTACTTTCCATTTAATTGTATAGATTAATATACTGTATAATAAACTTAAAATATTAAATATTAAGCAATGTAGATGACAGTAGAATCCATAATCATAGTATCAGCTGTTACAGTAAAATTAAAGCAAAAGTAAGTTAAAATAATAATAAGAACAAAAAGATGGAGTAAAATAACCAGAACCAATAACATGGTAATGTTTTTATTAATATTTACAATTACATGTAATTTACTACCTTGATATATTTATTATAAGTGCACAGTTTTTGGACCATATGATATCAAAACTGTTGAAAAAACACCCAACTGCATGTGTGTATGGATAGAACTATAAGGAAACAGGTGCATTTACTTCTATATAAACCCACAAAACTATTGAACAGAAGTGATGTCATCTGACCTGGAACCAGAAGTGGCGTCATCAGGTCCAGACAGAATTTCCTGTGTTTGGTCTACAGGGATAAAAGAGAAAGGATTAGTGCACTCTGCCATCCCCTGGCTTGGTATGGAATTACCTTCTTTTGAGCCCTTTAGCTGCCTCCCATCCACACGTGTGGGGCACCTTAGAGTCTTGACCTAAACAAAACACTTTGACTAGTTGATCTTTCAATTTGCTTATCTACATTGGCTTCCTGACAAATATCAGATTTTCTCCAAAACCCTTTAATTTATTTAAAAAGCTGTTTTTTCCAAAATTCCAAAATGCAATCCTGCCTGCTACTTATACTATTAAAAAATATCACAGAGCTGAAATCTATTGACTCTGTAGCCACAGTTTGTACCTCTCGGCGGATGCTCATTCAGCTTTGTAGCTAAAACCTATAACTCTCCTCTTAAGTCTATTCATGAGACACCATCCATCTCAGAATTTAAATTCATACTATAATTTGTGCCATTTTATCCGAGTTTCCATAGCCCCACAATATCAATGTACTGTTTCTACTTCACTGTACAATAATAAATTAGTTTGCCATTCTTTGAGTTTTTCAATTACTCTGTTTTATGACTCTGTACCTTTATATGTATGTGTGCTTGTTTATATAGCTATATATATATATATATATATATATATATATATATATATATATATATAGCTCCTTATTTCTTTTTCACGTTATATCTTAATATCATGGTGTTCTGTATTTGTATATCTTCTATTGACTGACAGTGTCCACAGTTGTGAATGTTTATTCTAAAATGTTTACTATTTATTTCTTAACTTCGATATTCCATTGTATACAAATCAAGACTGTATCCAACAGGGGCCACATGCGTTCTGTTTAGAACGGCAGTTAATACTTTGAACCTGTAAACATCTGCCATATCCTCTCAGTTGCGAGAAGAAGACCATAGATATACTATATTGCCAAAAGTATTGGGACACCTGCCCTTACACACACATGAACTTTAATGACATCCCATTCTTAATACATAGGCTTTAATATGGATATAACCCACCCTTTGCAGCTCTAACAGCTTCAACTCTTCTGGGAAGGCTTTATACAAGGTTTACGAGTGTGTTTATTGGAATTTTTGACCAATTTTCCAGCACAGCATTTGTGAGGTCAGGCACTGATGTTGGACGAGAAGGCCTGACTTGCTCATAGTATCCGCTCTAATTCATCCCAAAGGTGTTCTGTTGGGTTGAGGTCAGGGCCCTGTGCAGGCCAGTCAAGTTCCTCCACACCAAACTCGCTTATCCAATTTTTTATAGACCTCGCTTTGTGCACTGGTGCGTGCGCAGTCAAGTTTGAACAGGAAGGGGTCATTACCAAACTCTTTCCACAAAGTTGGGAGCATGAAATTGTCCAAAATGGCTTTGTATGCTGAAGCATTAAGAGTTCCTTTCACTGGAACTAAGGGCTAAGCCCAACCCCTGAAAAACAACCCCACACCATAATCCCCCCTCAACCCAACTTTACACTTGGCACAATACAGTCAGACAAGTACCGTTCTCCTGGTAACTGCTAAACCCAGACTCGTCCATCAGATTTCCAGACAGAGAAGTGTAATTCATCAATCCAGAGGACACATCTCTGCTGCTCTAGAGTCCAGGGGCTGTGTTTTTATACAACTCTATCCCACACTTTGCCTTGCACTTGGTGATGTAAGGCTTGGATGCAGATGCTAGGCCATGGAAACCCATTCCGTGAAGCTCTCTATGCTGTTCTTGAGCTTTTGAAGGTCTGTAGCTATTGACTCTACAGAAAGTTGGCGACTTCTCCACACTGCACCTCAGCATGCGCTGTCCCCTCTTTGTGATTTTATGTGGCCTACCACTACGTGGCTGAGTTGCTGTTGTTTCCAATTGCTTCCACTTTGTTATAATACCACTAACAGTTGACTGTGGCATATTTAGTAGTGAGGAAATTTCATGAACGGAGTGGAATTTTTGACGATTGCATTTCCATTTTCAAGGCCCAAAAATCCAAAAAAGCATTGTCTATAAAACTCACTGTGGTAAAATTACCAAAACAAAAGTACACCTAGGGTCAAAATTTTCAATTCCAAAGTGGTCTATTGTCTTATCCTGCCAAGGGTAGATATGTGTACCAAATTTTGCTGAGACTGGACCAAGGGTGTGGAATTATATAAAAAACACACAACATTGAGGTTTATATTTTAGATAAGTCTGACAATTCCTTGATGAAGGACACTTTATAGTTTGGAGGTAAACAAAAAAGGAAAAAATGACAAAAAAGACTGTGCTAGAATTGAGAGCAGAAAAGGGCAGAGGGCAACATCTACCCTGGGCCCATTCTAGTGTGTCTACCATTTCTCTTTTCTTGTCAATCATTTTGGTATTTTCAATTTTGCTGTTGCTCTAACTGACTTTTACTATAACTACCTAAAGATTTCTTTTATTCTTCAGTTCTCACTGAAACACACTTTTATTTACTTTAATTTCTTTTAACCATAAAAAATTATGTCATTTATCACTACCACTAGGACAGTCACCATATTCCCACAGCCTGCAACTAAGTCTTTCATGAATGATCAATTTAAAAGCAACGTAAACCTTAACTGCCGCTCCATTTTTTGTATACATTAGGGTAAGCAATGCAAAGGCCCCTAGAGTACATTTTATGAATAAAGTCAACTATTACTTCCTCACAAAATATTATCACAGCGAGTTAAACAAAAACTTTTAATCCAGCACTGTACACCCTCAATTTCCTGCTCTTGGTCACATCTGCTGACTGATTTTATCTCTCTTTGTTTAATTTGACAGAAGTAACAAACTGTGGTTTTTGGTCTCAAATCTGTGAAACCGCAGCCACCTAAAGATCTTCCGCTGCCATGCCTCTGCTTATCTGCCATTTGTGGTAATCCACACTGGCCTGTTCTTATCTGGGTGATGGAGCAATCTGGTTGTGTGTTATGTGGTGTAGTCAGTGAACATGAAAGCAGCCAGGGGTTTGTTTATTGGCTTTGTTTTCATGTAAAAATGACATTTTTATGATTGATAATTAATGTCTCACTGACCACAGTGGTTGCAGCAGCTTTTAAAGCTTGTACTCTCATGTCCACACATTTTGTCTTTTATTTCTCCTTTTATATAATATAATATTTATAATTTACTTAGAGTTCAAACAGATGGCTGAGACAAGTTGTCCTATAGATTTATAATTCTCAAAGAGAATAAATGTTTCACTTCCCTTTCAATAACATAGGCTCAGTTCCCAGTGGCCTAACTCAAGATTTCGTCCCTGTCACTGATATTCCACACTGACATGTTTGCTCCTTTAAGCTAGTAATGTCTGAAACTGTGGTTGTGTTTTTTAATTTTAGCATTTGGCATTGGGAAATAAAACTCCGAAAGTTTGCTTTTGTTTGCTATGATATTACATATCACTTGAGTTGTGGACTATATGCACACTTAATATCTTATTCAGCTTGGTCTGAGAAATTTGCTAAAACTATGGGCACCGGTTTTACTGCTGTCAGTTAATTGGGTGTATGAGAAGTTCTATTTTTTTTTTTTTTTTTTTTTTTGATATGGTATTTGGTATTTTTTATCTCAGTTTAAAATTATTAGTTTGGTGATAATAATCAGATAATAATAATAATAATAATAATAATAATAATAATAATAAGACAGAACCAAGAGTGTTTGTGGTTGTATGATAAAATGTAATAATTATAATCCAGTGTTTGTATGCGTGCGTTGTGTGTGTGCTGACGCAGTGTAGGAAAGTTGTGTGATTGTGTCATGTGTATGTAAAGTTCCAGAAGCAGGTAAAAGAAGGAAAGGAAAGAGTGAAAAAGGTTAAAAAAAGAAAAAAAGAAGTAAAAAGAAAAGGTGCTAGAGGTGTGGGGTGGTGAGAGAACAGGTGATCCCATCATCTAAACACGGATATAGCAGCTTTTTATCCTGACATGCTCATACTCAGTGAATCCCGATAAGAATAATAAACTTGTGACCTGATGTTGGGCTAATAAAGCCAGTCTGTCACTCCTCGCTCCTTGTACAGCCTGTTGTTGACGTAGAGCTTGTCCACAGAAATGACAGCGCGGCTCCCTTCTTGGATGAATTTTTTACGCAGTGGGAACAGAACTCTGCGGCGATACAAAATTTCTTTAGGAAATTGATCATTCACGCTAAAATCTTTTCCTTTGAGCTCCTTCCCGCGGCTCTTAACAAAATCCTTCTGTTTAAAATGCTCAAATTTGGCCACGATGGGACGAGATCTTCTGCTGTCTGCTCTTTTGGCTCCAAGGCGATGAACCCGGTGAAAGGTAATGTTCTTTACCGTTTCTTCAGGTATCTTCATGTGGGTCTGGAGAAAGTTCTTAATTGTTTGTTCGCAATCCTCCGGTTGTTCTCCCGTCTGCTCCGGCAGGCCTGCAAACACCAGATTGTCTCTCATGCTGCGGGCCTGAAGATCCAAAACCGTCTCCTTCAGGGTCTTGTTGTCCTGGGAGATCCGTGTCATTCCCTCTGACAGGGAAGACACAGTCTCCCGCAGAGACGCGTTTTCAGCCGCAAGCCGCTCCACCTGATCCTGGCTGAATTCCAGAGATTGTCGGAGGTTCTGGAACTCCTGGTGTAGAATCTCGAGCAGGTGGAGTCGTCCCTCAAATCCCAAAAGCCATTTATCTATAGAATCTAATAATTCTAATATATCCTTGCGGGGAGATGAGGTCGCCTCGGGGGAATCCTGAGGACGGCTTCTCTTGGTAGCAGGTGTTTCCGTGTTAGCTGCTGCTTTCTTAGGCCCCATGACAACAGACTCAAAAACTTGATCAATATAATTTTGTAGACTTTCCAAATATTCTTCACTTACCTCCAGGTTGATGAGTTATACTTACCGGATTGCTTGCGTTGTCAGTAAATAAATTTGGCGTAAATGTGTCTTAGTTGTTTATAATGTTTTGCTAACAATCTGCCATCTGCGTCAAACGCTGCCGAGAATCCGTGATTTTTTCCTAGCCAGCACTTCTCTCTCCCAGCATGCTCCTCATGCTCCTAGTTAGGATTCTAGCAGCTCGTTAGGATTCTAGCAGCTATTATTATCAGCATTAGTATTATTATTATTATCATCAGCACTATTATTATCATCAGCATTAGTATTATTATTACCAGCATTATTATTATTATTATTATTATTATCAGCACTATTATTATTATTAGCATTATTATTATTATTATTATTATTATTATTATTATCATTAGCAGTATTATTATTATTATCATCTTATTATTATTATTTTCAGCATTAATATTAGTATTATTATTATTTTCAGCATTAATATTATTATCATCAGCATTAATAATATTATTATTGTTATTAGCATTATTATACTTTTTTTTTTATTTATTTACTTATTTATTGCTTTATTTTTTCAGATTAAATTATACATTTATTTACTTAATTTATTCACATGAAGGCACCATACATTAGCTACTCACACACATAACTATGGGTACACTAAGGTTTGTCAGTTGGAATGTTCACGGAACTGGCTCTAGAGAGAAGAGATTAAAGATTTTTGATCAGCTTAAAAGAATGCAGGCAGATGTTGTCTTATTACAAGAGACTCTTAGGTCTGCCACAGTTGCAGATGAACTTAAAACATCTGAGTTTCCCAGACTGTTCTCTGCCCCCTATAACTCTAGACAAAGAGGTGTAGCTATTTTAATACACAAAAATATCAATTTCACAGTATTGGACATAGTCTCAGATCCAGATGGTAGATTTATAATACTAAAACTATCTATACAAAATCAAAGCTTATGTATTGTTAGCATATACTGTCCAAACATAGATGACCCCGCATTCTTTCATAATTTTTTCTCTGTACTCTCCGAACACTTGGACTGTCCACTTATACTTGCGGGAGATTTTAATTTTTGGATGGATTATTCTTCAGACAGGCTCAGTACAGCTGGGACTCAGCGCAATTGGCATTCCACTAATATAGTCAAACAGTATATGAGTGATTATGGGCTTTGTGATGCATGGCGATCTTTTTATCCCAGCCGTAGAGAGTATACTTTTTTCTCACACGTTCATCACTCTCACTCACGTTTGGACTATTTTCTAGTCAGCAGCTCATTATTGGCTAACATTTCAGACACTGAGATACACCCTATAGTTGTCAGCGATCATGCTCCAATTTCTTTAACTCTGTTAAATAAGAAAAAAATCCCATCAAGTAAAAACTGGAGGTTTAATACGTCATTGCTTAGAGATGTAGATTTTGTGGAATATTATAGAAAAGAGTGGGCTTTATATTTAGAACATAATGACCTGCCTGGAACATCAGCATCTGTTCTCTGGGAGGCAGGGAAAGCAGTGATGAGAGGTAAAATAATCTCCTTCTCATCACATAAGAAAAAAATAGAAAACAAACGTATTCAGGAATTAGAAGAAATCATTAAGTCTTTAGAGGCATCCACAGAAGAAGAATTACAAAACAAATTGCGTAAAAGTAAACTAGAACTTAAAGGAATTATTGACAAAAAAATTAAATTTTTAGCACAAAGACTACGAATAGAAAACTTTGAACACGGAAATAAATCAGGCAAGTTTTTAGCCAACCAGTTAAAAATAAACAAAGAGAAAACTGCCATATCTGCTGTTAAAGACTCAACTGGGAATATAGTATATGATCCTGAAAGAATAAACAACACTTTCAGAGATTTTTACAAAACCTTGTACTCACCACAGATTAACCCATCAGATAATGAGATCAATGAGTTTCTAGACAGGATAATACTTCCTAAATTATCAGATAGTCAAGCTACAGTCCTGGACTCGCCATTAACATCAGATGAGCTTCACGAAGCTCTTAACTCCATGCCTAATAGAAAAGCTCCAGGTCCAGATGGGTTTCCAGCAGAGTTCTACAAAGAATTCTGGATCATTCTAGCTCCAACATTTTTCAGAATGATGAGTGAAATAGAAGAAAATGGTAGACTACAGCCAAATATGAATTCAGCCAACATTAGTCTCCTGTTAAAACCAGGCAAAGATCCTATATTTCCTACCAGCTATCGCCCCATTTCTCTTCTTAATGTTGACCTCAAAATAATTTGTAAAGCCCTTGCAAAAAGATTAGAGAAGGTAACCCCTTTCATAATACACCCAGACCAAACTGGTTTCATTAAGGGGAGACATTCATCCACAAATTCACGTAGATTACTTAACTTAATAGACTTTTCTTACAGCAGAAACATGGGAACCAGTATATTATCTCTCGATGCAGAAAAGGCTTTTGACAGAGTTAACTGGAAGTTCTTATTTGCAACTTTACATAAATTTGGTTTTGGAAACTTCTTCATAAACTGGTTAAAAATATTATACAGTTCACCAACAGCATGCGTCAGGACAAATGACCAAACATCAGCTAGCTTCTGTCTTCAGAGGGGGACTAGGCAGGGATGCCCACTCTCCCCCTCGCTATTTGCTATTTTTATTGAACCACTAGCAGCAGCAATCAGGCAAACTACAGTTATTAAAGGCATAAAGTGTAAGAACATAGAACATAAAATCAGTCTTTATGCAGATGACGTGTTACTTTTTCTCCAGAATTCTCAATCCTCTCTCTCCCAAGCAATTGAACTAATAAACTCCTTTTCAAGAGTTTCAGATTACTCAATAAACTGGTTAAAATCCATAGTTCTCCCAATTAATTTTTCTTTTGTCAATTCCCTTAATACACAATTGGAATCAGGGAATATTACATATCTGGGCATTCATGTCTCTCCCAGGCTGGCAGATCTAACTAAACTAAACTACATCCCACTATTAAAGAAAGTGGAAGATGATCTTGCTAGATGGAAATCCTTACCGATATCACTTATGGGGAGGGTTGCCACAATTAAAATGATGGTTTTACCAAGAATCAATTACTTATTTTCAATGATCCCAAACAAGCCATCATCTGATTGGTTTAGATCCCTGGACTCCTCTATCACTAAATTCCTTTGGAAGGATAAACCTCCACGGATTAGCTTAAAAACACTACAGAAGACCAAAGATAGAGGAGGGCTGGATCTACCCAACTTCTATCATTATTTCTTAGCCAACAGGCTCCAATATATACCAAGATGGTTGCAACATAACCCGCTGGATGAGTCCTGGTTAGATGTAGAACAGACACTTTGCAATACTATAGAGCTTTCGGACCTACCGTTTATTAGCTCAAAAATAAGAAAGCATGAAAGCTTTAAAAGTATTAATATTAGCACCTCACTGACAGCATGGTGGGAATATCTAAAAATGACAGAGTCTTCACTAATTCCATGCAGACGCACACCCATCTGGAATAATCCTGACATATTGCAAAACAATAAAATGATGAACTTCCCATACTGGAAAAGTAAGGGAATTCTATACATGGAACACATATTTGAAGGATTGGATTTCACTCCATTTAACAGAATAGTCTCCCAATTTGGGATAGACAAGAATAGATTTTTAGAATATCTCCAAATTAAATCAGTAGTTAAAGAAAAATTTAAGCTTAATAAAGTAGAATTACAAACACCATCAAGGGTATTAGACTTCTGTAATCTCAAACATCCCAAATTACTGTCTAAAGTATATAAAACATTGACCAAAATAGATGATACAATAGCAATTCCTATAGGTAAATGGGAGGCGGATCTATTAGTTAGCTATGACCAGACTTTTTGGTCCCAAACTTGTTTAAAAACTTTTAAAACGATCAGAAACCCCAATTTACAATTAATTCAATACAAAATTCTACACAGAGTACACTATACAGGTCATCGGATGTTCAGGATGGGATTTGTGCCATCTGACACCTGCACACACTGCACAGACAACATTCCTGACAGTTATATCCACGCACTGTGGTCATGTCCACCTGTTCAGGGATTCTGGTATGGAGTATGTGAAGACCTGTCAAAGTGTTTGAAATGTGATATCCCAACTTCCCCCTCATTTTGCCTGCTGGGGAACCTAGAGGATGTCCCGATTGAAACAAATTTGGTTCACGTAGTTCTCACTGCCATATGCATCGCTAAGAAAACTATCCTCATAAACTGGAAAAACAAAGATAATCTTTGCATTAACCAGTATAGAAATCTTTTATTGGATCATATTACACTTGAGACAGCCTCTGCCTCCACTTCAAATCAATCTCTCTGGGCTCCTTTGATCGGTTCCATCACATAGCGACGATGGAGGGTCATTGATATTGTCCTGCGGGATGCTGTGGTTGATGTGGTGGAGAGTCTGAGCTTAGAGTGTCTGGAGGATCCCTGGGGGTGGGTTCACTAGGGGGGTCTTGGGCTGGGGGGCTGCTGCCCCACTCTGGTGGTGCTTGGGTTGCCTCGGGGGGTGGACTTCTGGTAGTTGTGTGTGGGGCCTTGGGGGGTCTTGACGGTGGCTGCGGGTCACTGCCTGGTGGCTGCGTCGCCCCTGGGTGGGTCTGGGTGGGGGCCTGGTGGCTTGGGGTTTGGGGGCGGCCGTCCCCGGATGGGGGTCTGGGTGGGGCCTTGGGGATTGGGTCCTGGCATGTACGCTGCCGGGAAGAGGGCCGGAACATGCGGCGGTGCCGGGTCCTGGCTCCGCCATGGGGGAGGGGATGTCCGGGGGGGGGGGTCCAACTTTACCTGGGTGTCTTATGTCTTACTTAGTCTGAAAGTTGAGTAAATGTGGGGATGGGAGTAAATACTCTGCTGGGGTGGTGTGGGTTGTTGGCCTCAGACTCCGTGGGGCTCTGTGATGCTGCTGCTTTGGGCCATGGCTAGATGGGCTGGGGCCTCCACGCCCCGGGTGGATTTTGGGAACGGAGGTGCCTATTGGGGCCAGTAGGGGAGCTGGCTCCCTGGAGGGCTCAGGCCCCTCAGCCATTCCTCCCCATCCTCAGACATTTCCCTCCTCCTGCTCCCTCACATCATCACACAAATATGCACATAGGGCCTTGGGGTGTGGGTAAGTCAGGGGGTGCGGGTATGGATCCCATTTCCGCAGTCCTGTGGCAGCCTACCCCCCAATTTTATTTGCACATTAAACACTTCCACAAACAACATTTTACACAAATGCACACTCAGGGTCTTGGGAGTGAACACACTCAACGGCATCCGGTGGGGGGAAATTCCAGCCTCACTCCGAGTGCCAGTGCCCACTTCCAATTTTAAACTGCACCTAGTCACGGAGGGTTTTGGGGGGGAAGTGGGGCTGTGTGTTGGCATCAGCTGGTGTAGGCCACATGATGCCGGCACTGCCCGCGTCCCCCCAACCACAAAATGCACCTTATCAACACACTTTAACATTACATTGGAGCCGGCGGAGGGAGACTAGAGGTCTTATTACACCTCTGTTCTCGGTTAGCTGCCCGGGGCTGGAGGCTAGGAGTGGGAGCTGGCCGTCTGCCTGTGGTCTGGAGTGGTGGGTTGCTTTGCTCTGCGTTGGACGGGGGTGCCTGCTCATTATTACCCCAGCGGAACGGGGCTAACTCTGGCGTCCGGGAATGGTTGTGCCCTCGGTACGGCAGCACCGGGACCAGAGTTAGTAGGGTGTGTATGGGGAGTGTGAATGGGTGTCTGGTGTACATCCTTGTAAGTCTTGGGTTGTATGTGTATGTGAGAGCATGAGGGAGGGAGTGTATGACTGTGTTTGTGTGTGACTGTATATGTCAGGTGGGGTTTTGGACTCCTCCCCTCTCCTGGGACATCTGGCAATGCTACAACATCTTCGCCTACCCTCCCCCTGCCACTTTTTTTTTTTTTTTTTTTAAACTTCTGTCTGGTCGCTCCTGGTGGCTGCCTGGTGGGATCTGGGTCCCTGGGCTCTGTTGGGTCCTCGGCGTGGTGGGTCGCCCTTGTGTCCCGGGCTGCTGGGTTCTGGGCCCGGCCGGCTCCGGGGTGAGCGGCTACGGGCGGGCCTGGGGGCTAGCCGTTGATGTCTCCCGGGACTCTGCAGGCTGCTGGTTGTGGCCCCCCGGGGTAATCCTCTGTGCCTCTCGAGGGGGGGTTGGGGCTTCTCTGGTGACGGTCTCCCTGGGGTCTCCGCGCTCTGGGGTGACCGCTGGATTTCTGGGCTTGGAACTCCCTCCATCTTCCGCACGTTTTTGGGGGCAGGTCTGTGGCCCTTCACACTCACTATTGGACGCTCCTATAGAGAAACCTTACACATACAAGCGTGCATACGCACACAGGTGCTCACATGGTGCTTTCATAGGTATGACTTGGACATCTTCAGCACATGACCTAAGGCTGTGGTTGGCCCTAAATGCCTTAGTAATAATTACTGTGTGATTGTTAGCAAACATTTTTACTTTGATATATCTTCATGTAG
The DNA here is from genome assembly GCA_026402145.1 of Polypterus bichir lapradei. Classification (NCBI taxonomy): domain Eukaryota; kingdom Metazoa; phylum Chordata; class Cladistia; order Polypteriformes; family Polypteridae; genus Polypterus; species Polypterus bichir. The sequence goes on along the minus strand of JANRMT010062797.1, from coordinate 517,017 downwards.
CTGATGCATCAATGTTTTTGTCTTGTGGTTTTTTTTGTTTTTTTTTTTGTTTCCCCCTCTTTTTCTGCAGGTCTAGAAGCGGATTCTGGTTCATTTATTGTTTATTCTATATGAAAATCCCCCCTTCCCCCTTTACCTCCATCTCCTCCTTTTCTCTCTTCTTTTTCTTTTATTTTTGTCTCCGTGTCCGGTTCGAATCTTAAAAACATCTGAAAATATTTCTAATAAAGTTTTGGTATCAGGCGTGGCGTCAGCAGAAGCTGTAACGCTCCACCTGAGAGAAAAACTGTAAGGCTAGTCTCCAGCATTCAGACATCAAATTTGATTGCTTCACAGCCGAACAGGACACGGTTAAAAAAAAAAAAAAAATTATTAGTTTGGGTTAGGAATAGGGTTAGGGTTGACCTTCTTAAGCTTGAACATGCTACATATAATGGCTCATGAGTAAAACATTCTTGCTGTAGATCAATTCTTGCTTATTCTAGTGAATTGTCTTTTGTTGATAATCTTTATAAAGCTGTGTTGTATTGAATTCAAACAGGTAATTATTGGGAATTTCGGGTATAAATATAATTTCAATCTGTAGCACATCCTACAAAAATGGTATATTCAATCAGATTTGAATGTAATGCTTGTCTCATGGAATCTTGTACCGTTTTGAAGGGCTTAGATCAAAAGCAACATACACTGAATCATGGTTTACATTAACTTATTACATACAGCATTGATGTTTACAGGCTGAACATTTACATGGTCCATGCAATGAACTGAACATTATAAGTATTGTACAAAAATTAATGGGTGAAAAGAAAGAATTTCATGAACTATGTACAATGTCTACCTTCTTCATATTCTGTCCATGGGGGACCCCTTTACTGAGCTGTGCAAACATTTAAACTGATCAAGGCATGACGTCTCTCCTGGTTTGTAGCATACATAGGGCTTAAAATGTCTGGTATTCTCTACCATTACTTCACTGTTTCTGCATTGCAAACTAGAGTGCAGTGGAAAATATCAGTCTGACCTATAAGGGGACACCCCAGTTCTCTGCAATACTGCATATATTTCACTAAGGTTCCCACCATACTTTGAAACATATGTATATAAGTATGCTCGACAAACCAAGAGAGACAACAACGCTCCATACATCAAATTTGTATGTAGTAAGAAGAGAGCTAAAAAGAATCCGAAAGAATAGGGAGTACTGTTTGAAACCCTTAAGAGGCAGCTTCCTAAGCACATTTTCATTGAGATTTGCTGAAGTTTTGTCCTTCCACTTCACTTTTGGTAACAACCTTTATTTCCATACAGCTGCAGCTCCATTTCTCTGTGCAGTTCCTTCACTTTGTTATTGCTGTTCAGTGAAAAAAAGGACATAGTGCCTAAGGATAGCCCACTCACTACAACATTGTTATAAACAAATATCCAAAAAAAAAGGTTGGTTAAAGTTCTTTTTTCTATAACCAAAGTTAACAAATTTCAAAGCATTTTGAGTGTTTAGAGCTTTTAGGTTTTTTATAATGGGGGTGGGGGGCTTTGTAGACCTAAATATTAATGTACCACTATATCAAATGTCTTTTCTTAGCAGATATGGATATCTACTGCCCTAGATGTCCCATCCTGCCAAATTTCAGCTTTCTAACTAAATGGGAAATAATGTTTCTGTTGATGAGTGAATGAGTGATTGAGTGAGTGAGTGGATGAGTTACTTATATACTGTATATATGCTGCTCACATTATGGCAGCCATGTTATCTGTCATTCTTTGATCTCTCTATTTATAAAAGGGATTCTTTGGCCATTTTATATTTTGGCAGTTTTTGATTTTTTTTTTGTGTGAATCTGAGAATTACTTTTCCTGTTTTAAAGACTTCTGTGTTTCTTCATCTGTAGTCCATACAACCCATCCTGTTATGTCTGGCTATTAACAACCACACTGTGGTTAATAAAAGTAATTTGCCTCAATGAAATGGTTATAACTCCTTCTTCCCATGTCATTAGACTATTTGATTTTTTTTTACAGAGCTCTATATTCAAGAGAAGCTCTTGAAAATGTAAATGTTTTATGTGGCTATGACTTCATCTTCACTGTGGAGAAATCAATGGTGCTATGAATCGCCTAGATAAAAATTATAGGCATTCACAAAATGGAGATGAGAATTTTAGTCAAGAGATGAAAAAGGCCAAGGGGTCTGACATAACTTAGTTTCAAAAAAAAATTTGGATGTGAGCATCAAAAGGCTTTGTGCCCTAGGAACCAAATTACCCAAACTATTCTATAACATTTCTATAACAAGTCCTGAGACTTCAACCAAAAATAACAACAGTTTGGAAAACAAAAGATGCCAACTGATTGGCTGGAATATCCCAGAAATCTTGTTGCTTTCATAGGTTGGTTGTTCTGTTTTTAATCATATACTGAAGATCTATCATTTTAAGACATTTTTTTGTTAAAAGCTAAAACAATTACAGTTACAGTGAACAGAATACCAAGATGCTTTACAAACACACAGCCAATATGTAGTTAACTACTGTACCTAATAACAATAATAATAATAGTAATACTTTGTCTTTCCCTTGAAAAGAATGGATACGAAGTTATTCAATAACAGCAACACAATTTGTCAGTGGCAAATACTGACACAGCACTTATCTTATTAAATATTGCCCTTCACTTAAGCCACATCTCAAAGCATTTCACAGTCACATTACAATTATTTATTGTCTATTCACTTATGACTATATATGTAGAAAAGCATGAGAGCAATAACATTATCAAGTTTGTGGATGACATTACTGTGACTGTCCTCATCAGCAACAAAGATGAGGTCACCGGCAGGAGAAAGATAAAAGACCTAACAGTATGGTGCCATGAAAACAACCTCTCCCTGAATGTCAGCAAAACAAGGGATCTCATTGTTGACTCGATGGCTATATACCATACTGTATGTTCCACATGACATTTGAGGAGGGTTTCTGATGACATTTTATGCCCTGTTTTCACTACTGCCTTCTGAAAAGCATTACTGGACCGTCACCACACATTTCACCCATTTCAAGCACAGCTTTCCCTTAGGCCATAACATTTTAGTAATCTGAACCTACTTGCCCTGTACTGTACTCACCTGCTGTATGTTACATCTGTTCTGCCATCTGCACTTTTTCTTTTTCCAGTACTGTTTTATACAATCTACTGTAATGTTTCTAAAGTTCTGTTTTGCAACATGTCCATTTATTTATATATCATCTAATTGTCTTATTGCTTGTATATAATTCTCTGACCCCATCCACCCAACTGCTCTTGCAGTGTATGTGACACTAAAGATCTAATTTTATCTAATCTTATTGCTGTCTGTCTGACTGGTACACCCAGGTGAAGAGAATGGCACAGTGACACAGAGCATATTGGTAAGCTCTGAACCACCAATGCTCTCAGTTTATAAAGTGCCTGAATGAACACCAAACACTAATTTTAAATTACTCAGTACCACAGAGTGAGGGTGGCATGATACTGCAGTGGTAGAGCTTCCTCCTTGCAGTAAAAGAGAACAGAGGTTCACATCCCAGATCCTTCCTGTGTAAAGTTCTCTTTGTGTCTGAATGGGTGCTCGAGATTTCTCCCTCAGTCCGAAGACATGTAGGTTAGTTGAATTGGCAATACTAAATTGGTCCTAGTGTTTTTTTTTTTTTTTTAAGGAGACTGTTTAACATCATACCCTTGGTTTATTGTATTAGGGCTTACTATGCTTATCCAGGACTACTGTTTGACATCATTCTCTGGGTTTACTCCCTCAAGTTACTGTTTAAGATTATATTTTATGCTTATAGTATTTGAACTGTATTGTCAATAGATATCTTTATTTTAATCCTTAAACGCCGCTGCTGGGGCACTAGTTTTGTTTTTGGACATGCTCTGTCTCTAGGTATGTTAGAGGACTGGGACTTTGTGAAGTGTGGTCTAGCCTCACGTGGGGAGGCAAAATGGGGGGGGGGGAGTGGGGAGATTAGGGGAAAGAGATAGTGAGCAAGCTATTTTTAATCTATCCTTTTAATTATAACTGCCAATATAACAATAGGTTTCATAGCAATAACTCCTGGGAAAATTGGAAATTAAGGTCAAATCTGTCTTATCTTAAGACTACAAAATGGCAACAAAAGTTCAGAAGCAATATCTCCATGACTGAACAATTAAGTTTGTGAGCTGGAATGTTAAAGGTCTGAATCACGAATTAAAAAGAAAGAAAGTGTTCTCTCACCTAACAGGTCTAAATGCTAAAATGGTATATTTACAGTAGGCCCACTTATTAAGCATGGATCAGTTTTGGCTGCACTGAGATTAAACTGGCCAAATATTCCATTCCAGCTTTACAAAGAAAACTAGAGGTGTGGGAATTCTCATACATAGAACAGTCTCATTTGTGGTATCAGATGTAGTATCTGCTCCTGAAGGAAGATATGTAATCGTCATGGGTAATTTATTTCACTGTGAAGTGATTTTGATAAATATCTACGCACCTAATGTGGATAATACAGACTTCATCCAAAACGTATTTGTATCCATTCCCAATGTGAACACTCATAAAATTATAATGGCTGGGGATTTTAATTGTGCTTTAAATCCAGACCTTGATGAGTCTCATGCCACAGGGGCGATGGCATTTAACACTGCAAAGACAATTGCACAGTTTGTAACTGATCACAACTTATCAGACCCCTGGAGATTTCTAAACCCAAACTCAAGAGCATATTCCTTATACTCACCAGTGCATCACTGCTACACAAGAACTGATTATTTCTTTATAGATAATTATTTTTAAATCAAGAAATCATTACTATGAACATGGAGAGAGAGCTAACAAGATCTTAGCTCAACAAATCCACAAGCAGGAAGTTTCCAATGCAATCCCAGCAATCACCAAATAAGACGGAGACAAAATCATTGACTATAAAAATATAATGCACACATTTAGAGGCTACAATAAAACCTTATATTCTATTGAGTTTAAAGAAGACAAGACACAATCTAATCAGTGCATTTCTGAATGCCTTACAGATATCATAACTAGATATTCTCAGTGCAGAGGAATTAGATAAACCGCTGGCACTATCAGAATTACTAGATGCTATACACTCACTTCAGAGTGGAAAAGCAGCAACAGATGGCTACCCTGCCGAATTTAATAAAAAAATTCTCAATTAACCTAGCTTCCTTTTTATTAGAAACATTTACAGAAGCTAGAGACAATAAAAATTCTACCTCAAACTTTTCACCAAGCATTAATTACCATAATTTCTAAGCAAAATAAGGACTTATTACAATGTGCATCATAGAGACCAATTTCACTTCTAAAAAATTATGTTAAGATACTCTCCAAAGTCCTACCTAGAAGGACTGAGAAAGTGCTTCCTTCGGTAATATCACAAGACCAAACTGGATTTATTAAAGGCAGACACTTAGCTTCCAATCTTCAACACCTATTTAATGTAATATATTTACCCACAAAGTCTAACACCCCAGAGATATTATTATCGTTGGATGCAGAAAAAGCATTTGATATAGTTGAATGGAACTACCTTTTTACTACAATGGAGAAATTTGGGTTTGGTCCAAACATTTCTGCATGGACCAAACTGCTGCATAGCAGTCCAAAAGTTTCAGTTTGTATTAAATACATTAATTCAGACTACTTCAAACTAGAAAGCGGTACTAGATAAGGATGCCCCTTGTCACCACTGCTTTTTGCCTTTGCCATTGAGCCACTGGCAGTTGACTGTTGAAATGCTTATGAGATAAAGGGGATTATCAGAAAAGGCCTTGAACAGAAAATTTCTCTATATGCAGATGATATGGTACTGTATATATCAAATCCACAAAATACTGTACCTGCTGTCCTAACAGCAATAGCAGAATTTCAAAAGATTTCTCGTCTCAGAATTAATTTGAATAAAAATGTACTCTTTCCAGTGAATTCTCAAGCACACAATATTAGATTGGACAACTTCCCTTTTATCATCACAGATCAGTTTAAATACAATAGGGGTAAACATCACAAGTAAACAAAGTTCTTTATCAACAAAATGTTGCCATCTGTATGGAAAAAATTAAGCAAGACTTGCATAGATGGTCTACCCTTCATCTCACTTTAGCTGGAAAAATTAACATTGTCAAGATGAATATTCTTCCTAAGCTTCTTTTTCTATTTCAAAACATTCGGAAATACATCACTAAATCATTTTTTAAGAAAGTAGATTCAATCATAACCTCGTTTATTTGGAATTCAAAACATCCAAGTATCCAAAGGGCGACCCTACAAACACATTTCTTTCACTAACTTCAAATTAGAAACTTTGTTAAACAAAATATGCCCAATTTTCCTCACCTCCCACCAATCTCTATTCTAGAAAAAATATTGAACAGTCTTGAGGACTTAGACAGCATCACCATGATATATACAAACATTTTAAAGTAAAGTGGGAAAAGGATCTCTCACTCAATATCTCAGAAAGGGAGTGGGAAGAATTCGCTCAAGCTCCATATGCGCAAATCATACAATTATTCAATTTAAAATTATGTATCATGCACATCTGTTTTGTTCAAAATTGTCCAAAATGTTTCAAGTGCAAGATCCAACCTGCAAATGTTGCAATCAAGTTCCAGCCTCACTGGGTCACATGTTTTTGGGCCTGCACCAAATTAACATCATTCTGGACCAAAATCTTTAAATGCCTATCAGACAGCCTTGGGTGTCACAATTCCTCCTAATCCACTATAGTAATCCCTCCTCGATCGCGGGGGTTGCGTTCCAGAAACCCAAACGATAGGTGAAAATTTGTGATGTAGAAACCATATGTTTGTATGGTTATTTTTATATATTTTAACCCCTTATAAACTCTCCCACACTGCTTATAAATATTCCCCGCACAGTTATACAGCATAAACCCTTTGTATTCTCTTAGATATTAGGTAAGATTCATTGAAATTATGTATGTAAACACACTGTTTATATACAGTAAAACCTAAATATTATTTTAAAGATATCGAGTGTCTCCGATATCACATATGTTACAGCCATTACGATAGACAGGCCACCAGCAATAAATACGTACAATGCAAGAAAAATTGTATACAGTAAATGTGTATACAGTGACACTAAACGTACGTACATGTACTAAGTACTGTAAGTAGAAAATTAATTATGGTTACTCACCAACAATGACACGATGACTTGTCCGATAATGATGAGTTTAGTTTTACTGCACAACAAAGGAGAGTGTTACAGCTCTTCTAAAGGAGCCTCTTCAGGTGACTGTGTAGCACTGCCGTTGTTCTTCTTCCGGCAGTCTTCAGTCCAAATCCCTAAAGCAGATTCCATCCAGACTACTGCCTTATTACATCCACTTACAACTCGTTTTGCACCCTGGTTAAAAGAATACTGCGGCCATAGATCTTATATTCCTTTCCTACTTTTTAAATAAAAAGAATCGTAGCCTCATTGATGCCGTAATGGCGTCCTACAGCGGTGTAGATTTTCCCTTCCTTCAACATATCCAAAACTTTTATCTTTTCGGCAATCGTTAACATCTTCCGTTGGTGCTTGGGCATGGCCCTTGAAGCAGTAGCAGGAGCAGATCGTTTTGGAACCATAATGAAGGGTTTGACTATGCACAAAGATAAACACAAAAGAGCACAAAAGTTAACTCTTTACACAGTGAAACACGTTGATGCTGAATGAGCGAGACGAGACTTCCTGGTTAACACCACGGAATCGAATTCGGCACTCTGTCGCTGAACCATTCAGCACACAGGAACTTAACTGCGTGCTTTGATTGGTTGGCTTCTCAGCCATTCGCCAATAGCGTCCCTTGTATGAAATCAACTGGGCAAACCAACTGGGATTACTGTATTAGCTATGCTTGGTAGGCTCCCAGATGGGCTTAAATTGGAGAAGGACAAACAAACTGTAATTTCCTTTACTATACTATTGGCACATAGGTGAGTTAGGAATCTTCCAGTTAAGTCTATTTTAAGTCAGTGAGTAACTGATGTTAAATACTATTTGAAATTAGAAAAAATTAAATTTCTCACTTAAGAGGATTTGTACAAAACTTTTTCAGAACCTGGCAGGATCTAATCAATAACATTTTAGACTAAGTATTTTTATTCTGTTTATTTTTATTCATTTATTAATTTATCTATTATTTTTAATAGTTTAAAGTTTTACTCTGCTGGCCTAGCTCTCTTTCTCATGGGTGGGTGTTGATTTGTTTCGAATAGTTTTGTTAAACTTATCTTGTTTATATGGAATGTTATTTGACTTTAATAAAATCAATAAAATGCTAAAAAAAAGACAAAATAAAATAAAAATTAATAAATAAATTGGTTCCTGTAACCCATTTCAGGACCTAAGCAGATTAGAAAATGAAAGATGACCACTGACTGAAGCAATCAATGGCAAGCAATTACTGTAACTAGCAACTAGAGGCAGTGCAATCCCACCTCATAGCCACTAGAGGCCGACAGTCTATCAAAATAGTGGTCTCAAAAGCTTTTAATCCAGTTTAGTGTCATGGGGGAGTGCACAAGATAGGAACTGACACTGGTTGTGACACCACTCCATCCAGTTTAGAACTGCCAGTTAACCCAAATGGGACACCTTTAGAATTAAGGACCTTTGAACTTGGAGAAAAAAAACCCACAAACAATGACTTGGCGTGAGATGTAAAATGGCAATGCAGGATCCATGAGGCAAGAGTACTAACTACTGAGCCATCTGTTGTGTGTTATCAGGTCATGCAAGCAAGAGCCTCACTGCCCTCTGCACAAGTAACGATAACTTCAACATGATTCCTATCTAATTTGGTACTCTGATATACTGTAACACAAAATTAGCTTTTGTTTTAGCTTCTGCTTGAATTTATATTAATTATGAATGTGACCCCAGTGTGATTTAAAATCACACAACTGTAGTGGTAATTGATTTTATTTGGATTACAAACAAGTGAAATTCTTCAATGTTAAAGGGACTGAGCAATTGTATATATTGCCATTCACAGTGAATGCAATCAAAAAGAGCTTCACAACAGCACTGGAAATGTTTCTGTACTTCATTTTGTGCAAAGGCAGGTAAGAGTCTTGGTCAGATCATACAGTCGGTCAGTGAACGAGACAAAAATGTTTTGATAATTTATATATCACATTTTTATAGTGACCACCTCCTCTTCAAGGTACTTTACAGTTCAGTGAAATTCTTTCCATATTTCTACAGTGTGAACACTTGTCATGTCCCAGGTAAGTAGCTCGAAGTACGGCAGCACTCACAACAGAAATTACTGAGTCTAGAGACAAATTCAGTTGACAACAACTTAATTTCAAACTTGAGCCTCAATATAAAAGAACAGTCTGATGCATTCAAAGTAACATTGAATAGACGTATTAGCTTATATGGATATACTCTATTCCAAGGTGTGGTATACAACTTGTTTCAAGCCAAAGTAAAAGTCCATTTTAAAAAACAAGCAAAACACCAAAGAAGGCCTATCCTACATCGTTATTCTTGGATGATTTGGAAATTCACGTGACAACCATGATAGAGTTCCTCAATGACGTCACATGCGGTGCATTCCTGGGTCATTCTGGATATGATCAACATGGAAACTATAGATGTGATCGTTCTAAAATGGTGTCACCAAATAATGGGTAAGATAGTTTAACTTTTTAACAACTACTTCTAACAACTAAACCAATGCCAAATTCAGAATCTTGGGATTAAAATAACCCAAAGTGCATGCATATATCTTTATAAAAGGCCCAAATATATAAATCACCCAGATATTTAACTTAAATGTCTTATGGATGTCACGTTGAAATGGGAATACAATACATGGTGAAAACACCATAGGTACAGGGAAAACATGAAAACTCCACACATTTAATGACCACCTTAAGATTAGAATCTAGTCTCTTGGAGCCATGAAACAGAAATATTGACCACTGTGCCACCATTTCCTCTGGATTAAGTACAGCACATTAGCAAACAAACAACATAACGACAACAACATTTATTTATATGGCACATTTTCATACAAATAATGTTGCTCAAAGTGCTACATAAGGTAAATTTATATATTTGCAGTATATTCCACCACTTCCGGTACATTACAGCACCATTTTTGTTACCCAGACAGGCTGTGAGACTATCTCTGGGTCATGCAGTGAGTCACCGAAGGGAATTTACAGGCGGAGTGGTGGCTGTGAGGCTAGGGATCTACACTGGCAATCGGAAGGTTGCCGGTTTGAATCCTGTAAATGCCAATAGGGACTCTGCTCTGTTGGGCCCTTGAGCAAGGGCCTTAACCTGCAATTGCTCCGAGTAGTGAGAAAAGCGCTATATAAATGCAAAGAATTGTTATTATTATTATTATTATTATTATTATTATTAATTGAACCTGCAGCTATAAACTTTCCAGTCTAGCTCCTTAGCCACTGAGCCGCACTGCAGCAAACATCCACCCATCCACTTTATAACCTAATTATTTGAGGTCAAGCCAGGAACTAACCGTGGATGTGGCATCAGCCCCCTGCAGTGCACAATGACACAAACACCCACAGTTCACTCATCGCCATGTCCTTTTAGTCAACTTCACATACAAGTCTTTGCAATATGGGAAGAGAACCCATAGAGGCAGTCCAACACAACACAACACCGCCTGGGTCTGGGTTCACATCAGTAGTGCCAGCCACTGCACTACTCTGCCAACTTTTTGGAAAGCCAGCAGATGAATGTGAAAGTGATCACAGTCATGTCACAACTACTTTCTTCTTTTACTGCCTTATTCATCCCTGATGACCCCAGTGGTGTTTTATTTGAGTTCTCTCAAACAGTGTAATATTATTTATTATATATTAAACTGTTTAATCATTCACACTGAAGTGTTAATTTCTTTTTAAAAAAAATGATACTACTCAGTTCAAAATGTTCTATGTAGAATCAGTAATGATTGCTGCATATGTAAAAAAAAAAGCAGTATTAAAGCACAACGTCATTCTATTGATTTTGGTCAGCTTGGTTTTGACCCATAATTCTGATTTGTTCTTTCCTGCAGAAAATCCAAAGGCAACACTGAAGGTAACAAATGAGTGGAAACCTGTGGGTGAAGAATTGAGGGCCACTATGCAGAATGGAAATATCAATGGTACAACCAGAGTCAGACATACCAGGTCCTTCAGATTGAAGGAGCCGCTACACCGACTTATACAGCCCAGTCTGTGACTCAATCAGACAACAAAGTGTACTGGTGTGGTGCAAACAGAAACGGTTCTCCTCATTACTTAAAGCATAGCAATAATACAGGGTGGGCCATTTATATGGATACACCTTAATAAAATGGGAATGGTTGGTGATATTAACTTCCTGTTTGTGGCACATTATTATATGTGAGGGGGAAAACTTTTCAAGATGGGTGGTGACCATGGTGGCCATTTTGAAGTCGGCCATTTTGGATCCAACTTTTGTTTTTTCAATAGGAAGAGGGTCATGTGACACATCAAACTTATTTGGAATTTCACAAGAAAAACAATCGTGTGCTTGGTTTTAACGTAACTTTATTCTTTCATGAGTTATTTACACGTTTCTAACCACTTATAAAATGTGTTCAATGTGCTGCCCATTGTGTTTGTGTTAACAAACAAAACCCCCGCTATTGGTCTGACACTAACCCACATTGGACAGATCCCTCCAAGACTGTTGGAACAAAAAAATTGATGGTATGGTGTGGTATATAGGGTACAAAGATAGTGGGGCCATTCTTCATCAATGGAAACCTCAAGGCCACTGGATATGCGAAATTGCTACATGATGATGTGTTTCCCTCTTTATGCACTGAAGCTGGCACGTTCCCTGAGTTTTTCCAGCAAGATGGTGCACCACCACATTATAGGTGTCAGGTCCGAGCATTCCTAGATGAACAGTTTCCTGGAAAGTGGATTGGTTGTCGTGGGCCAGTTGAATGGCCCCCAAGGTCTCCCGATCTGACCCCCTTAGACTTTTATCTTTGGGGTCATCTGAAGGCAATTGTCTATGCTGTGAAGATACGAGATGTGCAGCACCTGAAACTACGGATACTGGAAGCCTGTGCTAGCATTTCTCCTGCGGTGTTGCTATCAGTGTGTGAAGAGTGGGAGAAGAGGGTTGCACTGACAATCCAACACAATGGGCAGCATATTGAACACATTTTATAAGTGGTCAGAAACTTGTAAATAACTCATGAAAAAATAAAGTTACGTTAAAACCAAGCACACCATTGTTTTTCTTGTGAAATTCCCAATAAGTTTGATGTGTCACATGACCCTCTTCCTATTGAAAAAACAAAAGTTGGATCCAAAATGGCCGACTTCAAAATGGCCACCATGGTCACCACCCATCTTGAAAAGTTTCCCCCCTCACATATACTAATGTGCCACAAACAGGAAGTTAATATCACCAACCATTCCCATTTTATTAAGGTGTATTTATATAAATGGCCCACCCTGTATTTAAGTGACTGTTCACAGTGAGTGTGTTACTACATTAAGGACACTAGAGGGCAGTAGTTACTCACTGTCTTGTGCAGTCAGGATTTTAGAGGACTTCATGTCTGCATAAATGCTCTGTGGCCTTACAGGACAGAAGGTTAAATCATTGATTTCTTGATGGCTTCTCTTTATTAATTTATATAAAGCCTGACATCAAATTATCAACAGAGTTCAACTTTAAGGTGACACACATCTCATTCATCTCTTTGATTCTTTTGAACCTATCCAGCGTCAACCACTACAGTACAGTGGGCCACCCAGTACTGCAGTTGTGCTTGGCCATTAAGTGTGAGCGACAATCCACAGATATTAATGAGAATAGAAATGTGCTATAAACTGGACTTTTGTGCGAAAAAAATGTAAGTCGAAGTTGTAAGCTTATTATATTTGAAATTTGATTACACCTGAAGCATCTGTCTAAAATTTCAGGGTGAGGGGCCAATACTATTTAATAGTAAGTAGTCTAACCCCACTTTGGTTATTGATGGACACTATTTTATTCATACTAACATTTAGTGCCAATGCCAATAAAAAAGAACAGAAAGTACTATGTTTATTTAATTCTACATTGCCTACTCTTGGTGACAAAAATGTATTATTTTCTTCAATGCTGAGAGAAAAGCAGTGTTAGGGCATTGAAATGTGAAATAACTCAGGTCTGTTGGCTGTAGACAGGAAAACGAAGGAGCATACATATATATATGCAAATTAAGAAAGGTTTTATGGATCATTTGTTTTACAAATTTTGCATCTAATTTGTATCATTATTATGTGGATGCTCCAAAATAAATAATAGCCACAATGGTGCTTTTGACTTGATAGATGTAATAAATGTTATCTGTTACCCACCTGTATTCTGTAGGTTTTGCATAAAGGACATTGTGTACAAAGCTATCCAGGATTTTTCAGGATCATATCCTACTCCTGGTTGCTATTGATGTGGAATTGGCTCATCATTCCTATTTCTGTAATAGTTTTATTCCTACATCTGCAAAGAATTTCAAGTTAAGATAATTGTAAATTCCAGATTGGCCTTTTGAGGGTTTGGGCACGAGTGCAGCCTGTCATTTACTGGCACCCAACACAGGACTGTTTCCTGCCTTGTGTCTGAATTTAGTATAGCACCCTATGACCCTAAATTGAATTAAGCAGGTTAAAGAACTTTTTTTTTTCAGATGAATGAATCAATGCAGTTTTTATTTTTGCTTTGAGCAGATATTTCCGAAGTTGATCTCCATGTGTTGTTTGGGACTAAGAAGTGTACACAGAGACAGGATGCACATCATTAAAAAAAAATGAAAATATGTTTAAATGAAGTCAACATTATTAATTAAAAATAAGACGTTCAAAAAAGAAAAATCTTGTCTTTAAGGTACCAAATCCTGGCAAAACTAGCTCATCCAGAAAATAAAACAAAAGTCACAAAGTAAAGAGCAGTCCCCTTGCTTGCTTGTGTCCTCGTCTTAGGATGGGACAATAGCTTGGAACATCCTGGCCACCAGCGATATGAAGAACTTTCCAGAATGGAGAAGTCACTCTTTGATGCGTTGCGCATACTTTCCTGGAATAAAGATAAGGTGTCCCCACAACAACATGCAAACTCCTTCATCAGGACAGCAGCACTTACTTGTCCTCAGGTTCATCTTTGTCTGAAACGTATGCTGTGCAATTTCCCGCGTGTAGCACATCTCATATTCAGCTTTTTCTGCTAATATCAAGACCCCTTCTGACACAACTCAGGACCTGCACCTGGGATTGTCTGTTTGGTTTGCTTTTTCATAATGTATGCTTACTCATCTACATATCTTTACTTACAAAAGGTGAACATAAAAAAAATTTGGACGTGAGTGTCAGTAGGCTAGGAACCAAGTTATGCAAACTATTCTATAACATTTCAGTAATTATTTACTGCACTGATGCTGATCTTTCCGATCATAAAATAGGTCATTACGACCCTAAAACGTCGAGATCTGTCAAAAACCGGGGATCAAAATTTTTGACAAATCTAAAGTTTTCATTCTTCCCCCATAGACGATAGATTATGGTGAGGGACGGTGCAAATTAAAAAAATGTCTGATAGTTTTATTTTTAACTGATGATTGTTGTATAAGTCAAAAATGTGCTTAATGAAACAGACAAAAAAGCTTGGTTGGCAAATGGCCATTCACAGATATAAAACACTCCAGTAAAATCCCACAATAAGACTAAAAGAGAATAAATACCTCTTAAAATTAGTGAGTCAAATAATCAAAACTTTACTGAAATGTTTTGGTGTTGACTTGAAATGGGAGCACCATGTATGCAAAAAAAGTCCCCAAACATTAGGCAGATATAAAATTTCTAAGTCAGCCAATAAAAGGAACTGAAGACTATCTAACCACTGGGTGGCACTCAAGCCACTGGAACAGTAGGGTATGAGATCATTTATTAGAGTTTCTATTCCAGACACAGGTGATGTTTTAATTTAAACAAGTTTAGTGCAAAAAAAATGTTCTCAGTCAGTCTGCCTTTTCCCACAGTCATCAGAGCCTGTGCCCTGGTTGTCAGACTTGAGTTTCTCTTTGTAACACATAGTATCTCTCAGGGATATACTAGGATCTTCCCCTATCTTTGTCAGAAGTAAATTGAACTCCCTTTCCAAAGTTATTTTATTCTGGATCTGAGTCACAAGTTGGATGTTGAAATGTTGGACTATCTTTTTGTTATGACCTTATGAAGTGTAGTTGTATTCTGCTATCTTTTCTTTCCCTTTATGTTTATACACCGTCCCTTCCAGCCCCCTCTTGTAAAGAGAGAGGAGCAAATTTTGAGGCATTTGGTAAAGTTCTTCTCTTCTTCCTCATCCTCGGGCTCTCCCTGTGCTCTTTTATCAGTCCTTACATAGAAAAGGGGTGAACTCAGACAACTGTTTCAAGAAATATTTACACCATACATTGAAACCAGAGATGTACTTACCGTTTTACAGTCACTCTGAGATTGTCACTAATAATAACTCACCATTCCAGAGTTCTGAGTTCCAACTTTATCTGAGTGAAGTTTGCATAGTCTGTGTGTGTTCACTTGCGTTGCACTTGGCTATCCCTCACATCTTATATAAGAGGTTGATTGGTACCAAAGCCTAATCTGTCAGCACAGAGACTAAGGCAGGATAGAGCCTTGGACAGAGTGCAAGTCCATCGCAGGACCCACTAACACTCACACAGAGACATTTAGAAATCAGCAATTAAATCAGATTGCCTGTTCTTGTTGATGTGTAAGGGGGTCCCAGACAGATACAGAAAAAACATGCAAATCCTACACAACATGGAGGATTTAGGTGCAAATATGATAAACCTGTGATGCAGAAGCACTGAACACAATGCTACCATGCCATCCAGAAACCTTTCTTGGGTTTCAGCTTCTTCATTGAGACATCTAAAGGTCACACCCCATTAAGATGTCCCAAGAAAAAAAAAAACACTAAATGGAAGGACTCTGCCAAGTGTATGATTAAATTATATTTTAATTTATAACCATTTTCAAAAAATAAATTATACAGTTCAGTAATAAAAACAGAAAACTGATTATATATTCACTGTACAAAAGTTATAAACAGAACCGGCCCTTTTTATATGCACATCACGCACTGTGTGGGTCACGTGAACCTAGGACCAATTAGAGACATGCCACAGAACTCTGCAGCTTTGCGATTCAGAAGCTCCACTAGACAGCCAATTGGATTGCATGTTTTTGTCACTTGGTTTACTTGACTTGAGTCAGAAAACCCTCCCACCACCCTAATCTTAACCATAGTGAAATCAGGTGTATCATGTAACATCACTTAAGATGATGGAAAGCAACAATCTCTTCAATGCAGCAGGGCTCTGGAGGTCCATAGCTAGACTTTGTTGGGGTTATTGCTGTTTCATGACATTGTTGGCTGTCATCTGGCTTTCATTTATAAAGGTCATAAATCACTTTGTATGTCATTGTGATTAAATACCTATTGTAACAAAAGGCACTATATAGGCGCCTGACCCAACAGAGATGGACATGGAGGCACGTATAAAATAAAAAGACTTTTATTCTTCTTCAGCTGGAGGGCACGTCTTCCCTGTGTCCCCCAGCCACAACACAGTCCCAAAAACACTAACAAACCACACACTTTATTCTCCTGCACAACCACTCATCCCAGGCAACCTCGTCCTCCTCCACCCGACTCTGGCTCCTGAGTGGTGGTTGCTGGCCCCTTTTATTGGGCACCCGGAAGTGCTCCAGGTGCTTGATTGTCAACATCTGACTGCACTTCTGGGTGTGGTGAAACTAGTGCCCAGAAGGGTCCAGCAGCTCCTGCTGCAGCACCCCTTGGTGGCGCCTGCAGAACCCAACAGGGCTGCACAAAACTCTAACCCCCATGAAGCCCTGGGGGAGTCCTAGGCACAGCTGCAACCCAGGGAAGCTGCCATCTAGTGTCAAGGGGGAGATACTGGGTTTCCCATCCTTGCTCCCCCAGAATATATGCTGCAGGGGCGTCCGTCACACCATAAAGTCCAAAACTATGGATTGTTGCAACCCTCACAGCTACAGTTGCATCTCCCGAGCCAAGTTAAAAAAAATGTAAGCTCTTCAAGACATAATTGAGGACACCTATGGAAAAAGAACGTATGAGCAGCTTGGCTGTCACCAGCATCAATTCAGACCTCGCACAGATTTGTAAGCTTAATACAGTTGTTGAGGGGACAATTCTTTCAGGCAGGGATTTTGGTTTATTAAAGTAGACCAGGAAGAGGCCATGAGTGAATAGAGCAGTTGCACTGTGCGCAGATTTCTAAAAAAGATACTGTTTGAGCCTAAGAAGAGCACAGTCCAAATATAACATAACTCAGATGGTAGTTACCCATACCTGGAAAGTTTCATAAAAAAACTTACTGAATATGCAAAATGTGTGAGTATTTATAATGGTGGGGTACATTTTAGAAGCTAGAAGCCATCTGCAAGAAGAATGTCGCCTGCCTTCCACCAGACTTTATGTACAATCATCAGCATTCCCCACTAAAGAACTGGCTGATGATTGTACTGCTCCAGTGACTTCTCTTTGGCATGGTATGTATGTAAAAATGATTATATTACACTGTATATTGTGAGTGAAAGCTGCATTTTAAAGCAAGTTAAACATATGTGTATCTCTTTTCGCTTCTTATTTCTCTTGTCTGATCAATCGATCAAGTTTCTAAATTAATAATCACAGACCTAATGCTATGTCTCTCTGACAGTGGAATAAAAAATGTATTTAATATAAAACAAATAGTGAGCATTATAATGAATGTGACTGAGTGACCATCAAAAATGAAATGCACAAAAATAAAACTAACTAAGAAATTTTCACATCTGGTTGTAGTTAACACTTCTGACTCCCTTTCTGATAAGAATCAGTTTTTGCTTGACATGCAAGGAAATAAGGAACTATTTTGAGGTCTCTAAAAATGGACTTCCTTATTTCTGTCATTAAAGGCAGTCCTGCTTTTTTCTAGTTTAGAAGAGTTTAGACTAAAAGAAGCCACATCTGAAGATATGTTTTACCTTTGAAACAGACAACTGCATGCTAGAATCATCACAGCTCCTTTGGAGTCTCTTCATGTTTTTTATTTTTTGTGATTTTTAAAATGTGAAGTCTATATATGTCCCCGATCAATGTGTTTTGGATGATAAATAGCTATTTTTTGAATTTTCAAATATCAAGCAAAGAGGCACCATGAAAATTCTTTTTCCTGTCTTTACTTGAGTGTTGTTTTTCGTCTCCAGACCTTTAAGTCTTCTTTATTTTTATAGTAAATATTAGTCTTCTGGAGGATGTCTCCTCCTCATTACAGTGTCCAGTTTAATCTTGCTTTAGGAATTGTTGGAATCAGTTATGTTTCTAAATTGATAATCACAGACCTAGTACTATGTCTCTAAAAATGGACTTCCTTATTTCTGTCATTAAAGGCAATCCTGCTTCTTCTAGTTTAAAAGAGTTTAGAGTAAAATAAGCCACATGTGAAGATATTTTTTACCTTTGAAACAGACAACTGCATGCTAGAATCATCACAGCTTCTTTGGAGTCTCTTCATCTTTTTTATTTTTTGTGATTTTTAAAATGTGAAGTCTATATTTGTCCCTGTATCATTATGTTACTAGAGTTTATATACCTCTTTGTCTCATTCCTTTTCTAATCTGTTGTTATCCTCTTTATTTGGTAAGGGTACTCTTAGAAAATTAATTAAACCCGCCATACCATAAAATAAAGATTTTTGATCAGTTGACATTTTTCAAAGTAATAAGAGAAAAGAGCTTGTATGTATTCCAGTCTGAAATTAAATATGTACAGACGCAGAGAACACAGTCCTCTCTGTACTGAACTAGGTATTAGAATAAAACACACTACTTATCTGACATGATGAAATTGGGAAGTGTAGTGTTGTTGACAGTTCTTTGTAAATCAGGTAGAGATGGTGATGATACTGTCAGAGGTGTTGAATGAAAGAATGAATCAGTTGATTGATTATCATCATTATGAAGACGCTAAGCACCCGAGCAAGTCTCATTTGAAGGTTAGCATAACACATCTTCTGCAAATGCAGTGGGCGCTACAAATCTGACCGATAATGCAAACCGTGGCCATTTAGAAGGCAGAATCATGAGTGATGCCCAATCTGGCAAACATTAGCTGCCTGTTAAATTATGGCAGTTTAGTATGACTCCTTTTTGAAAAATGTCTGTAAGGATGGGCAGCCACTAGTCATTGTAATGTACTAAAGTGTTTGACATAAATTATAATAGTCTCATGTTTCTCTAAATGTAATATGGTTGAAATAATTACAACCAACTGTAAAAAAACACGAAACTTGTGTTATTGACCACAGGATAACTATCTGCTTACATTGCCTGTACAATAAGCTGATCGTGGATGAGTGACTGAATAACCACTAATTATGAAATGGTAGCACAAGACACATATGATGAACCAGCCAAGGACAGTATGTGAGTCCATCATAAATCACACTCACTCTGACTTGCTTTGCTTGGCCGTTGACATAACTTAGACATTAATGTAACACATTCTCAAAAACACATTTCGGATTTGTGTGAGAAAACAGAAGTCTGCCGTTAAAATCTTGTTTGTAATTTGAGTGGGAATTGAATGTTGTTCTCTGCAGCTTGGAGGCAAGAGTACTAAACTGCTGCACCATGATAATAACAAGCATTCAAATTCATTTTATAACATTGAAAACAAATATAGGAAGCAAGTATAAAATGACAAGGAGGCACAGATAAACTGTAACACCTTCAAAGCAATTTCTGTCTCAGACCAGCATCATTTGTGGTCATTTCCTGAAAGCTAACACACTAAAACTGGTGACTGGCATCCTTACATTTTTACACCCATGGTGTTTATTTCTGCTGGAGAACAAGTGCAGGATGCAGACCTCTGAACGTTGCCTCTTGATTTGTAAGTATGAATCTTAATTTTAAAGGTTTTAATTGAAAGCCTGTTTGACCAGTGTCAGATGCTAGTATTCTGCAGTTGTGATTAAAGTGGCTTTGATAAAGAAGAAAATTTCAATAGAAGAACATTCAAAATAATTAATCATATAAGGAGTGGGTTATTAAAGCAAACTGGTGTGAGAGACATGGAGTAAACTTTTAGGGTTAAACTGTCTTTCCAAAAATCAATAAAAAGATGTTATCATTGGAAAGCACTGTCATTGTGTTGAAGAATAATCTCAAGGTAAACATGCAGAAAAAATCATCTGTGGGCATATGCAAAAATAAAGAAAATTAGAACAACATATAATTTAGGAAAAGACAAATATGATGATGCAAACAAAGAAATAGCACAGCGTGAGTTAGCTATCAGTGACATACTGCACGTACCTCTGTGGTTATTGCTGCAGTCCCAGAGTTGTCACGTTTTTACATCTGATCAGTTTGTGATGTGTGTGGAGTTAGGGCGAAAGAAATGCATGTTTAGATAACTGATGACTCTTCACCTTCCTCAGTATAATTGAGTGTATATACTTTGATGGGTTGCTGCTCCCATACTTGGTTTGTTGCTACTGAGCAACATGTAATGTCCACAAGAAATAACAAAATTCTTTTTGTGCTCATTCTTACTTCGACAGTACATATTTCTCTCATTTTAAACTTTACTCTGTGGATGTAAACACACACACTCTTTCAAATGGTCTGTGTAAACGTGAACTTTGAATGGACTGATTCATTTAGCAGTTGTGGACAAAGAAAATGCTATGAGATTTAATTGGTGTTTATAGGAAACTCCTAATTTCCTCAATACTTATATTAACTTTAAAATTAAAAAGATGCTTAACAATCTCAACAATAACGTCTTATGCATTGATAGTTTACATTCTGTGTTGTTTTTTAATCCAAAGACCCTGCACTTTATATAAGCTTGCTGTTTTTATTGATATATCAGACAGCTCAGCTGTGAAGAGAAGATCCAGAAAAAATAAAATTAATGTTTGTTGTGTGTTCAACTGTGTTACCTAGACATTTATATTATAGGAATATAATAAGGATGAAAGATCTTTTTTTTTTTTTAAATTCGGGTCCTCCCATGAGTTTCATGCTTTATTTTGCTAAAGATATTAGTGGTGAGTCCACTTCTGCCTCACATATTCAGTGTCTTGAGACCCAGTTGTTGTCTCTGTGGAGTTAACTCATTCTGTCTGTGTCTGTAAGGGTTAACCTGTTGGAACTCTGTTTCTTCTCCCACACACCAAAAGTAGAACGTTGTGTGTGTGTGTATCTGCCTCATGATAGACTGATGCCCTGTCAAGGGTTGTTTCCCATCTTATGTCTACTGTAGCAATAGCATGATGGGCACTGTTACCCACAACCCCGGATGTAGTTAATTAATTAATTCTTAAGCTGAACAGCAGCAAAACTGAAGCTCTTTTAATTGGTACCCCCCACCCACTTCATTCCTCCGTAAATTGTATTTCCTTTTCTGGTCATACCATTACTTTCTCCCCTTCTGTAACTAATTTGGGTGTCAGATTAGACTCCCATTTGTCATTTGATACACATGTCCATCACCTCTGTAAAATTGCATTCCTTCATCTTCGAAACATAGCCAAACTCAGTCCCCGCCTTTCCCTTTGTGATGTTGAAAAGCTTGTTCATGCCTTTGTCTCCTCCAGGCTGGACTATTGCAATGCACTCCTCATCGGGATCCCCAGCAAGAGCCTTCAAAAGCTGCAACAAATCCAAAATATTGCTGCAAGGATCCTAATGAGGGTGCGGAAATATCAGCATATTTCACTAATCCTTCGGTCACTTCATTGGCTCCTTATCCACCTCCGTATTCAATACAAACTCTGTTTGCTCACTCACCAGTGTATCCATGGAAATGCTCCACAATATCTTAAGGAACTCCTTATATTACAATCCACTACAAGAAACCTTCGTCTTCTAAATACCCACTGCCTTCGCCCCCCTGTGACCAAACTTCATACAATGAGTGACCGAGTCTTTGCAGTTGCTGCTTCACGGCTCTGGGATGCCCTACCAGAGAGCCTGAGAACACAGCAGATTGTGGGCTGTTTTAAAAAACAGCTAAAGACTTTTTTATTTAGGAAAGCATATTAACAAGATTGCCTCTGATTATTGTTTTATCTTTTTTTTTGTTTATTGTTTAATTTTTTTTTTTATGTAGCACTTTGAGGTTTACTACAAATGTAAAGTGCCTTATAAATAAAATTAATTATTATTATTATTAATTGGGTTTGGAAATATATAATATATAATGTATAACTAGGTTACAGACATGCATTTTCTATTATTGTTTTTGTGTAATGCATTAATTTTAAAGTATCACTACACTTTCAATTACAGTATATGTTTAATATAAATAAATAATTAAATATAATTTATTACAGTAAATAAAGATCATCAATCAGTTGGTGGGGGCGCATTTCTTTATAATAAAAATGACTGTTGCAGTAAGAAAACTTCTGTTAAAATCAATAAATAATACTTTGTCCTGTCCAGAACTAAAATATGGATGAAGCAATTGCTTCACAATTTGTTCAGGAAGTAATAAAAGGTAGAGAAGAAAAAATTAGAAAAAAATTTTGGAAATAATTTTCATAAATCAAGCCATGTAACCAATGGAAATAAGTCAAATAAATTAAAATCAATTGTAGAATAATTCAGTTTGCTTGAATGAGAAAATGGCTGAACATAGCAAGGGCCGAATCCTGTAATTCTCTAATACACATAACAGTGAGACAGGAAACAAGGCAGACCTGACCGAAACTCCAAAAAGTTCATAGCATCCAGAAATAGAGAATGAACTCATTGTTGAAAAGTAAAACAAAAGGATAAAAATGATTCAAAGAATAATAATATTATAGTGAAATCCATTAAAATCTACTCAAACAGAAAATAACATTTTTTAAAAAGGTTGTTTTTTCTTTTCTAATGAATTTGTACTTATATTTTTTAGAACTGAAAACTCAGTTTGAATGAAATCTTCCTGTCTTATCTGATTTTCTATTATAAGTAAAATATTTACATGTTTTTTCATACTTGATAGATAGATAGATAGATAGATTTAGTCACTATGATAAAGTTGCGTTCTATTCAGTGTTACTTCCTGTCTTGCCACTGATGCTGCTGTGATTGGCTTGTAATGGACTATGTGTTTTAAGAAAATTAATAATTAGGTTATTTTGTTTTTCATTTTTAGTTGAAGAAAATCAGGAGATTTTATATTATACAGTATAAAAAGGAAAATCATGTTAGAGGTGTATATACTGTTTTTAGAAAATTGTTAACATGTCATTAACTCAAGTGTGATACCCTGCATGGAGTAAGTGCTACTTTTATGTATATGTTGTATTTTTTTCTCTTTTATCCCATTTTCGTGTAGCTCAGCCTACCACAAATAAATTAGTTTGCTTTAAATAGCTTTAAAAAGAGATGGAAGAAATTATAGCAATTGCCTTCTGAATTTCTTTTTATCAATATTAAATAAACATTGTGGAATTCTGGGGCACTCCGGCCGCCCCAACCCCGACACTGACAGGTGGAGACACAAATGTTGTACAGCACACATCTATTTTTCTCCGTGGGGAAGTGCTTTCTCCGCCCCCGACAAGAGCACAATAGTCACAACCCTCAAAGCACAGTCCTTTTGTCTCCAGTCCTTTTCGCCTCCACTCCTCATCACAGGCTTTGTTCTTCTTCCTCTCAACTTTAGCCATTGAGTAGTGGCGACTGGCCTCTTTTATAACACAACCGGAAGGACTCCATGTATCCAGCGACCATCTTCCAGCAGCACTTCCTGCTGTGGCAGAAGTGCTGCCAAACAGGACCCAGTAAATGCCCAGGTGCTCCCTGGATGTAGCCATGTGCCCCTACAAGGCTGAACTCCCATGCTCCAAACCCGTGACCCCGCTGTAAGCCAAGGGGGCTGTCCTCTGTCAGTCTGGGGGAGAAAATGTCCTGAAAACTCTCTCTCCCCCAGTCAATCCATTGTTGGGGTGTCCCGGCCGGGTCAGGGCCCCGGCTGTCCGCCACAACATATGCTTTATATAATGTAGTATGCTAAGTTGTGCTTTTGAACATATGGTAAAAATATAATAAAACTAAAACTATTCTATTTAATATGCAATAAGTTGTATAATTTTGTAATATAATTTGTGCAAAAACATACACAAGTAGTCAAAATTAATAAAAATGAAAATTGTTATTGATGGCATAGCCAATTTCTCCTTTTTTGTTATAATAATTGGTTCTTAGAGCAGCATGGTGGCGTAATGGTAGCGCTGCTGTCTCACAATAAGGAGACCTGGGTTCACTTCCCGAGTACTCCCTGTGTGGCGTTTTCATGTTCACCCCGTGTCTGCGTGGGTTTCCTCCCACAGTCCAAAGACATGCAGGTTAGGTGCCTTGGTGATCCTAAATTGTGCTTGGTGTGTGTGTGTGCGTGCCCTGCCTGGGATTTGTTCCTGCCTTGCGCCCTGTGTTGGCTTGGATTGGCTCCAGCAGACCCCCGTGACCCTGTGTTCGCATATAGCGGGTTGGACAATGACTGACTGACTAATTGGTTCTTAATTTATGATCTCTTTTAACAAGTCTATTCAATTCTGAAAGTAAGAAATAAGAACACAAATAAAAAATTAAACAGTTTTATTCTGATTTTCAGGCTCCTATATTTTTTAAATTATTAAAGAAACAAAGTTAATATTTTTATTCTTTATTTTCACCTTACACAATTTCTTGTATTAGGAATTTCTTAGTTTTTACATACCCCTTGGGGTCAGCACGGGGTCAGCCATTATACAGCGCTCCTGGAGCAATTCCTGATTAAGGGCCTTACTCAAGGGCCCAGCAGAGTAGGGTCCCTTTTGGCAGTATTAGGGATTCGAACCAGCAACCTTCCGGACACCACTGCAGATCTTTAGCCTCAGAACCCCCACTCCACTCTCTTACTGTGATTTATCAGTCAAACGTTAGTGTTGCTTTGCAAAAAAAAAACAAATAAGGTTTTGCCACAAATTTGCACTATTAGCACATATATTTTTTATCTCATCTGCAACATTTTCTCCATGTGGAGAATCTTGTCAAAATGTATTCTGCTACAGAGTGTGAAAAGCAGGGCACGTCTACAGAGCACAGAGCAGAAAGCACTTTGGAGGTGCTTGACCCTTTGGCAGAAAGGATCGGCTGTACAGTTGGACAAAGTGAGCACAGATGGTGTTACCACTGACCTTTACTGATCAAGGTTAGGTGGGAACTGGCAACCCGAATGTGCAGGTGGCAGTGTACGAGGCAGATGAGAGCACATGCTGGAGGGCAGTCCTGAAAGGAGATAGTGGTTTTAGCTGAAGAATAACCCTTAATTTGCAATAATCTCTGCTTTCCAACCAAAATAAATAAATAAAAGAAAGAAAGAAAGAAAACAGCTAATTAAAGTTAGAATGGGCAATTTCAAAAAACTGTATGCACACTGAAACACTATTGCTTCACTTATCACTAGTGGAATTCTATGAGGTTGCAACAAAAGCATACGATCAAAGTGGAGCTTATGATATTATTTATCTTGACTTTCAGAAAGCATTTGATAAGGTGCCACATGAGAGGTTGGGCATCAAGTTAAAAGAAGTGGGAGTTCAGGGTGATGTTTTTAGATGGGTGCAGAATTGGCTCAGACACAGGAAGCAGAGGGTGATGGTGCGAGGAACCTCATCAGAACTGGCCGATGTTAAGAGTAGTGTTCCACAGGGGTCAGTGCTAGGGCCGCTGCTATTTTTAATATATATAAATGATTTAGATAAGAATATAAGTAACAAGCTGGTTAAGTTTGCAGATGATACCAAGATAGGTGGATTAGCAGATAATTTGGAATCCGTTATATCATTACAGAAGGACTTGGATAGTATACAGGCTTGGGCAGATTTGTGGCAAATGAAATTTAATGTCAGTAAATGTAAAGTATTACACATAGGAAGTAAAAATATTAGGTTTGAATACACAATGGGCGGTCGGAAAATCGAGAGTACACCTTATGAGAAGGATTTAGGAGTCATAGTGGACTCTAAGCTATCAACTTCCCAACAGTGTTCAGAAGCCATTAAGAAGGCTAACAGAATGTCAGGTTATATAGCGCCTTGATGTGTGGAGTACAAGTCACAGGAGGTTCTGCTCAACCTTTATAATGCACTGGTGAGGCCTCATCTTGAGTACTGTGGCTAGTAATCTCCAGGCTACAAAAAGGACATAGCAGCGCTAGAAAAGGTCCAGAGAAGAGCGACTAGGCTGATTCCAGGACTACAGGAGTTGAATTATGAGGAAAGATTAAAAGAGCTGAGCCTTTACAGTTTAAGCAAAAGAAGATTAAGAGGTGACATGATTGAAGTGTTTAAAATTATGAAGGGAATTAGTACAGTGGAGACTTGTATTTTAAAATGAGTTCATCAAAAACACGGGGACACAGTTGGAAACTTGTTGAGGGTAAATTTCGCACAAACATTAGGAAGTTTTTCTTTACACAAAGAACGATAGACACTTGAAATAAGCGACCAAGTAGTGTGGTAGACAGTAAGACGTTAGGGACTTTCAAAACTCGACTTGATGTTTTCTTGGAGGAAACAAGTGGATAGGACTGGCGAGCTTTGTTGGGCTGAATGGCCTGTTCTCGTCTAGAATGTTCTAATGTTCTAATTTCTCAAAAGATGAATGTATATGGAGTGTGTATGAGCTATTTCTAAAATAAATTTCACAGAAATGAGTCCTTGAATATATAAAGTCATTTTGATGTAGTTGAATCTCACATGCAGAATTTTTTTTTCATTTCCTTTTTACTAAAGTCATTTCTTTTTCCATTTTTAAATTTTCACCCACTCCCACATATCCTTTAGCATCAATAGTATGGTTCAGCTTAATATCAGTGGCTCATTCTTATTAAAAGTGAATCTCCTGAAAACCTGCAGAACCAGATCCATGGATTATCCAGGACATTTCTTCAGTTTTCTGCTTTTCTCACATTTTTCTTTCATATTTTTTCAGATCTGACTGCAGTGATGATCTCAGCTCAAAATACAGGTAACATATGGACCTTTTCATGTCGCTGGCACTAAAATCTTAACTTTGGTATCGTCACCATATTTTGGAAGTCAGTGCCAGTACCAAAATGGTACTGAAGCAAATAATGGGTAACTCTCCCTTTCTGCATCTCACAGCTGCTTTGTTTCCCCCAGCCTTCAACCACGTGTACCACCCTTCACCGCCATATAATAAACCACTTCCTTGTTATATCTCACCATGCAAATCATGAACAGGAATGTAGTTTCGTGGTTAGGAGTAACCAGCACATATATTTATAAATGTATACTTTTGAAGAGTGAGGGGAGAGGATCCTGTTTGGTGACTCAAGCTACATGTAAAATCAAATAACTGAAACATTCTTTGATGAAAATGCTGGTACCATACCATTTTAAAGGTTGTTTTTTTTTCTACATTTTCTCAGTACCGGTATACCGTGCAACCTTAATGGACACAATCACAAACACAGACAGGCACAATCCAAGTTTCATACTGATATCTTCTCTGCTAGTCTGTGATTGTCATGCAGTGCTTCTGTAATCCACATCTTTGTTTTCGTCTCACATCTTGCATGCGTTTCTGAGTGCAGTACTTAGTATTTACAACACCATCACGTGTCTCTGTATTCATGCACTGTTTTTAGCTTACTCTTACACAACAGTTGTAGGAATGTTTTAGTGTTTCAGTGATCATTAATATTGTTTATTCTGTTTTTGTGTTTGTGTACTGCATTTTAATTTTGCTTGTATGGTAGCATCATTTGAACTGTTACGTGATTATGTCATTAGCACAGACCCTGGTTATTCATTCCTGTTCAATGTTGTTATTGCAAAGCTGATGCTAATTCATTAGCATGGTCCCAAACACCAGGCTATTTATTTCAGCTTAAAATAAAGCTGTCTGCCTGTTGTTTCGTTTTAAAAGCACAAAAATATAGAAAAAACAAGATGTTTTTGTGTGAGGTACCTGCTAGTATGAACTGAGCTGGGCCTGCTGTAACTTCATAGTATAGGTCTTTTGTTTTAGTTTTTGGTTTCCGTCCGTTGAAGTCAGAATGGTTGCTCAATGTTGATGGTTTTCTTTTTTTTTTGTTTCCTAGTGAACATACATATCTTGTCAAGCGCCACATGTATGGTTTCAGTAGCAGCATTAACATCACGTGATCCAGCTAAAGGGCTTTTCTGTGTTTTTCTTAGTTTCGTTTTTATCAGGCCATCTGTCATGTTAGTATGTTTGCATGTTGTTGAACATAAGAAGCCAGCAGCCTCTAAACCACAGTCATCAGTAACCTCGATTCTTGGTGACTGCAGTTCTCCATTCTTGTCTTGGATGTCACCTGCTGCCTGCTATATAGTCTGTAATGAAAAGTAAAAGTTCACAAACAGTGAAATTATCTTTGCTTCTTTAAATAAATATAAAGCAGGTTAACACTTTACAACAACTTTTATTTTTTCCCTAATATGCTTATATTAACCTTTACAATGGATGAATCGTAGGAACATTAGGTACGGTGCTGCATTAAGACCTTCAACTGGTGAACAGATGATTTGTAAGGAAGCCTTAATGTTAGCTAATTACTTATTGTGTTATCATACAGTGTTACCAATACATGAATTATCATCTAATAACGTGTTTGAATATACATATTAATTTGTTAATGACTTATTAATGAATGCTATTATAAGGTTTTACTAAAAGCTATATTTAATACAGCTTGATTGTTATAGATGTAAGGTACAGTTGATCACTGAACAGCCTAAATAAATAAAAGAAAAAAGGTACTGTAGGTTGAATGTAACAGGTCACCATAGATAATTTTTTTTTAAATTTATGTACTTCCTTATGTACTTACTCATCATGAGGTCCAGTAGCTATGGGGCATCTGTTGGTGAAGAAAAATTCACTGATCTTGACTTTGCTGATGATGTTGTGATCTTCGTGGAGTCAATGGAGGCTCTAATCAGGGCTCTTGCTGAATAAGGAGTCTGTGTCCTGATAAAAACCAAGATCCAGGCCTTTAATAAACTCTTAGGCACAGCCATCAGCAGTGTGTCTGTCTGCGGAGAGAGTGTCAACCTCATTGAGAGGTTTGCTTACCTCAGCAGTGACATTCATGTTTCTGGTGACTCTTCCTCTGAAATCAGTAGACGGATTGGGAGAGCATGGGGAGGTCATGAGGTCACTATAAAGGGGTGTGTGGCTCTCCCGATATCTCTGCAAAAGGACGAAGGTCCAAGTCTTTAGAGTCCTGGTGCTTCCTGTCTTGCTATATGGTTGTGAGACATGGACCCTATCCAGTGACCTGAGATGAAGACTGGACTCCTTTGGTACTGTGTCTCTCCTTGGGTCCCGCTGGTTTGACTTTGTGTTGCTCCTGTAGTCCCGAATGAGGCACATTACCTGCATTGTGAGGGAGTGTCAGTTACAGCACTACGGCCATGTGGCGCGAATACCCGAGGGTGATTTGGGTCGCAGGATCCTCATTGTTGAGGACCCGAGTGGCTGGAACAGGCCAAGGGGACACCCACGTAACACCTAGCTGCGGCAGATTGAGGGTCATTTCCGGAGGGCGGGCCTGGACCACATGTCTGCCTTGGGGGTTGCCAATCAGGATCCCGAGCTGTTTCGTCGTGTGTTGGCTGTACCAGTGCATGCTCCCCGACATGACCTGACCTGACTCATTGTTGCATTTTGCAGTACTTTTTAAACAACACTTTGAGCTTTTTTTTAAAAAAAAAAAAAAGATCATGAAACAGATTGGAAAAATACAAGCAAATATTTGTTTTGTTTGCACATAACACACTGAAATATTATAGTGTTGAAAGTGGTTGAAAGAACATTATCTTTGTCTTAAAGGACAAAGGTTTGTAAATTGACTTTAGTATGGAAGCTTATTCCTGACACTCAAGAAAAAAATGCATTATTTTGCAAAAGATTTGAGTTATTTTGCAAAAGTATTGCATTATTTAAAAATTATATTACATTGCCTACTGCTGCCTTTATCACTGTGCATGCTTGTGTTTTGGTTATCTAGTGACAGCTGCTAAAGGAGAGGTTAAGCACACACATAGCTTGCAATTAAAATTTTATAATTACCTCTATTGATTTTTTGTGCAAATTTCTAAAATTATATGGTTTTGAGACCTAAGTAATTCAAATATGGGGTTTAATTTTGTCTAGAACTTGTTTTAAAAAGTTAATTCTTTAATCCATTTTTGTTTCCTGTTTAGGATCTGATATGTTAAGCTTCTTTTTCTAAAGTCTCAAAGGAGATCTTGTCCAGAACTGCATGGGGATGGCTCATTTGTGACGTCAATCTGGCACAGTGTTGCCAACTTGTCACTATATCTAGCAGTTTTTTAGACCTAATGGTGACTTTATTTTTAAAAAATGCCTAGCAACATTTTTAGTTGATTTAAGTGGCTTTCATTTCTCAAGTTGCTGACAATAATTCATGTAACAACTAATTGCTCCGCAGTTCAACAGAGCTCAGTGCCCGCAGTATTTCTTCTAAATCACAAATGAGTTGTGCTTGCTCAAGACAGAGAGTGGCTAACGACAGATTATCAAACATATCTGTTGCTCCACCCTGGGAAGTGCATGTTCTTCGTTTTCAACTTGAAACAATTTAGCTAATAGCTAGGCAACATTTTTCAAGTAGTCAATAAGCAAGTGATTTACTTCTTTCCCATTTCTACCTTATCTGCTTATTCTGTTTCAAGTCAATAAAGCACATTTTAAAATACAGATGGCCTGTTCTTACACACCACATAATTGACACATTTAAATCATTTTTGGTGTTTGTTGAAGATGCCCCATTCAAATTTATATTTGCCAAAGTATAGGAAAGAATGAGAGTAAAGGCAATGGAGTTAATAATCTTTATAGTGAAAATAAAGAATAAGAAGATGCCAGTGTACATTGGAGATACAGTGACACTGGAATGCATCATCGATAGTGAGAAGCATAACTCTGCAAGCTGGAAATACTGGTGGTACAAAAACAAGGGTCAGCCATCACAGGGCCAGCAGATTGAAGAGGTCACTGTGACTCAGTCTGGCAAGAGTGCATACCAGTGTATAGTTTCTAACCCAAACTCCTTTAAATGTTTCAGTCACTTCTGAACTTTCTCATATCCTGTTTTTATATTTATATTTTTACACATTTAATGTATCCATATGAGTCTTCCTCATATCCTGTATTTTCAAATTTCCATCCTTGAACTATATAATTATATCACTTTTTACTTCTTATCTGTAAAATTTCACATTTGTTTACATTAAGCTTCATCTTCAACACATTCACTCAAGTCTGAATTCTGACCAGTAACATCTGTTAGGATTCTCGTGTCAGCCATTGCGTATAGTTTGGAGTCATTTTAAATTCAACTAATTTATTAGCAACATTTTAGGCAAGATGGTTTACTTAGATTAATTAGAGTAGTTTTCTCAGCACTGAAACCTGTGAGACCATATTTTATCAGAATCGACTTAATTTTTCTGTTGTAGTTGGCCTAAAGATTATAGTCCTACTAGGGCTGTGTAATGTTTTATAGTCACATTGTCATTTCAGAACATCAAAGGTGTATATTACCATCATCTCTAGTGTAGAGAAGCTTACGGATTACAAACAATTAGCTGCTACATGCATTTACTGCAGAAAGCATCGACAAGGGGTGGTGGGGAAGGGGGGTTTAGTGGGGAATTGGTGTGCAGGCATTTAGCTCAATACACAGTTGTTTTGTTGTCTCACATATTGAAAATGGATTTGAATAAATGTCTACCAATAGGAAAGTTGAAGTTACTGATTACTTTTATTCACTCAAACACAGCATCCTCAGTTGCTCTGTTTCCACCATCTTCTGAACAAACAAATCGACTCGGCATGTGTTTTTTCATCGTGGCTTGGCTATAGCACATATTTTTCCATTTCTTATTATGCTTTCAAATACATAATGATGTAGGAAGTGCATGGAGGAGCACAATGGCACTGGCTTTTAAAAAATGTAAGGCACTGCTTTGATATACAGTGTAATTTGTTTTTGTTTCAGATTTATTATCTTGTGAACACAGTACAATTATACTCCTATTTGTCTACAAGCAATGCTTGATCCATCCGTCCATCTTCTTCCACTTATCCAAGGTCGGGTCACGGGGGCAGCAGCTTGAGCAGAGAGGCCCAGACTTCCCTCTCCCCGGCCACTTCTTCTAACTCTTCCGAGAGAATCCCAAGGCGTTCCAAGGCCAGCCGGGAGATACAGTCCCTCCAGCATGTCCTGGGTCTTCCCCCGGGCCTCCTCCCGGTTGGACGTACCTGGAAAACCTCACCAGGGAGGCATCCAGGAGGCATCCTGATCAGATGCCCAAGCCACCTCATCTGACTCCTCTCGATGCAGAGGAGCAGCGGCTATACTCTGAGCCCCTCCCAGATGACTGAGCTTCTCACCCTATCTTTAAGGGAAAGCCCAAACACCCTGCGGAGGAAACTCATTTCAGCCGCTTGTATTTGCGATCTCGTTCTTTCGGTCACTACCCATAGCTCATGACCATAGGTGAGGGTAGGAACGTAGATCGACTGGTAAATTGAGAGCTTTGCCTTACGGCTCAGCTCCTTTTTCACCACGACAGACCGATACAGAGGCCGCATCACTGCGAATGCCGCACCGATCCGCCTGTCGATCTCACGCTCCATTCTTCCCTCACTCATGAAACAAGACCCCGAGATACTTGAACTCCTCCACTTGGGGCAGGATCTCGCCTCCAACCCTAACAGGGCACTCCACCCTTTTCCGGCTGAGGACCATGGTCTCGGATTTGGAGGTGCTAATTCCCATCCCAGCCGCTTCACACTCAGCTGCGAACCGATTCAGAGAGAGCTGAAGATCACAGCCTGATGAAGCAAACAGGACCACATCATCTGCAAAAAGCAGTGACCCAATCCTGAGCCCATCAAACCGGACCCCCTCAACACCCTGGCTGCACCTAGAAATTGTAGTGGAACTAAATTACAGGCAGTACTCTCCATCAGGCTTCAGCATCTTGGTCCTCCTCCAGTTCATCATTACTTTTATACAACGGCTCAGGGGGCTCCCACTTTGAGGTTAAAGTGTGTGTATGTTAGTATAAGATATCAAAGGGAGAGGACTCCTCTTGAAGCTCCAAACACCATTAATACTGGCAGACTTCAAGCGCTGCCCACCATGGTTCCACTATCATTGTCCAGCACCTGAATCTCACTGCATAGGTTATGTAAAATATAAGAAAAAAATATGACAGCTGTAGTTTGGAGCATTGAGGACATTTCTCCAAATGTATGGAGCCAATTGACGATGTTTATTTACATGAATGATGTGTCCAGCCAATCAGCAACAGACAATATCACAGACCATCTGCTGAGTCCTAGGTAGTACAATTTCAAAATAACCTAATTTCACATCTTATGAAAAGGCCATTAAATTCTCATTCACTGTAAAACATCACCTAGAAAATAGTGAATCATAAATGTATTACTGCATTGTTATGTTCAGTCTTTATTTGATTAGTGTTAAGAAGAATCGGTGTCTATATTTTGCATTGCCAGCTTCAATATACAATGCACCAGTATTTTGAAATCCTATCTTCTATAGGTACAGAATTAAAAGAAATATAAAGGAATGTGCAGAGAGTAACAATGCAGGATTCATCAGGTGCTGAAACAATGAAAAGAGTAATTGTTTGCAATAAAATTTTTGTTCAATTTCTTAAAAACAAAGCCTAATCTAAAATAACCATCCTCTTTAAACATAAAGACTAAAGCAATGATATGTCATCTTCATGGCAACATATAGTTCCTAATAGACCAGCATTTGATTTACTTTACGTAGTAAGCAAGAACTTTATTTATTTATTTATTTATTTATTTATTTATTTATTTATTGTTCTTCATTTCTCCAAACTACAGCTGCAGTGAATCAAATACATTGGAAACACATAAAGTACAAGAGAGAAAAATCAGCCATGGAAGGGTAGCCAGTCCATCACAGAAAGACAGCAACAATTGACTGACAGATGAAGGAAGACCAGGCAAACACAAGGAAAACATGAAAATGTCACACACAGAATACACGTCAGCTAGGAACTGAACAGGAGGCTAAATGCAGTAGTCCTCCTAACCAAACATATCAATTTAACTTGTAATATTTGAAAATAAAATTAATACAATTTTATTTCTGAAAAGAATGCTGATGTGCTGAACATGGGATTTTTTTATGCTCACAAGTGTGCATTTCATTAAATGTAAGGAAGCCAATAATTGTCAGTGAAAATTTGTTACATTTTCAACACTTTTAAAATAGCTTGTGTTTTAGTGGCATTTATGATAAAGTGCAAAGTACAGCACACCATTGAGCTTAGACGTGTACAGCAGGTCATTTGTTTTATATCACAATATAATTGTCCAAAACTCAAGTTTTTATAGTTAAATATGCAGTTTTCAGAACTGGCTTAGTTACAGTTTCAGTGTTTTGTTTTTCTGCTCTTTTTCCTCAATAGAGCTCTTTAGTAAGCCCACCCTAACAGTCCTGTCTGGTAATACAGTGTGGGAAGGGGATACTGTGACTCTGAGGTGTCAGTCGCCAAGTGGAGTGCAATGGTCTCAACTGACTTACAGACTCTACAGATTAGAGACACATGTGAGTCAACAAACTCGGTATGATTTCACAATACAGTCAGCTCAACAGAGTCATACTGGGAGTTACTGGTGTGAGGTGGAGGCAGAAGGGAAGAGGATTGAAAAGAAAAAAAGTAAAAGTGTGCAGGTAATTGTGAATGGTAAGTGCAGACGTCTCCTCCAAAGATCCACGTCTCATGATTGATGACATTAAATCATTAAATTACTTTTCTGTAATGGCGCCTCATACATAATTATGATTTAACTTTTCACAATGCTTTCTCTTCAATATTCTTGAAGATTGGTACAGATTGCAAAGCCTTGATGAAAATG
This sequence comes from Polypterus bichir lapradei, assembly GCA_026402145.1. Taxonomy (NCBI): domain Eukaryota; kingdom Metazoa; phylum Chordata; class Cladistia; order Polypteriformes; family Polypteridae; genus Polypterus; species Polypterus bichir. The sequence goes on along the minus strand of JANRMT010062797.1, from coordinate 481,875 downwards.
ATAATTCAATGCATATATAGTTTAACAGGGATACACTAAAATGTAGCTATGAGAAAGCCATATTAATATAATGGGTTTTTAGCATTTTCTTAAAATGCTCCTCTGTATTAGCCTGATAAATTTCTGTTGGTAAACTATTCCAGATTTTAGGTACATAACAGCAGAAAGTCACCTCACCACTTCATCTACATTTAGCTCTAGACTTAAGCAGACACTCATTCAAAGATCTAAGGTTACGATTTCAAGAGTAAGGTGACAGGCATTTCAAAATATAGGACAGAGCGAGATTATTTAAGGCTTTGTAAACCATTAGCAGTATTTTAGTCAATTTTGAATGGCACAGGCACGGGAAACCAATGTAATGGCATCAAATCTGAAGAGATGTGCTCAGCGATCATAGGTGATCCCCAAATTTACAAAATATATGTTGACTCTCATGACCCCATAAATATCTGTGCAAGGACAAACATCTAGACTACTGTTTTACATGTTCTACAGACAGGGCAGAACTTGCATCTTTTACTCCAGCTATCAAAAGTAGTCTCCATTCCATTACACCAGTATAGACCTTCCAGTTTGTTGAAGAGTTTGATCCCTTGGTTATTGAGCAATACTGCTTGTCTTTTATTTCTGTCTCCATGTCTCTATCCAGAAGGCACCCAAAGCATTTGAGCACAGTAAGGTGACAATAATGTCTTGTGCACCACTGTGCCACCAAAGAGCAAAACCTCAGATTTTATCAAGTTAAGGTTGAAATTGCAATTTAAACCCACTGACTTGACTGATTTGGGGATACTGTTGTGTTTACTCTGTGAAACATCCAGTGGCAGGGCATGCTGTTACTGGCAACATATAAAATAAGTATATTTTACACTTACATTGGCTCCCGGTTAAGTTTAGGGAAGATTTCAAAATCCTCCTTTGAACATATAAAGCATTAAATGGCCAAGATCCGGCTTACTTGTCTGAACTTATCATGAGTTACAAACTAGAGCACACATTAAGATCTCAAGATGCCGGTCTGCTTATGATTCCAAGGATTAATAAAATAACAGTGGGAGGTCAAGCTTTAAGTTACAGGGCCCCTAAACTGTGGAATGGTCTGCCTGCTACTATAAGAGATGCCCCTTCGGTCTCAGCTTTTAAATCCCAGCTGAAGACTCACTACATCAGTTTAGCATATCCTGGCTAGAGCTGCTGATTAACTGTACATACCGCATCTCTGTTGTCAGTCATTAGCACTAAAACATAAGTAACATGATAGTTATAATATGATACTAACCCTCACCTATTCTGTTTCTCTTCTCGGTACGCAAATGTGGCACTTGGTGCCATTGCCCACCTGCCAAGTTTGGTAAGTCTGCCTATGGTAAAGTCATCCCTGATGGAGGATCGCTGGAATCATGGGAAAGACAGGTTCTTTCATCGGATTGGCTGGCCCAGCTCTGTTTCAGCTGTGGAATGGCCAAATGGGGGAGGCAGCTTAATGGATGAGGTCTCCAGGACTTTAAACAAATCCAAATCATATTATGTGATGTCATCCACTGTTAAATTCTGCTCCATACTTGTAAAATTTTTATTTTTATACTGTATTGAGGATTTGTTCTGTTCTGTGTATTGTATTGTATTGACCCCCTTCTTTTTGACACCCACTGCACGCCCAACCTACCTGGATAGGGTTCTCTCTTTGAACTGCCTTTCCCGAGGTTTCTTCCATTTTTTCCCTCCTGGGTTTTTTTTTGGGAGTTTTTCCTTGTCTTCTTAGAGAGTCAAGGCTTGGGGGCTGTCAAGAGGCAGGGCCTGATGAAGCACATTGTGGTACTCCTTGTGTGATTTTGGGCTACACAAAAATAAATTGTATTGTATTGTATTGTATAAGTATTGGTTGATTTAACACACATACATGGGTTCAATTCCCATCACTGTTAGTTTTTCGATTTAAATGTTGTCTCTTTTTCCACATGAGTTTTGTACAGGGATCAAATTTTTTTCTGATATTCCAGACATAGAATTGTAAGTGAATGGTGATTGTTAATTGGCTTCGCGTAAATTTACCCTGGCATTAACTTTCATCTTGTCCAGACTTTGTTCCACCTATTGCTCTCATGCTGGGTTCTGTCATCTCAACACTGCTTTAGATTATGTTTCATAAGTGTAGGAATGAAATGATTTTCACATTTATTTGCTCAGGAATGGTTATGGAAGAGTTGTAGTAATTTTGAAAGCTGCTACTACAAAGAAGTGACTAACATGGTGGTACTTTGGTTTCCTTTGCTGCCTCAAACATCTTGCATCCTAAAGGCTGTGAATTTTGTAATTTATACTAATGAACAAATTAGATTAGAAAACGCAACCATAAGCCATTAGTGAATCAAGAAAGCCTAAATAAATGATTGGCATCTTAACTAATGGTGTCAGTTCTTCCATTACCTAAATCCACAGGAAACGCTTCAGTGTGGTTTCTCTATTTTTCAGTGGTCACAACTGAAATGCTCTGTAGAGTCCTTTGTGTTCCAGAATATTTTGCTGTGTCTTTCAGTTTTTGTATTTTCATTTATCATTTTACTATTTTGACTTTATGAGAAATTCACACTGAAGCAACCCTGTAGTGTCTACTGCAGTGCGTTGTTACTCACACACTTACAGTATACTCACTCATATTATGCCAGTTTAAATCCAAATTTCAACCTTTTGGTCCTTTTTTTTGGTCCAGTCCCAACAGAGGTTTTCAAAGTCTGATATGCTAATTGATACTGTATTTGACATAGGTAGCTCTTCATTAGAAACTGGGGTATCTCCAGGTTCTCTAAAGACTGGAAAAGCTAAACACCAGTTCAAGAAAAATAATCTTGACTCTTCCATATTTGGCAATTTTAGATCTATTTCTAGCCATTTTTGTTAGGTAAAATTCTAGACAAGCACAGTAAGTTACACCTACCCAGGCTGTCACATGGAAAAAAATGGATTTAAGCATACTCAAAAATGAACTTTTAGTTCAAAGGTTGAGTAATTTATTGGTGCAGAATGTCAAACTTCCTCATATGAAATCTAGACTCATCCCATCTTTGGCAATTTCAGATCTATTTCTAACCATTTTTGTTAAGAAAAATTCTGCACAAGCTTTTGGTGATTACTTGAATACCAATTCTACACTTGATAAGTTTCAGTCAGGTTTTAGCATAAATCTTAGTACAGAAACTGCACTATTTAAAGCAATAAATGACTTGCTAGTTAATGCTGACACAGGCCACATATATTTGTTCTTGTTGTATTAGACCTGAATGCAGAATATGACACCAAAGACAACAGTATCACTTAAATCACCTTGGACAATAGGTGGGTCTCTCTGGCAGTGCATTAAATTGTTTTTTGTCTTGTACAACTGACATAAGTAGCATTGCTTACGTGAAGTTCTGTGCTCTGTGAAGTTTAGTGGAAACATGAAAAATTAATTCATGCCTGACCCATCAGTCTCATTTTAAACTGTCTCTACTATCCTAATCCTGTCTTCCATGTCTATTTTCTCTTTTATATTGTTTCCCAAGGCTGGACACACAGATTCAACAAAACTGAAGTGTCAGAACAGTTAAGTCATAAGATACTGGGGTATCTCCAGATTCTCTAAAGACTGGAAAATTGAAACCCAGTTCAAGAATAATAATCTTGACTCTTCCATCTTTGGCAATTTTAGATCTATTTCTAACCATTTTTGTTAGGTAAAATTCAAGACAAGTGTTTTTTTTTAGCAATTAGGTGAATATCATTTTTGATCTTGATAAGTTTCAGCCAGGTTTTAGAACAAATCATATTACAGGAACTGCACTATTTAAAGCAGTAAATGACTTGCTAGTTAATGCTGACACAGCCCACATATATTTGTTCTTGTTGTATTAGACTTGAGTGCAGAATATGACACCAAAGACAACAGTATTACCTAAATCACCTTGGACAATGGGTGGGTCTCTCTTTCAGTGCATTAAATTGGTTTCTGTCTTGTACAACTGACATACGTAGTATTGCTTATCTATAGCACTTGAGGACCCCGATTCTCTAAGTCCTCTGATCCAATGTCCTGCTTGTGTTTCTGAATGGATGGGTGGTCATTTACTCAAACTAAATTGCAATGCATACTGACACAAACACCCACTTTACAAGTAAGCCTTTGGAATGTGAGAGAAAAAACAGAATCTGCAGAAGAAAACGCAAACAGAGAGACGGGCAGAATACGCAAACACCACACACTCAGTGTCTGAGTTCACAGCCATGACCTTTGTAAGTCACTAGCATACACCATCTCACCACTTGTCTAACTTTGGGCAAGGAGATGATTTTGAAAACAAATAACTATGTCCTAGAGATGAATATGAGAGTGATAATAAACTTGTCCTCACCTCCTACTTATTATTTTTATACTGTTATTCTTTCCTGATGACTCCAGAGATTTTTTTTTTTTAACTACTGTCAAGTCGATATATGATCTTCCATTACTAAAATGTTTAATCATTCATGTTGAAGCAGTGATTGCTTTGTAAAATACTTTTTGATATTTCTCATTTGTAAAGGTAATGTGTAGAATGAGTAATTATTGATTGATATTTTAAAATGCCGTAGTAAAGTACAGTGTCATCGTTTAACCAACATAAGGGTGCCAGTTGTGTTCATCTCACTCAGCTTGATTTTAGCTGGTAATTCTGATTTGTCATTTCTTGTAGAAAACCCAAAGGCAACACTGAAGTTAAAAAATGAGTGGAACACCCTGTATATTGGAGACACAATGACCCTGGAATGCAGCATTGAAGGTTACTATACAGGCTGGAGATATCAATGGTACAAAGGGAGCAACATATACCAACGGTTTCTTATTGAAGGATTCACTGGACCGACTTATACAGTTCAGTCTGTAACTCAGCCCGACAGCAGCACTTACTGGTGTTCTGCCACAAGAGATGGTGCTCCTCATTACTCAATGTACAGCAATGACATTAAAGTGACTATTTATGGTGAGTGTCTTATTGCAGAGGGACTTTCCAGTACAGTCAAGATATTTGGGGAACTTTATCACCACATGGCTACTCAGAGGTCTTAGAAGGGAAGTTTAAATCATTTATTTATTCATAGATTTTTTTATTAATTTATATAAAGTCTGACATAAGTTTTTGGGAAAACATCAGAGACTAGTTGTAAGGAGGCACTCATCCAATTCATGTCTTTAATTTCCTTTGAGCTCACTGAGTTATAATAAAGTAATAAACAACAACCAGCACTGAAAACCCCAATACATTACTGAATTTATTGTAAATCTCTTGCTGATGACAAGCTCATTTCCACTTTTTCTACTATTCATCTGTCAGATTAT
>JANRMT010062797.1:391520-476509 GCA_026402145.1 Polypterus bichir lapradei | reverse complement strand
CTCAGCCCGACAGCAGCACTTACTGGTGTTCTGCCACAAGAGATGGTTCTCCTCGTTACTCAATGTACAGCAATGACATTAAAGTGACTATTTATGGTGAGTGTCTTATTGCAGAGGGCAGTGGTCACTAACTGTCCAGTACAGTCAAGATATTTGGGGAACTTTATCACCACATGGCTACTCAGAGGTCTTAGAAGGGAAGTTTAAATCATTTATTTATTGACAGATTTTTTTATTAATTTATCTGAAGTCTGAGATAAGTTTTTGGCAAGACATCAGAGACTAGTTGTAAGGTGGTACTCATCTAATTCACCTCTTTAATTTTCTTTGAGCTTGCTAAGTTATAATAAAGCAATAAATAACGACCAGCACTGAAAACCCCAATGCATTACTGAATTTATTGTAAATCTCTTGCTGATGAGAAGCTCATTTCCACCTTTTCTCTCATTCATCTCTCGGCTTATGAATTGCTGGATGCTATGGACCTTTTCGTGCAGTTTTCCTTGGTCAACCGTACTTCTGTAATTGAGATGTTAGATTTGCTGCTTCTGTTTTTTTGTCTCTGTGAAGCTTAGTGGAAACATGAAAAATGAATTCATGCCTGACACATTAGTCTCATTTTAAACTGTCTCTGCTATCTTAATGCTGTCTTCCATGTCTATTTTCTATTTTAAAATGTTTCTCAAAGTTGGACACACGGAGTCAACAAAACTGAAGTGCCGGAACAGTTAAGTGACCACAACAGTCACAATGGTGATGGACACAACAGTAATGTGGCAGTTTAATCTCACAATAAGTAAATCCATTGATCAGTTAGGATGTCAAAATTTGTTTTATTTCCAACAATAAGGTGTCTTCCCTGAGCTGACTGCTCTAAAATATTTTTAACAGTAAGTTACACCTACCCAGGCTGTCACATGGAAAAAAATGGATTTAGGTATCCCCAAAAATTAACTTTTAGTTTAAAGTAATTTATTGATGCAGAATATGAAAAATTCCTCATTTGAAATATGGACTCATCCCACTCATAGTTGTGTCTCATACAACTGATGACCTCCTAGTCTTAATCAGGACTGTTTGTCTCAGTAAATCTCAGTGTTTCTTACAAATCCTGATCCTTCTTGTCCATTTTTCCATTCAGAATAAAGTCTTTGTTTTTATGTTCAGTAGGTGATGTTGATTGTTGGTTTAAAGTTTACTTCAGTAATGCTGATACTTTTAATCTGTAATAAGAGTAGAAGGATGCCACATGAAGTTTTTGTTTCTCAGGTTAGTTTTATGCTTACCTTTGATTTCTCATCCTGTCAACTTTCACTTTTAGAGAGGACAACCAAACTAGAAATAAAATCAAAAAATACACATGGAAAGGTATATGGAAGAGAACAGGTCAGCCTGCACTGTGGGGTTGATGGAGATCCTGATGGTTGGACATATGAGCTGTACAAGACTGGGCATAGAAACCCTTATAAAACACAAATGGAGAGCATCTTCACCATCAGCTCTGTGAATATCTCGCACAGTGGAGAGTATTGGTGTCGCGCTGGAAAAGAAAAGCTTTACTCAAAAGCTAGTGATCCTGTTCAGTTACAAGTATCAGGTATGAGACTAATCTGTAGCATGCTTTATGCTCTTTGTTTCATAGCAGTTACAATCAGATGCACACAAACTACTTCTGTTAATATTATTATAAATTCAGATTCACCATATTGAATCTCTCTTCACAAACTGCTCCTGGATGTTCATGAACAAACTCTGGCTCTTTGGTCCTCTGCTGACATCTCAGTCAGCGGAGTTTTGCCGGTTCTTTTCTGTAAAAGCTTTTCCTTCACTCAGTCTGCAAGGGTTTCTCTGTGTTAATATTCAAATGATGCCTTCTATGTATGTTTTTATTTTTCAACTTTTAGACTGGCTAGGACTGTAATGATTTTATTATCTACTGTAATTGACTCTTGTGTTCCTTTTGTGCTGAAACCGACCAATTAAGTTCTGTAAAACTCTTAGAGATGGTGTACTTTTGGTACAATCACTAACTCATTGATTTGAGTTTTTGACTGAAAATTCTAACATCTACCATTTAATTTTTTATAATTTATCTTCCATTTGCATTATCATTTATTATACACTGTGTGCACAATTATTAGGCAAGTTGTATTTTTGAGGATTAATTTTAATATGGAACAAACACAGTGCTATCAGTCAATCCAAAATGTTAATAAACCTGAAACCTGAATGTTTCACAATGGAAATGTGAGTGTGAACATCATCAGGGGAATACATATGTGCGCACAATTATTAGGCAACTATTAGTGTGCAGATTTATTATGCAACTAAAGGAAAAATGAAAATTTTCCCATCTCACTTGTTTATTTTCATCTGTTATGGTGAGAATAATAAACAAACACCTCAAAATTTACAAATAAACATCTCTGATATTTCAAAAAAAATAAATCAGTCAATCAATGACCAATTTAGCCACCCTTCTTTCCAATAACAGTCATAAGCCTTTCCATTCATGGAGTCTGTCAGTTTCTTGATCTGTTGACGATCAGCTTTTTGTGGAGCAGTGACTACAGCCTCCCAGACACTCTTCAGAGAGGTGTATTATTTTTCTCCACTGTAAATCTAACGTTTAAGAAGTGCCCACAAGTTCTTGATAGGGTTTAGGTCAGATGAGGAAGTGGGGCCATGCCATTATTCCTTCATCTTTAAGGCCTTTACTGGCTGGCCACGCAGTGGAGAACTTCGATGCAAGTGATGGAGCATTGGCCTGCATAAAAATCATGGTCTTTTTCCTGTATCACTGTTTGAAGAAAGTGTCTTCGAAAAACTGGCAGTAGGTTTGGGAGTTGATTTTGAGTTCATCTTCAATGCAAAAAGGTCCAACTAGCTCATCTTTAAAAATACCAGCTCATACCAGTACCCCACCTCCACGTTGGAGTGGAGCTCTGTGCCCATTACTGATCCACAGGTCCATCCATCTGGTCCATCAAGAGTCACTCTCATCTCATCGGTCCATAAAACCTTTGAAAAAAATCTGTCTTCAGATATTTCTTGGCCCAGTTTTGACGTTTCAACTTATGTTTCTTGTTCAGTGGTGGTTGGGTTTCAGCCCTCCTTACCTTGGCCATGTCTTTGAGCACTGAACACCTTGTACTTCTGGGCACTCCAGGTAGGTTGCAGCTCTGGAATATGAAAGTACTGGAGGATAATGGGTTCCTGGTAGCTTCACGTTTGATTCTTCTCAAATCTTTGGCAGCTAATTTGCGTCTTTTGTTCTCAACACGTTTCTTGCGACCCTGTTGACTATTTGCAACAAAATGTTTGATGGTTCTGTGATCACACACCAATATCTTAGCAATTCCAAAAGTGCTGCATCCCTCTGAAAGACTTTTTACAATTTTTGACTTTTCAGAGTCAGTTAAATCTCTTTTTTGGCCCATTTTGCCCGAGGAAAACTAGCTGCCTAATAATTCTGCACACCTTGATATAGGGTGTTGATCTCCTTAGGCCACACCCTCCCTCATTACACAAATACACATCACCTGGCGTGCTTAAATCCAATAAGCATTCAAGTTAATACAGCTTGGAGTTGGAATATACACATAAAAATGATGATATGGTCAAAATACTCACTTGCCTAATAATTGTGCACACAGTGTATTTACCCTCAGCACTGAACTGGAGTTAATGCCATTGTCAAGATATTATTTCCAAAGTTAACTTTAAAAGATCCCAACTCACCCTAATGCTCTTTCTTACTAGTCAGAGGTTTATTCTTCATTGTCCTGATCTGTTTAGAATGACAGCAAACCTTAGTTGTACCATCCTGTTCTGCTCTTTGACTTGATAGACAGAAGCATATAGAGATAGATGGGAAAGGCACTATAAGATAGATAGATAGATAGATAGATTGTCCTCATCTGCAGTGTAAATTACATGCAATTGTTTGTGTCAATTTGAATCTCAAGTATGTAAAGTTGCAATAGAAAATTATAACATCTGATACAAAGCCTCTTAATTCAATTCAATTCAGAGTCAAAGAGGCTGGAGCCTATCCTGGCAGCAATTGGCACTAGGATGGAAACAACTCTGGATACAGGATACCCATCGATCCTGCACCCCTTTATCACACCCCCACACACTCACATATGTCCAATGTTTGATCACTTGTTCAGGTGAAGCTTGTATCAGTGGATGGAAGATTTACCTGAATGCAATCTCTAATTGTAGACGGTAAAGTTTTTGCCGCATATTTGACTTTATTAGAACAAATGTGACAAGAACAGGCAGCATATATTTTTTACCTGGTTATTACTTTAAACTGATGTTAAATTTCAACTCACCAAATTCCATTACAGCCTTACATCTCCTAACCAACAACTCAATAAGATCCTGGGCCATTAATGTACTCCAATTTATTGCTTTTAATCTAAAAGAACAGTTTTGTTTCTATGGGATGAATTTCTCAGTCCCAGAGTGAGCCTAGCTGCTCTTCTCTAGACATTCTTTAGCACATGTATGTCTTTGTTGTAATAAAATAACATTTAAAGATAATGGATACAGTGCTTGAGAGCTACACAAGATGAATGTTCAAAACCCTGAAAAGTGTATGATTGAAAACTGCCTGCCAGATCTGGGTTTTTGTGTTAAATTATTATTGAATTCCTGTGCTAGTAATGGATTGTCCATAACAAACCCTATGTTTTAGCAGAAGGCTGCTCATAACAGCAACTATAGTACTCTTGTATACAGGTCAATATTTTTTTTGTTCTTGTTCCAAATCAGTATGAGCAATATGTTATGGATAGTTGCAAAAAGACTAGTGCTAAGCTGTCAACTTATAACCACTTAGAAGAGTCAGCTAATAAACCATGGAAGACTCAACAAGATTTTGAAGGTGTGGTAGGAAATTCTAAGGCATATATCTTTTTTTAATGATTTCAAACCTCACCTCGAGAATTGCTTCTCTTGCATCATTTTTTTCAGAAGGATGGAGTTAAAATTGATGCCAATTTCTCAGCAGTGGAAGCAGCTGGGAAGTATTGTCCTTTCTTGGCAACACTCTTAACACATGCTGCTCGACACCTTCGTCTTATTCTTTTTCTTTTGGCTGCTCCCATTTAGGGGTTGCCACAGTGGATCACCCTTCTCCATCTATCGCTGTCTTTTACATCACTTTCTGCCACACCGAGTGCCTTCATGTCTTCCCTCACCACATCCATAAACCTCCTTTTTGGCCTTCCTCTTGCCTGGCAGTTCCATTCTCAGCATTCTTATCCCAATGAACCCCTAGTCTCTTCTCTGCATGTGCCCAAACCATCTCAATCTAACCTCCCTCACTTTGTTACCAAACCGTCGTACCTGTGTTATCCCACTAGTATACTCATTCCTAATCCTGTCTACCCTCATTAGTCTGAGCAAAATCATAGCATCTTCAACTCTGCCACCTGCAGCTCTGCCTCCTGTTTTTTCATCAGGTCGACCATCTCCAAATCATACAACATAACTGGTTTTGCTACCATTTTATAGACTTTCCCTTTCAATCTTACTCTTTTATCACAAATCACTCCTGCCTCTCTTCTTCACCCAGTCCACCCAGACTGAACTCTCATTTTCCCCTCTGTTGCACTCTCAGTTGCTTTGGACTACTGAACCCAAATATTTAAATTTGTCTACCTTCACCACCCCTCCTTGCAGTTGCACCCTTCCACCACCTTCCCTGACATTATCACACAAGTATGTCTTACTCTTACTGACTTTTATCCCACTTCTCTCCAGTGCATGCCAAATCAAATAAGAAGAAAGGGGTTAACTTAAGGACAAGGACTTCTACTTAGTGTTAGGAGTAGGGTCTCCAGAAATGAGTTTGTTAAGACCACTGTGAAAGACTTTTGAATGGCCTCAAATATTGATAGAATTGGAAAAAAGTGATGGTACTCAAGTTAGGAGGGCCTTCCTCAGAAAGATATCAGCTAAATAATTTAACAATTGGCTTAGCTTTTTCCATTCACACACACACATCCATCCATTATCCAACCCGCTATATCCTAACACAGGGTCATGGGGGTCTGCTGGAGCCAATCCCAGCCAACACAGGGCACAAGGCAGGAAACAAACCCTGGGCAGGGCGCCAGCCCACTGAAAGGTGCACACGCCCACACACCAAGCACACACTAGGGACAATTTAGGATCACCAATGCACCTAACCTGCATATCTTTGGACTGTGGGAGGAAACCCACACAGACTCGGGGAGAACATGAAAACTCCACGCAGGGAGGACCCGGGAAGAAAACCCGGGTTTCCTAACTGCGAGGCCTCAGCGCCACCGTGCCGCGCCACATGGAAACATTGAGACGTAAATACACATAACTAATGAAAGAGGGACCCAAAGGGACACAATATGAAAATGAATTTGTCTTTTAAATCACAAAAATAAAAAGTAAAAAAATAACACCACATGCTGGCATGTTTGTCAGCTGATACTACCAAATCAAAATCATAGTACATTTTGAAATTATCTTATGAAGATACCAGGAGATACTACAAATGCTAAAATATTTTTCTTTAAAAAAGTACTACTCCAATAATCCAAATGAAAATCTGTCTACAATTTTGGTGTATGATGACATCAAAATACACTCCAACGTTTTGTCTTTAAACATTATTTGATCTTTAATAAAAAGTAGAGCATTTACTGCTTTAACTGGTAGTCTGGCTGTTCATTAACTCTGATATTATTGTTATCATTACCTACAGTACATCAACAGGCTCTTTACTAATATTACTGATAGGGGAGGCACTCACTTGCTGAGACTGCTGACAGCGCTGACTACCAGTACTCACTTGGATTTTGAAGTGGTGCTTTTTCCTTTTGCCTTGGCTGTTATTTCTCATGTAACAAGGCAAACACGACCTCAGACCTTCTAACCCTGTTTGCTACCAGCAGGACAGGAAAGAAGCAGGAAAAATGAAATAATGAAATGTATGCTAATTTGCAATACTTAGCACATCCTGGGTAATTAAGTTTAGCAAGTACCGCAGTTCCAGCATACAGTCCATAGTGTTAGTGGCATTTCAGCATGATTGGCATAATAGTACCCGGAGGTTGTCAGAAGTGCCAATATGAAAAAAAAGTGACGATACTCCAAAATATCAGGACTACAAACTGCCGAGCAGTGGCTAACTTTAAACATTGCCAGTATGCAAGAAAAACTCCCAGTACTGCAAAGAGCAGAAAATAGAAGTGCTGATATGGAGCAGTGGTGAGTACTGGCCCACTTCAAGCACTGGCCTCAAAAAGGTTTTGGGTAACCATTCAACCACATTGAAGGGAAATGCAGGACATCCCTTAGGGTGTTCTTAGCAAGTGAATAAGTGGGGAAGGTCCCTGAGAGACATCAGAGCACTCCTAACCCTAGTGGAATGAATGGTCAAAGTATTTTGTAAATTATATTGCACGGCTGACTTAGTCAGTCAAGCAAACCCCAACATCTTGATATGACTATTTACATTAAAATATCCAGCAGTCATTCTTTTGGAATTTCTGTCAGGGTCCTGGTAGTATTTGTTATATTTTTTTCTTGCTTTCTTTCCTCTTGTCTCTGCCATTTCTAGTTAAAATTGCATTTGGGAATGGATGAATGACCAAAGTTAATTTTTGTTGTTAGAAAATTCTATCTTTGTTTTCTTGGGTGCTACAATGTGATTGATGGCAGTCAGTTACTAGACTGTGATGTGTTGTGTGGTGCTACTGCACCAGTGATATAAAACACTGTTCTTGACATCTGCATTTTGGATGTAAATGCTCAAACACCATGAGTTAGGATGATTCTGTTGTAAAAAAACATAAAAAAAAAAACTTTGATAGTGACTTTGTAGAGATTCTTGAAGACAAGTTTAGTTTGTGTGTCGATGACAGAGATCCTTGCCTTATATTTTATAATTTCATTCTGAATGATTTTTAAGCATAGTAAATAACTCATAGTAATTTGTATTAACTTTTTACCTTCTTAACCTAGAATCATGCAACAATTGTAAAGGTCATTTGTTGCTTAATATTTATAATTATAATAATTATAATTGTTTTGGCTGCATGCCTTTATTCAATGAGTGCCAACTCATTCACACAGGGCATAGAACTCAACGATTCCACATGAAAAGAACAATAGTCTGAAACTGAAGTAGGTCTGTAAGGTGGAAGTGCCAATTGCTACTCCATTGTGCCACTCAAAAAAATTAACTTTAAGAACGTCATTTTAATCTCACTAACCGGATGTAATTTCACTTCCAAATTTTCTCTATGAGTTTTATTATAATGATATGCGTCAATAATGATGGTATAAAGTACAGACTGAAGATGCTTGTTAAAGAATGAAAGTGGTGATAAGCGGCTTATAAATAATAGCATGCATCATCAAGATTAATATTTTAAGAATTATTCTGTCCTTTTACATATTAAACATTTAACAAATTCTAATACATTTTACCAGATGCATCCTCATATAGGTGGTATCACAAACAGATTTTGATGCAGTATGATTATGAAAGGAGTCACATGTTCAAGCACTAAGGTCAAGGTAACAAATTAGCAAGCCTGACTGAATGATTGGCATCTTAACTAACAGTGTCAGTTCTTCCAGTACCCGGCCAACCCTACAGAAAATGATTCAGTGTGTTTTTTCCATTTTTGACTGACCACTGCTGAAACACTCCGTAGACTCTATTGTGTCTCAGGATATTTTGTAATGTATTTAATTTTAGGCATTTTCCCTGGGCAGCAATGGGTATGAAGCCACCCTGTAGTGTCTACTGCAGTGCATGGTCAATCACACACCTACAGTACACCCACTGATATTGTTGCAGTTGAAATCCATAAATCAACCTTTTGATACTGTTTTTGGATGTGGATGGAGATCCCACACTCTAGATTAAAAACAGTATGATAGCTTGACTGTATACAGTATATGGTTTTCTAGATCATTAAACCGAATGTTAATCAAATATGCTTACAAAGGTAAAAGGTACAATACAATAAGCATCCTAAGAGCATCAAAAGTAAAAAAAAAAATATATATATATATATACCTTTTGTGTTTTTTTCTTTTGCACTAGTAGCTCTGAGTGGCCCTGCAAGTTCAAAGCTGACAACATCAGAATGACCATTGCAAGACAGCACAAGATCTCTTTGTCATTTAAAGTTCTCCATTTGACTATTCTGTTCTCTGCTGTTGTCAACCAGATTTGAGTGACAGATGTCCTGAACCAGACAATCCTCCATTGACCTTTCCCAACATTTCACGTGCTGATGCTCTTCATGTTCTCTTTTCAGCTATACGTGTGACTTTGTCAGCATCTCCTAGCAGATATGTGAAGGTGGGAGACTCCCTAAACCTGACCTGCACATTGGGAGGAAACCAAAGCTCTTTCTCAAGTCTAAAGTTTAGCTTCCGAAGAAATACGGTGACTGTGAAGAAGAGCAGTGACTCTGCAGTGTTTAGCATCAAGCAGTTTAATGCAAGCCAGACTGGGAAATACAAGTGTTCTGTAGAAACACCAGGAGGAGGGACAGCTTACAGCAATAAAATAGAGATTGAAGTGAAAGGTAAGAAGAAACATTTAACATGGCAGATCTCAATAAGAAAAAACAAACAACAGAACTGAATGGAGTTAAAAAGTTTTCATATTGTTAGATCATAATAAAAAAATTACAATATTTTCTTGATGTTTTCCTTTACTTAATTAGAATCTCTAAGTTCATAACAGCTCATTAAGCTTTATGCTCACCTAACACTCCCATTATAAGCCCAAGAGTTTTCAGAACGTAAGCCATAAATTGTTTTGTGCTGGGTTCTGTTAATGATAAATTTAACAAAAGTATTTGTTTGGTATCATAAACAATATATATCCAAGTATAATTGCTACAAGCTAGTATTCATCATTTTTTTTTCCTTTATTAATATCTTTTAAGTTCTCCTTGTTTTTGTTAAAACTAATAAAGTTGTTGGCTCAACTAACACTCTTAATTAGGCAAATGTTTCTTCACAGCTTGAGTACAAAACCTTTTTTGTCTGTATTTGTAAAATTAAACTTAAATTATCAACACTTATTTAAAAGTACCACATACACTTTTTACAACTGTTATCTATAAAATAAAATAAAATTATTGCAATGGCCTTACCTGAAAGTATAGATTTGAAATCCTTTGTTTTAAATTACAGTAAAATTGTAGGTAACGGGGGCGGTACGGTGGCGCAGTGGTAGCGCTGCTGCCTCGCAGTTAGGAGACCCGGGTTTGCTTCCTGGGTCCTCCCCGCGTGGAGTTTGCATGTTCTCCCCGTGTCTGCGTGGGTTTCCTCCGGGCGCTCTGGTTTCCTCCCACAGTCCAAAGACATGCAGGTTAGGTGGATTGGCGATTCTAAATTGGCCTTAGTGTGTGCTTGGTGTTTGTCCTGTGGTGGGTTGGCACCCTGCCTAGGATTGGTTCCTGCCTTGTGCCCTGTGTTGGCTGGGATTGGCTCCAGCAGACCCCCGTGACCCTGTGTTCGGATTCAGTGGGTTGGAAAATGGATGGGTGGATGGATGTAGGTAACGGGTGTGTCTGTGCAAATGACCCCAGAATCGGGGGGACAGTGGGGCCTGGGTTAGGATTAGATTAGGGGAAATAACACCTTTTGACATGCTCTGGCACACTGACTCCCTCATAAAATCAAATTTTAATTTTTTCTTTTTCTTTCTTTACACCCCAAAAAAACCTTGACAAAGCCTTTAAAAGGACTAATTTTCATTTAACTCATCTGGATGCAAAGTTCCTAATGTATCTATCCATTATGAACTAGTGATTTGAGTGAAACTGAAATTATTTCATTTTGTAATGTGAAACAGCGTTGCAGATTAAAATTCCCATCAGGCAGAAGAATTGTGGCGTGGTTTACAGGAATATGTCTTGGCCAGATTCAGTAGTGATGAGCATTTAGACTTTACTGATTCAATTCTTTTGAACTTCCTGTTGAGTCAATCATTTGATTAGTTTGATAGAGATGTGTGTGTGTCCATCTCTGTTCCGTAGTAGTGAAGTAGTGAAACAGGACATACTTTAAAATCAATAAAGAAAAACGTATCGCTAGCTAAGCGGAGGCAAGTTACGCTCCAAAACACAGAGGTAGATTGACTCCTAAACCCTCCCTCCCACACCCCCGTCTCCTGATGTCACGCTTCCGCTTCTCCTCGGCCTGCAGCCTTTGTTTCGGATTAGCATGAATAAATCGCTCCTTCAAGTGGACTATGATTCTTAGTGCAATGAGAGAAGCTGCAAAGCAACCAGAACATTCAAGCAAATTCTACAAAAAAACCCGATCTAAATCCGTTAAGTAGTTCTCTCGTGAAAAGCGGACAGACATTGATTTTATACACACACACATATATATATATATATATAAACACACACACATACATATTGTGAGCTTGGGTCCAAACACCATCAGACAGACATCAGCACTTTACACAAAACACACATTTATTAAAGCTATTAAGTCTCACACAGCACACAATGCTCCCAGCACCAATCATCCTCCTCACGGGCTTCTGTCTCAGTCTCCGTTGGCCACCTTTCCTCTCCTCCTGGGAGCTTTGTCCTGATTGGAGTGAGGCAGCCCCTTTTATTTCCACCCGGATGTGCTCCAGGTGCTTGATGACGTCCTTCCGGTAGCACTTCCTGGTGTGGCGGAAGTGCTGCCCTTGAACCCAGAAGTACTCCAGGTGTCGCTGTAAGAATCTTCCCCCACCTTCCCAAGTGTGGCGGAAGTGTACAGCTCCCAGGTTTTAGGAGACTTAGGGAGCCCCTGGGCCCCCACAGGTTTGTGCCTTCTTGCTCCATCCCCGTGGTCCCCTGCTTATCTAGGGCGGTTGCCTCCCCATCAAGTTGGGTGTGCAATGGGTGAGAAAGAAGATTTTTGGAGTGAGATGGATGAAGTGATGAACAGTGTACCCAAGGGACAGAAAGTGGTGATTGGAGTGGATTTCAATGGGCAATGTGGTGAAGGGAACAGAGGAGATGAGGAGTTGATGGGTAGGTATGGTGTCAAGGATAGGAATGAAGAAGGTCAGAGGATAGTGGATTTTGCCAAAAAGGATGGACATGGCTGTGGTGAATACATATTTTAAGAATAGGGAGGAACATAGGGTTATGTACAAGAGTGGAGGAAGATGCACACAGGTAGATTACATCCTATGCAGAAGAGTTGATCTGAAGGAGATTGAAGACTGCAAAGTGGTGACAGGGGAAAGTGTAGTTAAGCAGCATAGGAAGGTGGTCTGTAGGATGACATTGGAGATCAAGAAGAGGAAGAGAGTGAGGGCAGAGCCAAGGATCAAATGGTGGAAGTTGAAAATGGAAGACTGCAAGGCTGAGTTTAGTGAGGAGGTGAGACAGGGACTGGGTGATAGTGAAGAGTTACCAGACAGCTAGGAAACTACAGCAGATGTAGTAAGGGTGACAGCAAGAAGGGTGCTTGGCGTGACATCTGGAAAGAGGAAGGAGGAAAAGGAAACCTGGTGGTGGAATGAGGAAATACAGGAGAGTATAAAGAGGATGGCAAAGAAAAAGTGGGATAGTCAGAGAGATGCAGAAAGTAGACAAGAGTACAAGGAGATAAGGCGCAAGGTGAAGAGAGATGGTGAAAGCAGAAGAAAGGGCATATCATGAGTTGTATGACAGGTTGGACACTAAGGAGGGAGAAAAGGACCTGTACTGATTGGCTAGACAGAGGGACCGAGCTGGGAAAGATGTGCAGCAGGTTAGGGTGATAAAGGATAAAGATGGAAACGTACTCACAAGCGAGGAGAGTGTGTTGAGCAGATGGATAAAGTACTTTGAGAGGCTGATGAATGAAGAGAATGAGAGAGAGAGAAGAGGTTGGATGATGTGGAGATAGTGAATCAGGAAGTGCAACGGATTAGCAAGGAGGAAGTAGGGACAGCTATGAAGAGGATGAAAAATGGAAAGGCCCTTGGTCCAGATGACATACCTATGGAAGCATGGAGGTGTTTAGGAGAGATGGCAGTGGAGTTTTTAACCAGATTGTTTAATGGAATCTTGGAAAGTGAGAGGATGCCTGAGGAGTGGAGAAGAAGTGTACTGGTGCCGATATTTAAGAATAAGGGGATGTACAGGACTGTAGTAACTACAGGGGGATAAAATTGATGAGCCACAGCATGGTTATGGGAAAGAGTAGTGGAAGCTCGGTTAAGAAATGAGGTGATGATTAGTGAGCAGCAGTATGCTGATGGCGTAGAGAAGGCCAGAAGGAGTTGCATTGCATCTTTGTGGACCTGGAGAAAGCATATGACAGGATACCTCAAGAGGAGCTGTGGCATTGTATGAGGAAGTTGGGAGTGGCAGAGAACTACATAACAGTTGTACAGGATATGTACAAGGGAAGTGTCACAGTGGTGAGGTCTACAGTAGGAGTGACGGATGCATTCAAGTTGGAGGTGGGATTACATCAGGGATCGGCTCTGAGCCCTTTCTTATTTGCAATGGTGATGGACAGGTTGACATACGAGATTAGACAGGAGTCCCAGTGGACTATGATGTTTGCTGATGACATTGTGATCTATAGTGGGAATAGCGAGTAGGTTGAGGAGACCCTGGAGAAGTGGAGGTATGCTCTAGAGAGGAGAGGAATGAAGGTCAGTAGGAACAAGACAGAATACATGTGTGTAAATGAGAGGGAGGTCAGTGGAATGGTGAGGATGCAGGGAGTAGAGTTTGGCGAAGGTGGATGAGTTTAAATCATTGGGCTGAACAATACAGAGTAATGGAGAGTGCGAAAGAAAGGTGAAAAAGAGAGTGCGGGCAGAGTGGAGTGGGTGGAGAAGAGTGTCAGGAGTAATTTGTGACAGACGGGTATCAGCAAGAGTGAAAGGGAAGGTCTACAGGACGGTAGTGAGACCAGCTATGTTATATGGGTTGGAGACGGTGGCACTGACCAGAAAGCAGGAGACAGAGCTGGAGGTGGCAGAGTTAAAGATGCTAAGATTTGCATTGGGTCTGACGAGGATGGATAGGATTAGAAATGAGTACATTAGAGGGTCAGCTCAGGTTGGATGGTTGGGAGACAAAGTCAGAGAGGCGAGATTGCATTGGTTTGGACATGTGCAGAGGAGTGATGCTGGGTATATTGGGAGAAGGATGCTAAGGATAGAGCTGCCAGGGAAGAGGAAAAGAGGAAGGCCTAAGTGAAGGTTTATGGATGTGGTGAGAGAGAACATGCAGGTGATGGGTGTAACAGAACAAGATGCAGAGGACAGAAAGATATGGAAGTAGATAATCCGTTTTGGCGACCCCTAACGGGAGCAGCCGAAAGAAGAAGAAGAATGATACTTTTATAAGGCTCAGTTTTGTGTAACTAATTTTTTGAATGTATATTACAAAGGGAAATAAACTATCAAACTATAATAACTATCAGATAAACTGTCATTATTATATTTACATATACTCTTTTAAACAATTCTAATAATGAATTGCACAAAACAATTAATACCTTCTAATTTAAGTGTGTTGTTACCGTATTGTATTTATAGGATGAACAAGAAGATCATCAGTGGCAGAGTGAATCAGTGCAAGCTCAAATGAATCTAATCTGACAGGTGTTCTTGCACATTTGCTTTAAACATATTCAGGGTGAAAATATAGTATATTCAGTGGCATACAAAAGTTTAGGCACAACTGGTGAAAATTTCTGGATTTAAGGTCTCAAACAACTGTTACCAAGGTCCTAATCACTAATTAGCTCCATTGGGTTATGCGTTGTTCACAGTCATCATTAGGAAAGGCCATGTGATGCAGATTTCAAGCTATATAACTACTCAGACGCCTCAAAACTTGCCCCAAAAAGAAGCAGCCATGGGCTCCTCAATGTAATAGCCTGGCACTCTGAAAATATCATTAACAGTCCCTTGACTTAAACATCATCGAAAATCTGTGGACAAACCTCAAAAGAGCAGTGCATTCATGATGGACCAATAAATCTTACAGAACTAGAAGCCTTTTGCAACGATGAATGGGTAAAAGTCCTCCAAATAAGATCTGAAAAACACGTAGGTGACTCCAAGCAGCATTTACAAGTTGTGATATTTGCTAAAAGGAGTGTTACTAAGTACTGACCATGCCGGGTGCCCAAACTTTTGCTTTGAGCCTTTTCTCTTTTTTGTTATTTTGAAACTGTAAATGATACAAAAAAAGTCATCTTGGTTAAAACATTAAAGAAATGTGTCATCTTTAACTTTATACCTTTTGGAAATCAGGTCATCTTTTACTTGTGCTCTATCAGTTGAATTGTATAAAATTATGAAGATACAGGTCAGGAGCTTCAGTAAATGTTCACATCAAACACCAGAATGGGGAAAAATGTGATCTGAGTGATTGCAACCATTGCATGATTGTTGGTGCCAAACAAGTATTTCTGTAACTGCTGATCTCTTGGGACTTTCATGCACAACAGTCTCTAAATTTTACCATGAATAGTGCAAAAGACAAAAAACCATAAGTGAGTAACAGTTCTGCGGACACAAACGCTTTGTTCAAGAGACAGGTCAGAGGAAAATGGCTGGACTGGTTTGAATTGAGAGAAAGGCTGCTCAGACAATCACTCTGTACAAATATGGTGAGTTGAAAAGCATCTCAGAATGAACAACGTCAAACCTTAAGTAAAGATGGGCTTCAACATCAGAAGACTAGGTCGGATTTTTTATTTACATTTTATTTTCGACTCCTGTCACTCAAAAATAGAAAGCGGAGGATGCAGTGGGTACAGGCTCACCAAAACTGTACAACTGAAGGCTGGAACAGCATAGCCTATTCTGAAGAATCTTATATTTCTGCTGAGGCACAAAGATAGTAGGGTTAGAATTTTGCACCAAAAGCATGAATTCTTGCACCCAACCTGACTTGTTCCAACTTTAAAGCTAGTGGTAGTGGAGTAATGGTGTGGAGACTGTGTTCTTGACACACTTTAAGGCCAGTTAATACCAATCAGGCATCACTTGAATGTCATTATCTATTTGAGCATGGTTGCATCTCTTCATGGCCACAATTTACCCATTTCCAAATGTCCACTTCCAGCATTATAATGCACCACGTCACAAAGCCAACAGGTTTCATGAACATGGCAATGAGTTCAGTGTCCTTCAGTGACCATCCCTGTCACTGGATCTGAATCCAATTGACCACTTTTGGCATGGAGTAGAATGGGAGATTCCCAGCACAAATTTGCAGCTGAGAGAACTACAGAGATTGTGGGATTGAAACTGTCAACATGGATCAGAAGTGAGGCCAATTTTGAGAGAAAAAGGAGGCCTTACCCAGTATCAATTCTCTGTAGATATATATATATATATATATATATATATAGTTTTCTTATGAGTTCAGAATTCTTCAAGTGATACACGACTGTGTCTCTTCTTTATGCTGCCAACTTTGCACTTCACTGCATTCAAAAAGTTTTCCTAAAACTTTCATAACAACTTTAAAAACCATCAGTGGCACTGCAGCAATTCTGGTGCCTGAAAAGGGTAACATTAATAATATCAATATACAGATACAGGAGGAGCCTCACCACAATACACAATTCTATCCATCCTGTCATAGATAGTCAATAAGCAGTATTTTAAACCATTGAGTTTCTTTGGAACCAGTTGAAATGCCACAACACAGATTATTTTTGAAAATGCAATCACCAATAATGTTATCACATAATATTGTCACATCAAAATTGTGCAACAAAATAAGGCATGCGTGAAGAAACTCATGCCAAATGTGATCAAAACAATAATTTTAACAGACAATGACAAAAGAGAAGATTCCATACTTTCTTACAATTCCTACTGACATGCCTTTTAATGCAAATCAACTGCACTATCCAGTGTGATTTGCATTCGCTATGACAATAAAAAAGACTCAAGGACAGTCCCTCAGGGTAGCAGGCATTAACAGAGAAAGTCCATGCTTTTCCCATGGTCGGCCATATTTGGCTTCCACCAGAGTGGGCACACCAAAACATCAATACATTTATACACCTGACTGGAAGACTAAAAATATTGAATATTGCAAAGCATTGCATTAATTAATTACAATAATAAATGTAGGTATTTAGTATAGAAAATCAAAATAATACACTATATGAATCCATCCATCCATCCATTATCCAACCCGCTATATCCTAACACAGGGTCATGGGGGTCTGCTGGAGCCAATCCCAGCCAACACAGGGCGCAAGGCAGGAAACAAACCCCAGGCAGGGCGCCAGCCCACCGTAGACTATATGAATCTTTAAATTAAATATCACTCAATTAATCTGAGTATGTTTTTATTTCATTTTCACATTTCCACAAATACTTATATTCTAGGTATAAGAAGCCAGGCCAATACTAGGTAGTTTAAGCTAGTAAGTTAAACAATGTTAAAAGGAAAAGTGCCGATATATTTGCTGCATAAAATTACTAAATATGTTCTACAAAGCAATTCAAATTTGTGATGTGTAAACAGTGAGTTTTTATTTAATATTTGTATGCTGTTGGTTGTTTTTTGTTTATTTGGTTAATTTTTAGAAAGTAGACTATCAGTTTGAAGATATATAATAAAACTTAAAAGAAATCTACTTCCATTCATCCATCCATCCATTTTCCAACTCGCTATATCCTAACACAGGGTCACGGGGGTCTTCTGGAGCCAATCCCATCCAACACAGGGTGCAAGGCAGGAACCAATCCCGGGCAGGGCGCCAACCCACCACAGTACACACACACACCCCCACACACCAACTAGGGACAATTTGAGGATTGCCAATCCACCTAACTTGCATGTCTTTGGACTGTGGGAGGAAACCCACCCAGACATGGGGAGAACACGCAAACTCCACACAGGGAGGACATGGGAAGCAAACCTTACTCCTTACTGCAAGGCAGCAGCGCTACTACTGCACCACTGTGCCACCCAAAGTATCTATTTGTTACAGATGTGATCCAATTGTCTAATTTCAGAGTTAGGGTTTTATTTTTCCAGACTAATGATGAAATGAGCTCAAAGATCAGGCAGTGACCTTGCTGGTGATGAACTGCACCACTGCATGAATGGACTGCTTTTTTCAGGTTTTACTCTCATTAATTAAATTTAAACCGACTTCTTCTGTTTTAGTGGACTATACGACAGAGAACAGCCTTCGACTTGGAGCATCAGGTCTGGTGATGATTGTGCTGCTGATCATAATAAGCGAGTCTTTTTGGACCAGAATGAGTTCAGCCAGTGGATCCAGTGATGACACATAAAGTTTAGGCCAGCAGTGGACTCAGAAAGAGCCTTCAAAACGTAAGTGAAACAGAGACAGAAATTTGAGTTTCCTACATAATAATAACACTTTACATTTATATAGTGCTGTTCTCACTACTCAAAGTGCTTCAATGAGTGGGGAGCCACTTCAGGCACCACCACTGTGTAGCATCCACCTGGATTAAACGATTGCAGCCATTTTCGAACCAGCACACTCACCACACATTAGCTATTAGGTGGTGAACACATGAGAGAAATAGTCAATTAGACACAGGGGATACTTAGGGGGCCAGAATAACTAGGCCATGGTGGGTAAATTATCCTGTGTATTGGAACACACCCTACTCTTTAAAAAGGATTTAAAGGGATCTTTTGTCACCACAGTGAGTCAGGACTTTGGTTTCACGCCTCATCTGAAGGATGGCGCCATTTGTATAGCAGTGTCACCATCACTAAACTGGGGCATTGGGATCTACATTCATACCACAGGGTAAGCACCCCCTACTGGCCTCGCCAACACCTCTTCCAACAGCAAACTATGCTGTCCAAGATGGTCTCCCATCCAATCACTGGCCAGACCCAAACATGGATAGCTTCAGGTGGATGACCTGTTCTGATATGTTACATATGTTACAGCTATATAGCAAAATGTGAAACTATCTGGTGAAATCTGCCCAGTTTTAACTTGTGATATGTTGATTTACAGGAGTAGGAGAGGGAAATGAATGAGGATGTCCAAGAACCAAAGTGAACGACATGAATGAATGAACAGGAGCAGCTGACCAAATATTCAAAATTGCTGGATGTCATCTTTTAAGATTGATTTTCATATACCTTACATCACAATGTCTACTGTCACAATAATGCATATCACAATACTATACAACCCTGTGAGAAGAGATGAAGGGAAAGAAGAAGAAGAAGAAGATGATATGTCGTAATGTATAACATCAAAATGATTCTGAAAACAATCTTTTACCAGCATTATTGTTGATACATTGATACGTCAGTTAGCGATGTGATTAAAAGTAACAACAGTTCAGCTCTAAATAACTATTTGTTTTGATACGATAGTAAGTGGTAGCCTGTTCTCACTGCACCTTGATTACATTATTTTTGTAAATAGCATGTTTTGACTTGGAGACAATTTCATTACAACGAGGTAAAATAAAAAAACCATATGGTGACTAGACGGCATGGCAGCACAATGGTACTGCTGTTGCCTTGCAGTAAGGAGACCACAGTTCACATGACGGATCCTACCTGTGTGGAGTTTGCATTTTCTCCTTTTGTCTACATGGGTTTCCTCCAGATGCTGTGGTTTCTATCATTGTCCCAAGACATACAGGTTGGGTGAATTAGCTGTGCTAAATTGGCCCTGGTCTCCTGTTGAGTTTCAGCAGAGATCTCAGCAAAAATCACATGATGGGCTCAGATTTTCCAAAGAGTGTCTTGACAGTTTCTTTCAGTATTAAAGTATTTGCATTATGTACTCAGTAATATATGGTGAAATGTATGGGCAGTTATTTGTGGTAATGAAATACTTTACTAAGATTACAAAACTGTAGTAGTTGTTCTAATTTATATTGCTATGCTACAATTAGTCATACTTATTCTCGAAGAGAAGGCAGGCTGGGTGGGACAGTGGTTAAGATGTTGGTGTTCAAGTCCCACAAGTGACTGTGTGACCCTGAGCGAGTCACCTCACCTGCCTGTTCACCAATAGTGAAAACAAAAGAAATGTAACCAACTGTGTCTCAAATGTTGTAAATCACCTTGGATAAAAGTCTCATGAACTAAAAACATGAAGTCTTGAGAAAGATTAAAACAATACTAGAAAGAGGTCTCACAAAATTCTCAATTGTGACTCCTTTTCTCTCAGTTGTATATCATGTCTCCTTTTTTCCTAAAGAATTTTAGGAGAAACATCTCTAACAATATTGATTCTTAAATGAAACAAAAATGAGAATCTCTTTCAAGTCTCATGAGCCATCAAAGATCAGCTTTTGAGCAGTAAAACATTCCAATGGGTGTTGCTGCCGATTTTGTAGCATTTTCACAAATGATCAAACACAGAGAGCTATACGTGGACACAGATGCTATGGTTCATACTGCCTTATCATTGATTTGTTTATTTTTAATGGGGAAGCCTAAACACCACCTAGGGTGGACTGTACTATATACTATACAAATACAAATAGATAAACATATTAATCAAACTTCCTCCTAATACACCAAAACAAAGACACACAATATACTGCTAAAAACATAGAAGAGCAGTCCCAAAGGAAATCCAGAATACAAAATTTCAAGATACAGATACAAGTGAAGAATGAATGTCGCCTCTGTGAACAGCCCTTTGGAAATGAGATAACTTTCTCCAGTGATGATTTGTGATGTTGGGTGTGCAGTCCAAACAGCAGTTCCAAAGCAATGGATTTGTGAATGTCACACTTAAAACACTGTTGACATTATGTATGCATAAGCGACATGAGTGATGTGGAGTAAAGAGTATATGCTTTTAGCAAGTAAAAGGAAAGGTGCAAATCCTGCAGTTGGTCGGAGAATCCAAACTTTGAACCTTATTTCTGCTGAGTAGTTTACGCTGGATAAAATTGATGACTTAATACAACTGGAAGCACCCATCTGTGTCATTTTAAAAAGACTTACCAGTGCACTGATGCTATGGATCGATTTGTGGTTTACGTGATCAGCCTCTAAAGAGCCTGGCAGTGCTGTTATTTTCAAAAATGTGCCGTCTATTGCACCTGTGATATTTGGGAAGGCTAATAGGGGTACTCAAGTGCAGTCCTGGAGGTCCACAGTGGCTGAAGGTTTTTACTTTAACCAAGTTTTGAATTAGAGCCTCTTCATTTGCTACTAAAGCACTATGTATTTAGGGCTAGTTTTAGTTAGCTAATATGTTACAATTCAGAACCCTTAATTGTCTATTTTATTTTTAAATAGCTGCATTAAGATTTTAATTAAAACAAGGTTTTAATTGTTTTCTTCACCAGTCATCAGTTAAGGAGATGCAAATGACAAAGGAACCAGCAGTTCTCCAGCTAATGTGCTCCCATTTAAACCTGTTTATATGCATCATGAAGGACCCGTGTTATGATAACTTTTAAAAATAAATGAGTGAGAAGGGAAGGACCGAGAGGTACAAATCTGGTCCAGTCCACAAAACAAATGGATAATGTTCTCAGAAAATGAAAAATTTACACTGTGGTAAAGATTTGTCTTGAAAGAATAAAAGCACTAACAAGTCATAGAATTAAATATCAAGTATCATTATCTGCTAGGCCTGACTTCTAATTACGAAACTGATTGGAATGAAAACCTGCAGCCAAGACTGGAGTCCAGTATTCCTGCTACAGAATATTATCTATTATTACTGATAAAACAATGGTTTGGGATAAATGCATTTTTTAAGAAAAATACAGTAATACCTTTAATATTTTATTTTCCTCTTGCAAAAATTGATTATTGCCTTCTCTAGTGCAAAATATTTCAGGTTTACATTTAGAAAGTAAAACTCTCCAGAGAAGAAATTTGTTTTATAGTGGCTAGAACTGGAAAATCTTATTGTAATAATAAGATTTCAAACAACTCCCTAAGCTCAAGGATTAAGAAGAAAAAAAGGAAAAAACTGCATTATCACATTACATGAAGGATAATTTCTACTTTCTCTGACAGGCTTTAAGCTCTTAATAATCAATTATTGATCATTTTGTTATGGTGAGATATATCTGCATATCTGAAGACACTACAGATGTAGCCATTACCCTGTGTTAGATTGTGTTTGGGTATTGCGGAGTAATGTATTATTTTATGTGTCTGGTAAAGTATATGATTCTTAGTGAAAGTAACTAGACCTGATAGTAATGTCAAGAGAGAAGTGCTATGGGGCCTTTCATTTTTAGAATTCTTAATAGTTTCTACTTTCTGTTTGTCCAAAAGGTCAGTTTGTACTTATTTTTGATGCATACTAATACAAGAAAAGGATGTTCTTTACTTGCATTATATTTACTTGTATTAAAAATTACAATCATACACATAATCACACAATAACAAGTTAATGTGAATACTGCTTTCATCAGAGTACAAATTTGGCATTTGGTGCCCCTCATGTGTATTTTGCATGCATTGTGTTTTGTTGGATAAAAAAACTATCAGTCTGCTAATCCTCTCAAGTTTATTCCAAAACTGGTACTCAGCAGGTAGTGCTAGACACCTGAAAATGTGTGTCTTTTCTGGAGTACTAGAGAGAAACACAAAATTGTGTAGTTTTCAAAATCACCCGATCCAATTCAAGGTCACAGGGTACAGAGCCCATTCGCTCCACACTGGGTGTAAGGCAAAAAGAGCCCAGGACAGGATGTCTGTCCATCAGAGTGCCAACTCACAAATACACCAACTACAAGGAAGAATGTACAAATTCCAAGCAGACGCATGAGTGCAGAATTTAAAGAAAGCATGCTGAGTCCATGAAGCAGCAGCATTGAGAACTGTACTGATATTATACAGTGAAATGTTTTTTTCAAAATGTTATTTCCTCCCTCAGACAAAAAATCCTTCTATATAAAAGCGGTTGGGATTGTCCTTCCATCCCGTGAGTGCTACGCAGGAGCGGAGTTTCACACACGCCTCGTCCATTTTGCAATGCACGATGGGATTTTTAGTTTCGTTTTTCCAGGTAAAAGATGATTTTCTACACCAGACTGTTTGATATCTTCTTCTTCTTTCTTACTATATAAAAGCGATCGAGATTGTCCTTCTGTCCCGTGAGTGGAAAGCGCAGCGGTATTCCGCTTATTACAGACTTAATACTTGCAGCTTGCGGTACGAAGCGACATGATGTGAGCAGAGTTTTGGTGCTCCCATCGTTCCCTTGCTTTTGTGTGCAATGCGCTGGAAAAATAGACAAAATTATGTCTCTGGAAATAATTAATGTTGATGGAGTACAAATGCCTCACCGCGTAGTAAATATCAGGGGGGTTCAAAAGGGCGACCTCAATATAGAAAAAAAGTTTAAATTTCATCACAAAAATAACAGAAACTACGAGTATTAAAGTAATACCACTCAAATGCAATATAACCAAATTAATGAGTTTGTATAAAATATCAAATTGATCTACATATTGAATTACCTTAAGAAGTGGTCAACTTAAAAGTCGGTTGCCTTAAAAGGCGGGTCAGCCTAGTAAATAATAAATTACAATGAAAATATGAGCATGTTTATTTTAATGCTGACTGGCAATAAATACAACAGGAAGAAGATCTCTCAGCTTGGTTGAAATTGTTTAGCCAGTTTCAGAGAGACATATTCCTTTGTCTATTGGCAGGCCTCTGGCATTGAAAGCTTACCTCATATTACATATATTGTGAGAAGGGGGGGCTGAACGCACCCCTAAAAGACATGGACGCTCCTCTAAAAAACACTGAAAGACTACCTTCACATTGTTTCCTTACTTGCTCGGCCTACTTGCGGCTGCTCTGTCGCAGGATATGCTTCCCACGCAGTACTTCGCATTCTTAAAAGCCTGAGCAGCACCTATTGGTTTTTGATTGATTGCTTTTCTCTCTCTCTCTGACATTCTCTGCTCCTGACGCTCACTCTTTTGAAGAGGAAGATATGTTTACATTCTTTTAATTGTGAGACGGAACTGTCATCTCTGTCTTGTCATGGAGCATGTTTAAACTTTTGGATAAGAGACAAATGTTCATTTACAGTGTTTGAATAAAGGTCCTATCTCTACAACCT
Organism: Polypterus bichir lapradei; assembly: GCA_026402145.1. Classification (NCBI taxonomy): domain Eukaryota; kingdom Metazoa; phylum Chordata; class Cladistia; order Polypteriformes; family Polypteridae; genus Polypterus; species Polypterus bichir. The sequence goes on along the minus strand of JANRMT010062797.1, from coordinate 452,419 downwards.
CCTGTGTTTCTGTGCAAATCTGTGACCCAAGCTTGATAATATATATTGTGAGAGGATTAGCCCGGACACAACCATACGGACACCGACAGTTCTAAAAAAACACACAAGTTTATTATATACAAGGTCCCCAAGAGAAAAGTCCCGCACACACACAGTGCTCCAGCACCAAAACACCCTTCACTTCCTGGGCCTTTCAATGGTCCTCCTTGGGTCGCCTTTCCTCCTCTATCCCAAATGTTGCCTTCTTCCACCTGACTGCGGCTCCCTGACTGTAGGAAGGCGGTACTTTTTATATTCACCCGGATGTGCTCCAGGTGCTCGCTGACATCCTTTCGCCAGCACTTCCTGGTGTGGCGGAAGTGTTGGTTTCCAGGGTTCTAGGATCCTCCAGGCTCCCCCTGGCGGTGGCCACGGGCTCCAATAGGGTTGAGCTTTCAAGCTCGGTTCCCGTGGCCCCTATATTAACCAGGGCGGCTGCCCATTTGTCCCGGCTGGGTATGGCATCCAGCTGCCTGCCACTATATATATATATATATATATATATATATGCAGTGAGTGTGTACGCCTGATGAGCCCAGAATTAGGGCGAAACATGTGTACTCTTTTCATTATTTGACAGTAAAACTGTTTCAACCATTCTATGATCTGCTTCTCGCAACTGAAAGAGGGCACCGTGGCGGATGTTTGCCGACTTGCTGACCAACCACAAGCGTTACCTGGTAGGTAACTACCCATACAATCAGATTGTGATTCAGACTACGAATGCCTTGAATGTAATTACCCCGATCTACATACTGTCAAATAAATGAACCACACGCCATGGCGCAACACAAGAGGCTTTGCCTCTAGCGCTGACGTCCGAGGTTCGATTCCCGAGAGGGGGTGCAGTGAGTGTGTACGCCTGATGAGCCCAGAATTAGGGCGAAACACGTGTCGCATGCTCTTTGCATTATTTGACAGTAAAACTATTTACACCATTCTATGATCTGCTTCTCGCAACTGAAAGAGGGCACCGTGGCAGATGTTAGCCGACTTGCTGACCAACCACAAGCGTTACCTGGTAGGTAACCACCCATACAATCAGGTTGTGAATCAGACTAGGAATGCCTTGAATATATATATTTATATATATATAAAGGAGAGTTGGGATCTGAAAGACTATGTTTGTGTGTTTGTGGAGGAATGCAGAGTTAAGGCAAGTGGAGGAGTCACGTGATCATCTCCCCTCCCATTCACCTCATTTCATTCACTTCAATTTGCTCTGAGCTGAGCTCCGCAGCTGACGCGGTCTTGCCGTTCTTTTTCCTTAGTGTTTAGTCCTTTCTCCTTTACTGATTTACTGTTTAGTACATGCGGTACTTACACAGTCACTCATAAAAGGGGAGATGACTTGGTGCAGGAAATGGGTATTGAAACCACCTTGGAAGACATGCAATCAACGAGGCGATTAAATGGATCTCAAGAGAGGTCTTCTAGGTTGGAAAAAAAGCGCTTGGCTGCCAAAACCAGGCGATTAAACGAATCTCAAGAAGAAAGGACTTCTATGTTGGAAAAAAAACGATTGGCTGCCAAAATCAGGCAGTTAAACGAATCTAAAGAAGACAGGATTTCTAAATTTGAAAAAGCAAGAACAGCTGCCCAAACCAGGCGGTTAAATGAATCTCAAGAGGAAAGGACTTGTAGATTGGGAAAAGGACGATTCACCAGGAGGTACATGTAAAACCTTCTTAATTAATTTAATATTGGCTAAAATCAGGTCAGATGGTAAAGTTGCAATAGCTGTAGCGTCCTCAGGCATAGCTGCCATGTTATTGGAGGGGGGAAAAACTGCTCATTCAGCTTTCAAGTTGCCTTTAAACCTAACTTACAATGAAGCTCCTGTCTATAATGTGAAGAAAGGTACTCTTCTAGCTCAAATTTTACAAGACTGTGTGATTATCATTTGGGATGAGCGTACTATGTCCCACAAAGCAGGAATAGAAGCTTTGAACAGAACGCTTCAGGGCATAAGGAATAATGAAAATGTAATGGGCGGAGTCACTGTTTTCTTTTCAGGAGATTTCAGACAAACTCTTCCAGTTATTCCAAGAGGTACATGGGCCGATGAAGTCAAAGCATCACTAAAGTCATCATTTCTTTGGAGTTGTATTCACAGATTGACTCTTACCATTAATATGAGAGTTCTATTACACTGTGACACTTCAGCAGATGCTTTTTCAAAATTGCTTCTAGCAATAGGCAACAGAGAAATAAAAGAGACTTCAAATGGAAACATTGACATTCCAAAAGATCTTGCGAACTTAGTCAACACTGTTGAAGAACTGACAGAAAGACTTTACCCCGATGTTATAAATTTACAGGACAAAAGTGATGCATGGTTATGTAAAAGAGCTCTCCTGTCACCTACAAACAATAGCGCTGATGAGATAAATAACTATGTGCTGCAAAAATTGCCCGGTGATAAAAAATCTTACTTTTCTATCGATTCTGTTTTAGATGGTGAATAAACAGTTAATTATCCTATTGAGTTTTTGAATTCCCTTAATCCTCCTGGAATGGCTCCTAATAAATTGTTCCTTAAAGTTAGTGTACCAGTAATTTTATTGCGGAATTTAAATTCTGCGAAACTATGTAACGGTACCCGCTTGAGAGTAATAGCATTGCAATCAAACATTATTGAGGCCTCAATACTAACTGGCTGTGCAAAAGGTGAAAAGGTGTTTATTCCTCAAATTCCAATGATCTCTAGCAATGACTATCTCAATTTCAATTTCAATTTCAATTTAAAAGACTGCAATTCCCTATAAAACTTTGCTTTGCATTAACAATAAACAAAGCTCAAGGTCAAACTTTCTCTCTTGCAGGTATTGATTTACGCACTTCTTGCTTTTCACATCGCCAGCTTTATGTAGCATGTTCACGAATTAGTCATAGGGAAAATTTTTATATTTTGGCCAGAGAAGGGCAAACCAAAAATGTTGTATATAAAGAAGCTCTGTAAGTCCAATGTAGGTACATAATTATTCCAACTACAGCGACTGCAGCAAAGCGCACCAGGTCTGTTAGTATATATATATATACTAGCAGATTACCCAGTGGCTTCGCTCACTGAGCGGAAGGGAAAAAAATAAAATGCAGAATCTGGAGGAATTTGTGGCTCGCATCAGACAACTGACACCTGTGTGACATGGTAGACTGTGAAGACTGCATCAGTCGAATCAGATTCTGTTCAGCACGCTGTTCGGGTTTTTGTGAGGCCCTCAATTGTGATTGTCGTATACGTTGATCAGCGAGCCTTCTCTCTCGATCTGCTTCTGTCTCACTTTCTCTGTGTAACCTGACTCTTTTTGTTGATGTTGACGGTTCCTGAAGTTCCCCAATTAATCTTTTTTTGGGGATTTGCCCCGGTATTTTAAATGTCGGCATATACCTAGACTGTTCGGTAGGAGCCGTGCTGCCAAACAATGTCATCTGAAAACACGAATTGTATTTAGTAATGTTCTGTAGAAAATGAGTTGAATGTGAATTTGAGCCAGAAATAAGAGACAACAATGATACAGGTGGATGGCTTAAAGTTGTTAATTTCTCATTGCTGTCTGAACAACACATCTCACGTGATTCAAATTTAAACCACGCCTCCCAGCGTCCACTTTGTTCTTACGACCCGTTGCCGCTGAAGGCGGTTTACAGCTCGGCGCAGTTAAAAAGTGTAAAGAAGCAAAGCTGTTTTCTTCATCCCTTCTACTATCAACTACTGGGAATTAAAAAAAAGTTACAATGTGGCAGTTTTGTCTGTCTCTAAGCGCTGGAGTCCAGAGAGGAGGGCGACGCGTGGCGCACTACATAATACGTAATTTCCATATCGCATGGTCATATGTAATTTCCATTTCAAACGCGAAAAGAATTTTATATATATAGATAAACTGAAATTTCCTGTTAGTCACTTGTCACACCACTTCTTCCATTACTGTTAATATTTCCTGTACAAATCTTTTATTGACTCCACTTTTTTTCTGTGTTTCTTCCATGGTAGTAAATCGTCATCTTTTCAGTCTGTTTTAATTTGTGGGGGTGTATGGGGGAAGAAGTCACAGGAAGTGATATCTAGCAAACTCAGTGGTTTTAAAGCAACAAGCACATTGCTTTGAGCACTTTGACTGACAATGCTTTGTGTGCTGACAGGTGAGCTGTTATGATTCAAAATTTAGTTTTGCATGTGCCACTGCTCCAAACATTTTTTCCTGATGTTTTTTCATAGAAGTCTCGACATTTCAATGAGATGTTGCTGAATAACAAGTTTAATTGCTGATTAACTCTTCATTAATAAGTCTGTCAATTTATAAAAAAGCAATCATCGCTGTGTTGATGTTCAATATGCCCTGACATGCTTTTTTGGATTTGAAAAAAAAAATCACTGAAGTCATGTGCACGACTGTAGAAAAAATGTCAGACACATGCACTTGATCAACTCAGGACAATGCCACTTAGCTTATGATACCTAGCAGGAAAATTAACAACTACACTCTACTCCTATACTAGTGACTGATTCTGGGGATTTTTAATTACCTCTTCAAATACGTAGTAGAGATGCGCAGATGCTTTCTGCCACTGACCCCATAGATTCTTTGCCTATATATTGCTTTTTTAAGTAGCTTGCTGTCCTTAGGAAATCCATACAACTGTGCAAGACTTTCGTTTTTTCTAAGCTGCTCTTCAGCTGCCTCTGAATCTGCTCATTTGCATGATAAAAAGTCAGCTCATACTATTGGTGACTCATAACTGACTCCTGCCTTAAGCTGATACAACTTCTTAAAAACATTAACAGTCTTTCAAGTCACTGTCACCAGCAAACATTTCTAATTTCTTGCAATGGCACACAAATTCTTCAAAACAGCGAGGTGTTCTTCTCTTCCACTGTATTCATGCGGCTGGTGACAAGAGTATAACAGAAATGATCTTGAGCACTCTGTTGACAGATTGCACAGCACAGAGTGCTGGACTGTTATGTGGTGCAGCAGAGGTGTTAGATGTTTTTGTGGACAGGCAAACCTCATTGTGTGACTATCTTCCTTCCTGGACCAGTGTTCTGGGTCCTGAATCTTCACAACAAGACTCTCCATTCTGAACTGCTGTGTAATGCTGCTGTGGTCTGCCTCATCTTTTGCCTGTGCAGTCTTGCCTCACACGCTCCCCTGGGGTCATTGTCAACATGATTTGCCACATTTTTTCCACCTTCATGAGTAGATCCCAGCTAGGATCCTTTCCAAAGCTAGGCTCCATTCAGGCACCCAGGCCAGTAGACCTCAGCAGATAGATGAGCATTGGTGAAGGTGCAGAGTTAGCAGTCTCTTGGTTGTCTTGCTTCCTGTACTTGTTAAAAAATCCTGCCATGAAATACCAAAACAAGGCAAAGTCTTGAGGCCTACTATTCAAAATGGCTTCTCCATGAAACATTAAATATGCTTCAGCCTACAAAGGAAAAAAAGTGGCAAGCCTACAACAAAACAATCCTTAAATATCTTCTGAAGCAAAAAATAACACATAGAAAGCTCATTGAAAATAACATGATGTATTTATCAAAAGGAAAAACAAGAACAAAACAAGGCAAAACACAGAGTTTGGAGACCCATGCAAAAAAAAAAAAACATTGAGTCCACAGAAACACCAGAAAATTTACAAAGGTACTCACAGAAGGAAGGGTCCACTAGAATACTTCAGAATCTTCAAAAATAATTTTTAAACAAAATAAAATTCAATAAAGGACACAAAGTATAACATGCACAATAAAAAACTTAAATAACAACAAAAAAGGGTACAATAAATCAGCGTTCCTCAACCTTTACGTATTTGTGACCCGAGTTTTTATAACGGTTTTAATTGCCCCCCCCCCCCCCCCAATTTTTTTTGAAAGGATCCCACTAATACCAATTTGTTCTTTTTAATTAATGATATATCATAGATGCATATTTTATTATACCTACTTAACTTTTATAGACATTTATCTAACTCTATATTCATTTTTCTAGTTTCAGAATGTAGTTTAAGTTAAGTTATTTTTCATATTTTCGATTCTTGTTTTCATTTTTTCACATCTTCGCGCCCCCCTTTTTGTTACTTCGTGGCCCCCTAGGGGGGCCCGTCCTACAGTTTGAGAACCACTGCAATAAATGAAGCTACATTTAGGCCAAGGTCAGACATGATAGAACTGAGGCTGTAACCCATCATTCCAGACCTCAGATCTCAATGTCGAGACTCTCCAGCAACTCCTCAGAAGTTCCCGAAAAGTCAATTTTGGGCCTTCACGACACTCAATGTTTTTGCTGAGTTAGACGGTAGGTTTTCTCCTCATTCCACTCCTGATACCAATATAGCACTGTGTGGCACTCACCAGTGTGACCCAATGAATTTTTGATCTTTTTACATTGGTCTTATAGGTAGCTTGCTGTCTTTAGAAGGACGGCTTGTTTTAGCCGCACTAGTTGGAAATCTGTATGAATGTGTCAGGCATGCTATTTTTATAGGCTCCCCAGCAGTTGGCTTGGAAGCTGCTCGTTTTAATGTTAAAATGCCAGCTCATATTGTGGGTGACTCAGTGTTGATGCCTTTCTTTGGTTGCAGCGTGTCAGCACCATTGTGATATATATTTATGATATGATATAAAATTATTTTTAACCATTTTTTGTTCCAGAATCAATCAATCATATGAGGTGTTAAATAAATATATTATTTGTATTCTTTCCCTTCTGTAGCATGCTAGCTACCGCAGTTGGTAGAATTATCTAATAAGGCCTAGCCTTGCTGATGCCATTTATTAATACTCTTAACAGAAAAAAGTATTCAACATAATTCATTTTATATGTGGAAAATAACAGCTATGCATACCGTTCACAGTGCTACATACACTAACTGAACCAGCTCGTCAGTCTGAGCCCAAAGTCAACTGGTTTGGTATGTCCAGCTTTGACACATAATTTTAAATTAGCACAAATTGATCAGTTCACAGATTTAGCAGAGGTAGTTTATGGATGATATGCGGCACTGTGATGAAGTGGAGAGCATTGGTTTGTTCCACTTCTGTCCGCCTGACTTTCATGTTCAGCCACGTTACAGATGATTTGGAGACTAAACATTCTCACCATGTCCTATACATAAGAATTTGTGTTATTTTGCTTTCTGGCCTCCTATAGGGGATTTGTGTACGGTAGCGGTGGGCAGGATGGCAGGGCAGACTCTGACTCCTCCTGACTCCAAAGTAATTTTAACTGAGTTCAGAATTTGGATGGATAGATGAAATTTATAAATAAGTCTGTAAAGATATCAGCTTGAGGGATGCAAATAAGTGAAGTTGAGCAGACAAAATTGAGCAGTTCAAAGGCTTTAATTTAGCTTGCTGAGAATTGAGGTTCCTGCACCAAGTGTCCCGGTCATCTTAATTTGAGACTTTCTGTAATTCTCACATATGTCATTCACAGGAATATGTGAGAAAATGTTTTACACAGAGTCGTGCAGCCAAGTATAATTAGTTTCATTTTGATGTGGTTAAATTTACAACTTTGAGAACATTTTAGAGGCCCCTTCTTAGCATTTTTAAACTTGCATCAAAAAGATAAGTATTATTTATAAATATTAGACCTGTGATACATACAGCCCTCAGATGCAGTTTTAATAAGAGCACATCAGAATGGTCACCACTGTAATGGAAACTTCTTGTTAATGCCGTCACACTGCCCTGATGGTCGTTGTTTTTTATTTAATTCCTTTGAGATATCCCAATATTGGCCTTTTAAAAATCATAAGCATAGCAACTGTCACTTAGTGACATCATATTTTAATTCAAATACTTTACCAGTCCGTGGTAACAATTGGTGTAACATGGAGTCAGGAACATGATAAAGTGAGTTGAGGCCTCCAAAATGACTACAAAATAGGCCAGGATCACCACTGGCCAGCTCAGAAACTGTTCACTCAAGCCAGACATTCTCCAACTACCACCAGCAGACTAAAAATGGGAAATGCCTCTAAAAATTCAAAATATGCAATAAAGTCCAAATTTCATAAAAGTTCCTTACAAGGAACATAACTCATAAAAGTCTGTGTTGTACTGGCAATGCAAACTGTAATTTTTATAAATGAAGAGTAAATTAGTCAAAACTGGAAACTATAACAAAATCTCTAAAGAGGAAAAACTGCAAAATGATTTGGCTAAAAAGACAATCCAAGGCAAACAAGTCCCAACACACAATCCGACGAGCAGAACCCAGAGACAAAAGCAATATAATTTGAAAATAAATTCCTTAGAAACACTCAGTGTTGGGTTCTCTATTTGGCAAGTTTATAATGCCATAAAGAGGATCCAGTAGCAGTGATGTCAAGGTGGGTCCACCTTCAGGTATTTCACCCACAAAGTTCACGGAATGGCTAAACATTTAAAGGAGCAGTACATCCTGGACAAGTTATAAAGAAAACTGACATAAATGACATAAACTTGTAAAAAAATAATGGTTCAAACATAACAAAACAACAAAAATAAATAAATACAAGCCAAATTAAAAGCCTTGACTTTAACACAACAAACAATGAAAATATTTGATCGATCTCTAGGGGCCTCATGTATAATGCCGTGTGTAGAATTCATAATAAAATGTAAAATGTGCCATATGGACAAAACTAGAAAGGAGCTTACATGGAAAAAAATTAATGTTCAGATGCATGAAATTGTGCGTAAGCAAAGTTCTGTGCACTTTCCCTTTATAAATCTCAATCAACGTGAATTTTAATGCGTGTGAATGTGCCTACAGCCCCTCCCTGACTCCTCCCAAAATTTTACCTATTTGAATATGCAAATCAATATAAATAATCCCTTCCGTTCAGTGTTTTGTTAAAAGACAATGGCAGAAGCACATGGAAAAAAAAGAATATCAGTGAATGCGAAATGGAGGTCCTGCTCAGTGAAGCAGAGGCAAGGAAAAACATACTATTTGGTGACTTAAGCATTGGTATAAGTAACAAAAGGAAATTAATGGAGTGGTACAGCGTGGCAGATGCACACAGAAGTTCAAGTTCATAAAGTTGCACTGTGCCCGAATTAAAAAAGAAGTCAATATCAAAGACGCCGTGAAAATACGAGTCACAGAACATCATCTGAGTGTCATACAGAAGCATAATACGGCCACAGAAATGAGAAAAAAATAGGGACACAGTGAAGAAAAAAAGGTTTATGTTGAGATTAAAGTCGAAATGTCAACTCAACACTCTGTTGTGTTTTGTTACCTTTAAGTATATTTTGTAAGTTCAGTTTTCTGCATCAATTCTTGTAATCCTAAATCTACTGTTTAGCCTTCCAGTCCCCATCACTTCATCCTGTCCTGTCATTACATGTTTATTCAGATTCTTTTGTTTACTTTGCTGTTTATCATGCATATAATGATTTTATGTTTAAACTTGTTACATATGTTTCTTTGGGTTGCTATGTAAAATAAAGATTGATTCATTATTAGTGATGAGCGAGCACCAAAGTGTTCGAGTGTTCGCTCCGAACACATCGCGATGTTCGTGTGCTCTACCGAGCTCCCGAGTATAATGTAAGTCAATGGAAGACAAGCAGGCACCCCCTGCTCTGAAGAGAGGAGGGTGCCTGGTCCATTGGAAAAGGTCAGAAAGTGACAGAAACACCACCCAAATGGACCAGGATCAGCATGGGGACGATGTCTGGATGCATCTTGGACTCCCAAGTCGCTGCTGGGAACCAGTTGGTCAGAGTTGTACGCCACTTTTACAGACTGACAAAAACACGCCCAAAACCCCCCCAAAAAATCAATTTTACAGGAAAAATGACGCTCTAAAACATTATATGCCAGTGCCTGCAGGTGAGCTGACGCTCTAAAACATTGTCGGGCAACCGGTTCGCCGTGGAATTTTCTAGGGGTGCCGCGAAAACTTTTGTAAAATATTTAAATTTGCTAGTGTTTTTGAAATTTTGGTTGATTAAAAAGATAATGTTTAAAAAAAAAATTATGTTGGAAAAACATAACGGAACACTTACGGAAATGAAGTCTAAGAAACGCGAGAAACTTCAAATGATCGACAAGGAAATGCGTGTCTGTCTTTCGAAAATTGATCCTCGCATCAATCTCATATGTGCTGAAAAACAATCTCAACGTTCACATTAATTAAATTTAAGATTTATCCTTTGATTCCTTTATTAATAAAATGTCTTTCAAACTTGTAAAATTAACTGTTTTTATTGGCGATTTTCCATAGATTGTGTCGTCACGACTTTATTTATGGGCAGTCCCTCAGGTGCGCCGCGAAATAAAATGTTTGGACATAGTGCGCCGCAACTCGAAAAACGTTGCCTTTCACTGCTCTAAAACATGATATGGGAGTTCCTGCAGGTGAGCTGACGAGCACATGTTCGACTGAGCATGCTCGCTCATCACTATTTATTATCCATCCATTTTCCAACCCGCTGAATCCAAACACAGGGTCATGGGGGTCTGCTGGAGCCAATCTCAGCCAACACAGGGAACAAGGCAGGAAACAAACCCCAGGCAGGGTGCCAGCCCACCGCAGGGCACACACACCAAGCACACACTAAGAACAATTTAGGATCGCCAATGAACCTAACCTGCATGTCTTTGGACTGAAGAAGGAAACCCACGAAGACACGGAGAGAACATGCAAACTCCACGCAGGGAGGACCTGGGAAGCGAATCATGGTCTCCTTACTGCAAGGCAGCAGCGCTACCAATGCGCCACCGTGCTGCCCACCATTAAATGTGGTTATGATTGATATTCTGATACCACCAGCCCGACTTCTATATTATTCCATACCCTTGAACATTCTTGGATGAAGAAGAGGCACAGCAGAATTATCCTTTATCCAGAATTTTGTGTCTTAACTGAGACAGTCCCTTAAACCTCCAGTGTGGCAGCACAGCAGGCTTATGGTTAGTATGGCTGTGTCTCAGCTCCAGGACACTGGGTTCGAAACCAGTCCAGTTTCCACATATGGACTAACTCCTCACAATCCTAAATTAGATCATAGCAGGTTCAGAAAAATGAAGGATGATTCCAAATGCTTGGCCTTTTCAACCAAAAATGTGTGTACATTAAGGTGAGAGCGGGGCATAAAGAATTGATTTGAACTTGTAAATGAATCAAAAGACATTCCTGTTTGTACAAGTGACAGACAGTGGAATTCTGTGACATGACTCCTTCTTGGTCATGTTAATTTTTCACAAAGTAAATTATTTAAAGATTTATCAGATACAATTTCTAAACAGGATGGGGTACCACAGCGAAGTGGTTAACATCGCTGCATTTCACCTCTGAGGTCCTGACTTTCATTATTGAAGGTGTGGAGACTGAACAATCTTACTGTGTCCTGTAGATGATAGTTTTTGTTCATTTGCTGTCTTAAAATTGACATACTATGAAGGACTTTGTTTTTGCTTTAAAACTGGCTGGTGTCCCATTCAGGAATTCTTCCAGATTTGTGTGCTGTGCTGGCAGCAGAGGCTCTGAATCTCATTGATTCTAGAAATATTTTGTCTGAGGTTTAGAAAACTGAAGGGATGGATAACATTTAATAAAAGTCTCCTGAGGTATCAGTCTGAGGGATGTAAACCAGGGTGGAAAAGATCACTTCCTTAATTTGAGATCTAACATAATTTTCGCATATGTCATTCACAAGTATATGTGAGAAAAGTTTCACAGCAGCAAACTAAAACTTGTGCTAAAGCTCTGTGGTTAAAGGTAGAAATGTGAGGACATTTAGATTGTCACATAATTGTTTTTTGAACACATTTGGTGAATAATATTATAACAGCTGATTTGCTCTTTTTTAAAAGATTATGTTAGGCTTTAGTTCTCAAATAAAACACTTTGACCTTGGCATATTAATTGCAAAAGCTGGAAATATAAAGAATTATCTTTTATTATTAAGATATGTGACCTGGAATAAAGTTGTGCTGGTCGCCAGTGTACTGAAAACTTTTTCAGTTTTTAATGCCTGTGAGTTGCCCACTTGATCACATTGAGCATTTTTCACAGTTTGTGCTTTGAGATGTCCCAATTCTTTCCCTTGTCAGCACCTCTGTCAGCCCCGCCCATGAGGCGCAATTGGTCATCACCGCGGCGTCATGTGTTGGAGGCGTGGCTATTTGGCATGCGGAACTAAACAATACCTCGGCCCTTTCACCTAGCCCTCTCTTTTCTTGTACGGCACAGGCGTCACTTACCTGTACCACAGCATCCCTCAATCTGGAGAATCCAGCATCACGCTGTCTCAGCCATTCCAATATGGCTCCTAGCGTCACACCGATATTTGTCTCCAGCCGCTCTAGAATCTCCTGGAGTGATTGCAGAACCTGACATAAGGACTGTATGGGTTGGAGGATGTCCTCCAGCTCCCATACAGCTGAAAGTAGGTTAGTAATAATCCAGCTTCACCCGGTCCAACCACGGCAACTGTGAGCCAGTGAGGCCCTGTGCTATTTTCGCTGGCCCCTTTGTGTAACTCTCAGGGTTGGGGGGGAGGTTTATCGCCCCCGCCTGTATTCTTTTATCGGCCGGGAGCTGACACACATCCCTCACCCCCTTACCTGCTAAGAAGAGAGTTCCCTGCTCCTCCTTGGGTAAAACTGTGCTGTCCAGGGTCGAAGAGGGGGTTCAGGTTGTCCTCGCTCTCGCCAGAGCTCAACCCGCCATTTCACCACAGACAGGCGTTTCCAGGCCACCAAAAGGAATCCGGCCCATCGTCATCTAGGAGGTAGGTTGATGGAAATGCTGTATAACAGGCCTAGAGTTGATTATCCCTGGGCCCGGCACCTACCTTCCTGCGGATTCCGTCATCCTTGATGTGTGGTGTTCCTAGAAGTTTTTCAGTGGTCCTCCACCATGTGCGCGCGCTTCGGTACGCTGTCTTGGGGATGCGTCCTTCGCACTGCAGTGCCATACGCGTGTCTCGCGCTGCTGTGCCGGGTCCCCACAGAAAAAAATGTGCAGCTCCCTGTCTCAAGGACTGACAGGAATCCTGCCAACTACGCCACTGTCGCAATAAAGGCACTATATAGGCTCCCGACCTGGCACAGAGAGACAGGGAGGAATATGTAAAAATAAAACAAATATTTATTTATCTTCAGCTGGGGGACACATCTTCTCCCTGCCCCTCAGCCACAGCACAGTCCCATAAGCACAACAGACAACACAAAAGCCAACACAAGCATTGTCCTCCTCCTCCAGACTCTGGCTCCCGGAGTGGTGGCTGCTAGCTGCTTTTATAGCTCACCCGGAAGTGCTGCAGTGCTGCAGGTGCTTGATAACCTGCATCTGGCTGCACTTCTGGGTGTGGCTGCATTGCCACCCAGATGAGCTCAGGAAGCCATGCAGCTCCCCCTGGTGGTGGCCACTGAGCCCAACAAGAATGAGCTCCAATGTCCTATGCCTGTGGCCCCGATGCAGCCCAGGGGGGCTTCCACCAAGCGTTCTGGGGGAAGTAGTGTGTAGGCCATGGCTGTTCCCCTGGACCAAGTGTCGAAGGGGCGTCCCAGCTGGGCATGGACCCCGACCATCCACCACAGTGTAAAATGTGAAATTGGTACTTAACTAGTTTGGTTAAGAGAGGAAATCTATAAAAGCTTTTGATGTGAGCCTACCAATAAACTGAACTAACATACTGAAATGCCAAAATTTAAGACATATTTACCATTAAATAAGAATCATCTCTGACTGATAATGAACTAGTAATTTTAATGTGGTGAACAAAATAAATACATAAACTAATAAAGAAATAAAATAAGAATATATAAGAAGGATGGTCAACTGATCAACTATGACTCTACAAACTGCACATACCAATTCATTTGTTTATTTGTATGCAAGTTGTTAATTCCAATAAAAAAGGTATCCATCTCTCAGTACTTCAATGACCTCCTATACCAAGATATTTATGTTACTCTTCATCTTGTTTGTAACTGAGTGACTATGACTCTTAAATTAAGTTTGCTTCCTGAGAAGTGGTAGTGTATATATTTTAGGTTTTAACCTACACATCTGTCTCTTTATATACATGGCTAGCTTGTGACCACAAAGATCAAATGACAAGTGGTTCACAGATAGCAAAAAGTGTGCTTTGGCCTCTTATGGTCTGCTGGTGATTTTACTATCATTAGCCGCAACTGTGAGAGCATATGGCTGTGCAGTGGTGCTGTTTGATTGTAAGTCTGACAATACTGAGAGTCTGAGTCAAAAATGAGATGAAAATGGAAAAAAGTGTAACTCTTTTTATGTGTTTTGGAAGAAAAATCGATTTTGTTTTTGATTATCAAGCATGGAGGCACCATAGAAATTCTTTGTCCTCTCTCTGAGTGGCTGTTGTTTGATTTGTAGTTTCTTTCATCTCCTGGCCTTTCAGCCTTCCTCATTTTTTCACAGTGAATGTTTGACTGATTTTTTCTCATCATTGCAATTTACAAAAATCTCACTTTGTAATTTGGAGACCTTACTAAGAATGTCATTCCTTTTGATTGTTTGTTTTGGTAATCCTGTTTCTAAAATGATAATGAGAGTACAAGTGTTACGTATCTCTGACAGTGGAAAAAAAATCAATCAGTGAGCATCACAATGAATGTGTCTGAGTAACCTTCATAAAAATAAAAATACACAGATTTTAGGATTTATTTTAAAAAGCTGCTTGTATTTAACACTTCCTCTAAGTTTTCAAATTATCTGACTGTCTGATTGGAAACAGCTTTTGCTTGACAGACACAAGATCAAGGAACTGCTTTGAGATCTCAAACAATTGTCTTCCTTGTTTCTATCAATAAAGCAATCCTTTCTTCCAATTTAGCAAGAAGAGTTTTGACGAGAATAAGCTGCAGTATAAATAGAAAACTGAAGATATTTTTGCCTTTGAAATCTAAAACTTCATGCTAAAATCATCACACATCTTTTGGGGTCTCTCCATCTTTTTTAATCTTGTCATTTCTAAAATGTCAATTGTATAATTTGATGCATATTCCTATAATGCTACAGTTTATTTGTCTCCTTATCTTCCTCCTGTCTAAATTATTGTCTACCTATTCTGTCCGTAAGGATACTTTTCAAAAACTTATTAACTGAATTATACTATAAGATGAAGCATTGTGATCGGTCAAAATAAAATATTTGATTAGAGAAATGAGTTTGTAAAAGAAAGCTATGTTTTTCCTGTTTGAAATTAACTTTGTGCAAACAGAAAGAACACTGGCTTCTCTGAACTGAACACAATTTTGAAAGAACCACAGTCCTGATCTACAATTAGTTAAGTGTGCTCTTTTTGACAGTTCTTTGTTAAGCAGTTTGTGATTGTCCTTACAGTATATTGTGAAAGATATCAAAAGAAAAAATGAATCAATTGGCTGATTCATAGATTATCATCATTAACAAGAAGTCAATCAGCCAAACAAATCATGTGTGAAGACAAGCATATAACATCTTCTACAAATGCAGTGTGGGCTACAAATGTGACCCGAATGTCAAATGTGACCTATCATGCAAACTGTGGCCCTTTGGATAGCATAATCATAGCTGCCAATAACATTCAGTTAGACTCCTTCTTGACAAACCCTGAAAGGAACGGCAGCCACGCCGCATTGTAACTCATTACAGTGATTGACAAAAATTATAATAATAAGTCTCAAATCTTTCTCTAAATTCAATCTAGCTGAAATAATTAAAAACAACTGTAAAAAAAAGACCACAATGTAACTGCCTGCCTACACTATCTGTGCAATAAGTGAGTGAGAGACTGAGTGAGTGAATAACCATTTACATTTATTTACATTTACATTTATTTGCTTGGCAGAAACTTTTTTCCAAATGAGACTCACAAAGGAGGTAAACATAATCCAGTAACATCAGGTTAGGGCCTGTTTGTTCAGCATGTGTTGTAGGACAGATAGCAAAAGACGATTGCCTCAAGTGAGAGATGTAATAACTAATAAATTTACATACATAGATTAAGAATCGGTAAAGCAATTAAACTTAATGTAACAACAAAGTGACCAACAATATGAAAGGTCACAGAGTAATTTTTTCCAATCAATTAGACAGATTTCCACAGAACAGATGGTTTTCAATTGTTTCTTATACACATTGAGGGAGTCAGCAGTTCGGATGAAGCTGGGAAGCTTGTTCCACCAACTAGGAACTACACAGGAAAAGAGTCTGGATTGTAATGTGATACCACGCAGAGGTGGCATCACCAGATGTTGTTCCCTGGCAGACCTGGTCATGAGATGGTAGCAGAAGGGGCATATAATGAACCAGTCCAGGACTGTATACCAGTCCACCTTGAGCCACACTCACACCCATTTGCTTTGCTTGGCCAACTTAACACAACCTCAAAAACACATTTGAGATGTGTGAGGAAACAGGAGTCTGCAATTAAAACCTTATCAGTAACTCCAGTTGAAGTCCTCAGCAGCTTGGAGGCAGCAGTACTAAGCAACTGAACCATGATAAAAAATTCAAATACATTTTAAAACATTGAAAATAACTAAATTAGAAAGAAGTATCAAATGGGGAGGAGCCGTTGGTAAAATGTAGCAAATTCAAAGCAATTTTCTCCTTCAGAGCAGAGTCACTTGTGGTCATTTCCTGAAAGCTAACACACTGCAATTGTTGACTGACATCAAACCTTTTGCACCAAATGTGTGTTCATTTCTGTTTGAAGACAAGTGCAAGATGCAGACTTCTGAACTTTGCCTCTTGCTTTGTAAGTATGGGTCTAAATTTTAAATATTTTAATTGAAAGCATGTTTGAAAGATGTACAGTATATGCATATGAGTTATGAGCCTTTTGTAGTCATTAGTAAAGTGGATTTGATAAAAAAAGAAATTTATAATGGCAGAAAATATTTGCTCATATGTATGATGGGGGATATTAGAGAAAATATGCTGAAAAACATGGAGCAAAATTTTAGGGTTATACTGGCTCTCCATTAAATATTCCAAAAATGCAACACAAAGGTTTTACTACTAGTAGTGATGTTCCAGAAAGCACCACCCATGTGATAAAAAATAATGTGAACGTCGACATGCAGAGAAAATTTATTGTGATGTATGCAATAATACAGACAATCAGGACGACACATAGTTTAGGAAAATGGAATAATTCTGATGTAAAAAACAGTACAGAAACAGCATGAAGTGAGATAATTGTCAAACTGGCTCAGTGGTTATTACTGCTATCCCAGAGCTCCAGGGGCCAAGTTTTTACATATGGCCACTTTCTGATATGTGTGCAGTTAGGATGAAAAAATTATGCTAATACGATTATTATAATTATACGTATAATTAATGACCCTTCATTTTCCTCAGTTTGATTCAATGTGTATATAAATACTATGATGGATTGTTATCTCATTCTTGGTTTGTGACTGCTTGGCACAGTGTAATGTCCACAAAAGGTAACACAATTATTCTTGTGCTCACTCTTACTTTTAGTGTATTCTTTTTTGGTTGTACCAGTGATCTTTACTTTGTAGATTTAGATATTCACACCCCTCAGATATTCTTTGTAAATGTCAACTCTGAATTGAGCGATAAATCCACTGCATTTAAATCATTCATCAGCTGTGGACAGAAAAAAGGTCAGGTCAAGTTAAATTAGTATTTATTACTTTATTACTTTGTATATAACTTTTAAATTAAATATTAATTGGCAAACTAAACCATAAGCTCTAAAATGATGTATGCAATGATGGTTTACACTTTGTGCCTTTTTTAACTAAAACACTTTGCTTTTTAGCAACTTCATGTTTTAATTGATGTATCAGATAGCTGAGCTGTGAGGAGAATTTTCAGAAAAAATAAAATGAGTTTTCTGTTTTGTGTGCAACTGTGTCCTCTAGACATTTATGTTATAAGGATGTAATAAGGATGAGAGATATTGTTTTCAATTCAGATCTTTCTCCAAGTTTCATACTTTATTTTACTGAGGAGAAGTTGGTGGTAAGTCCTGCTGTCACACATATTCAGTGTCCTCAGAATTTGTTTAATATAAAGTACTGATTATTTATAATCCATTGTGTTAAACACTGTTATGTGTAACACACTTCAGCTATCAATCCATGGGTTGCATTTCCTGATTATAAAAAGACTTTTGTGGTAAGAAAATATTTGTTAACATTAATAAATAATGCTATCTTCTGGTCAAACCTAAAACTTGGAGGAAGCAATTGCTTCACAATTTGCTTAGGTATTTACTAATGACTGTCCACAGAGCATCCAGCAGATTTATTCAGCGTTCTGCCTTTATTGAATCTTTCTAAGATTTTTTTTTTTTTGTTTAGGCCTGCCTGCAGTGATTGTCTCAGCCTCATCCCAAAGTGCAGGAGATACAGGTGACAAAGTGATGTTTCCATTTTATAAACACACACACACACACACACAAACACACAGATAGACACAGACAGACAGAATCCAATTGTCACACTCATCTTTCTTCTGCTACTCTGTGATTGTTTCTGTTAACCAGTGCGTGTTTGTTTTCTCCATACTTTTGCTATGAGTTTATCAGTGCTCAGAATGCCATCATGTGTTCTGTCTTCATGTACTGTTCTTATTTACTGTTCTACAGCAGTAGTAGGTACATTGCTAAATACACTTTTATTTATCTTAATTGTGATACAGATGTACATTTTATATAATTTTGCAATACAGTAATTACACAATTGTTTTACTTTTCAATACCATTTATTGATTTTGCACTGCAGCCAAACAGAGGGTTGCATCCTGCTTTGCAACTCATGCTGCCATGACAGTCTCCACCTCCCTCTGCTCTTGAATTCGGCTTAGTACGTTAGGAAAACATGTGGATGGATTTACTAGTCATTTGTTGCAACTGATGCAAAACAACAATCAAAAAGTCAAATATTTATTATTGTTTACATTTATTCTTCAGCACTAAAATGATGTGAATATAATTAATTTGTCTATGCTGTAATTTATATTATGTCAGGAATTTTAGGTGAAATTCTAAGTTCGCTAATCTTGTGTTCAGTGTTGCATGGGCTTCGTACCCACCCCAATGCTTCTTGTAATAGAAATTCACCTAAGTCACCCCACAGTTCTAACATGTAATATTTTATTCAAAACAAAATGCAAGACAAAGCATTAGAGAACTCTGAAATAAACAGAAAGAAGTATGACTTACTACACAGTTAAAAATTCCTACCATTATAAGTTGGTGAGAGATTATTTTGGGACTCATCCAACAAAAATTGACTTTAAATTCTTCATTGTACTAATTAGTTGCATGTATGCTATTTAAAATGACTTTATTTTCATATATTTTCCCCACCAGTGTAATATTCCACCACTCAGAAAAAGACACTGTAATAGTAGCTTTAAAAGGTGACTGCTCTAGGAATCAAAAAATCCTACCTAAAATCATTTTTTACCATAGATAGAATGGAAAAGCCTGGCCAACACAATCTTATTTCAATCTAAGTAGGTGTAGAGATTTTGTGGGTGAGAAAAACTTATTGATTGACGTTAGCAATTTGAAACATTAATTTCAGGTTTTGCCTTTGATAATTCACTAAGACTCATCCTTAATCTTCCTAATATTTCCTTGCAGTGGTTGTTTCCGGGCTGTTAGACTTATGTTAATGTGATTGAAGAACATTTATTTTTAGAAACAAAGTTATATAATTTATTGATAAATACAAGTATATAGAAATATAGTAACCACTTATATACCAATATAGAGGACAGGAGATGAGACAGACAAGAAAAATTAAAAAACACATAACACAGTAGAGGCTAATGGTCCTTAGTTTATTTAAAGGTTTTCTAGATTTTTCTGTGTTAAAAGCTTTTCAGTTTAGTGATTCACATTTGGAACTGATCTTGTTGTATTGCACATTCTTGTGCGAATGAAGGCTGATCCGTTACGTTGTGATTCAAGGCTTTTTGTCTCTAAAGTATTCAATGCTTGCAAAAGCTAGATGTTTACATTACACAGTAAGTATCATCCATAAGAAAGGAGGTCTTTATTTGCCATTTTTCTAACTATTTAGAGTTCAAATTTATCTTGCTACAAATAAAGGCTTCTGATATCAAGCCTTTAAGGATGATTTAAGACAGTGTATGGAGTTTCTTGTAATGGTGCCAGGTTTGAACAGAGAACTCTTTTTCAAGTGCAGAGTTCTTTTTGTCTTTTGCCATGTGGTCCTTTGTACTTGGTATGGTGTTGCCCTCCTCAACCTGCTGTTAGGCTTGTTGTTGTTTCCTCTAAGCCTCTCTCTTTTCCCAGAAAGAGTCGAGTTTGAGCTTTGGTGCACCCATCCATGTAAGAGGAGCAGTACTCTCATGCTAAATACACATGCAAATTGGTCTCAGCTTCTAACGAGGATCATATCTCGGTTCACAAATGCCTTAGTATTACAGCTGCCATGTATATTTTTCCAGTGGTCTTTCCCAACAAGTAATAAGTAATAAGACTTGCTCTGCATCTGTGTCTTTCACACAAATGCTGAACAAGTTTCCGAAAAGAGTAATTCAATAAAACTGACACATATTAAAATAAGGAAATCCCAACACAAAAACTTTGGTTTGCAGACATTTAGCGTGGTACACAGTTGTTTTGTTGTCTCACAGATTGATGCAACTCAGCTCACGGCAACGGTATTCAGTAAGGTTATGTCAATGATTCAAAGGTGATTCATTCCAAGTTCATTTAAAATTGCTACAAATCATGATGCTGTGTTAGCATGAAACTCTAAAATTAGAACTACCTCATCATGAAATTGATTTGAATAAATTTCTACCAATAGGAAAGTAGAAGTTACTAATTACTTTTATTCACTCAAACACAGCATCCTCCGTTGTTCTTTTTCCACCATCTTCTAAACAAAGAAGCGACTCGGCAGGTGTTATTTTATCGTGGCTTGGCTATAGCACATATTTTTCCATTTCTTATTATGCTTTCAAATACATGCTGATGTAGGGAGTGCATGGAGGAGCACAACGGCAATGGCTTTTTAAAAAATGTAAGGCACTGCTTTGAAATACAGTGTAATTTTTTTTTTTTTAAGATTTATTATCTTGTGAACACAGTACAATTATACTCCTATTTGGCCTCAAGCTGTGCTTAAAGTGTAACTAAATTACTGGCAGTACTCTGCTTAGTCAGCATCTTGTTCCTCCTCCAGTTCATCATTACTTTAACACAACGGGTCAGGGGGCTCCCACTTTGATTTTAAAGTGTGTGTATGTTAGTTTAAGATATCGAAGGAAGGGGACTCCCCTTTAAGCTCCAAACACCATTAATACCGGCAGACTTCCAGCACTGCCCACCATGGTGCAACTTTCATTGTCCAGCACCTGAATCTCACTGCATAGGTTATGTAAAATATAACTTCACAAGGACAGCATCCATCTGCCACATGACCCACCCCGGGATTAGCAGGTTAATTAAAAATGGTAAATGAAAAATATTTTAATGTTGCTGACAGCTTGCAGTAGCCTGGGAATTGGTCACCCAGAGTATGAGCTGGCATTCCATCTTGCAAATAAATAACTTCAGCGAACCCTTTAAAAGCAGCAAACCTACCAAAGTCACAAAAGAATTCCGACTTCTGTTGTTGCTATGAGAAATCATGTTGATGATAGTGAGCTACCTGAAAGAGCTATGTAAAGCATGAAAACCCACGGGCATTTGGAGTCTGCGAACACCAAAGCAATGTGGTGCTACAAATATACCTTCACCATTCAAACTTTGTGCATGACACACTGATCAGGCTGTCTTCCCTTAGCTACAGCCTGCTCTTACTACCAATATGAGCGTCTAACAGCTTTCTTTTGAGGTGAGTGAAATAAAAGAAAAAAAGTGACAGCTGCCCTTTGGCGCTTTGAGGAATTTCTGCAAATGTATGGAGCCAGTTGACGATGTTTATTTACATGAATGATGTGTCCTGCCAATTAGCAATTAACAATATCATTGACCATCAGCTGAGCCCTAGGTACTACAATTTCAAAATAACCTAATTCCACATCTTATGAAAATGCCATGAAATAAGGACAGCTATGACGAGGATGAAAAATGATATACCACTTGATATACCTGTGGATGCATGTAGGTGTTTAGGAGAGATGGCAGTGGAGTTTTTAACCAGATTGTTTAATGGAATCTTGGAAAGTGAGAGGATGCCTGAGGAATGGAGAAGAAGTCTACTGGTGCCAATATTTAAGAATAAGGGGGATGTGAAGGAATGAAGTAACTACAGGGGGATGAAATTGATGAGCCACAGCATGAAGTTATGGGGAAGAGTAGTGGAAGCTCGGTTAAGAAGTGAGGTGATGATTAGTGAGCAGCAGTATGGTTTCATGCTAAGAAAGAGCACCACAGACACGATGTTTTCTCTGAGGATGTTGATGGAGAAGTAGAGAGAAGGCCAGAAGCAGTTGCATTGCATCTTTGTGGACCGTGAGAAAGCATATGACAGGGTGCCTCGAGAGGAGTTGTGGTATTGTATGAGGAAGTAGGGAGTGGCAGAGAAGTATGTAAGAGTTGTACAGGATATGTACAAGAGAAGCGTGACAGTGGTGAGAATTACAGTAGGAGTGACGGATGCATTCAAGGTGGAGGTGGGATTACATCAGGGATCGGCTCTGAGCCCTTTCTTATTGGCAATGGTGATGGACAGGTTGACAGATGAGATTAGACAGGAGTCCCCGTGGACTATGATTTTTGCTGATGAGATTGTGATCTATAGCGATAGTAGGGTGCAGGTTGAGGAGACACTGCAGAGGTGGAGATATGCTCTGGAGAAGAGAGGAATGAAGGTCAGTGGGAACAAGACAGAATACATGTGTGTAAATGAGAGGGAGATAAGTGGAATGGTGAGGATGCAGGGAGTAGAGTTGGTGAAGGTGTATGAGTTTATATACTTGGGATCAACAGTACAGAGTAATGGAGATTGTGGAAGAGAGGTGAAAAGAGAGTGCAGGCAGGGTGAAATGGATGGAGAATCATGTCAGGAGTGATTTGTGACAGACGGATATCAGCAAGAGTGAAAGGGAAGGTCTACAGGACGGTAGTGAGACCAGCTATGTTATATGGGTTGGAGACGGTGGCACTGACCAGAAAGCAGGATACAGAGCTGGAGGAAGCAGAGTTAAAGATGGTAAGATTTGCACTGCGTGTGACAAAGATGAACAGGATTAGAAATGAGTACATTAGAGGGTCAGTTCAAGTTGGACGGTTGGGAGACATGTGCAGAGGAGAGATGCTGGGTATATTGGGAGAAGGATGCTAAGGATAGAGCTGCTAGGCAAGAGGAGAGAAGAGGAAGGCCTAAGAGAAGGTTTATGGATGTGGTGAGAGAGGACATGCAGGTGTTTGGTGTAACAGAGCAAGATGCAGAGGACAGAAAGATTTGGAAGAAGATGATCAGCTGTTGCAACGCCTAATGGGAACAGCTGAAAGAAAAAGAAGTGGAAATGTGATCAGAAACAAAGGAATAGTTCTGGAGAGTTTATAGATATTTATAAATTTAAATATTTCAGCCTTATTATTTATTTGTAAATACTTTTGTTTGCATATTTTGGATATATGCACAAATGACAAATTACTTTTTTTTCTTTTCATGATCTTTATTCTACTTTTTCTGCTATTAATGCTCTTAATCATTTGATTGTCTGTTTTATATTGTACCCTTTTCACAGCTTTTGGTTACATTAATGGCTGGGTGTCTGATTAAAGAAAAAGATGATATTGGAAATGCAGTATACAAGGTCAAGACAGGGTGGGGGTTTTTAGAGGCCCCCCTCAAAGAATTTTGATTAGGATTCCATAACGGCTTGGACCACCATTGGCTTAAGGATTACAGTCCAGGAGGGGCTGAACCACTATGGGTTTAGTCCTAATCTGATACAATTAAAGACAATCAGAGGGACTGTGGTATGCCAAGAATAATTTCTGTTTGTGGATTCTAATGTTCTTCACTTTTGTGTGTCTTTAGTTCCTGTCTTTGGTCTGGTTTGGATTGATTTAAGGATGCAGCCCAATAAATATGCAAGGTGTGCTGTTTATCAGACAACAACAGGACAGGAACTTGCTAAAGGCAGTTGTACAGGGTCCCAAGTGTAAAAAGAGCCTACGAGGAGAAATTAAAAGAGAATCTCAAGCAGTTTTTTTAACCTCAGATCACCAAACAAAACGATGTCCATTTTTAGGATAACATTTCAAGGGCAAACTTTCCATAAAGTTTAATTTTCATAATTGTTATATGTAGCCATTTCCGTTTCATGGCTCCTGTTTGTCTCATCCTGGTTAGGCTCCTGAGTCGTGATTAGTGTTCCTGGGAAAGGGTGTGACAGTCTCTGTGACCCTAAAAGTGGATTAGGTGGATTTAGTAAATTGATACAGGAAGAAAGAATTGAGCGTGAATGTGTGAAAAAATGTGGGCATGATGGACTGGCACCTCATTCAGGGTTGGTTTCTTCCTTGTGCTGTGTGCTACAGGAGTAAATCTGTGACTCCCATGACCCTGTACCAGTTACACTTGGTTTAATAATAAGACAGATGAAGGGAAGAATGAATGAATGTAGTTGTATCTAGTGGTAGACTTGAGTCAAATACAAAGTTGCATCTGATTTGCCCTTTGCTATTGTAGTGTAGTCTGGACACGAATAAATCTTTACTGAGTTCAGCTTTTTGGAAAATGAATAAACCAATGAAAGTACAGATTAGGAATATTGATTAAAAAATCTAAAGAATGCAGCAGATGTTCAATGACATAAAGGAAGCAACATTGTTTGATGTCAGATATAAACTGATAAATGTGTGCTGGGCTACAATTTAGAGTCTAAAATTAAAACCATCGGAATATCCCGTTCCTTTTTATTTGTTTCCTTATTGCTTGTACTTTGCTTTTTGCACATTCGCTCTACATCACTCAGAATTGAGCTCTTTCAACAACAATATATAAAGCAAGTTTATTTACGATCATCTTCATGGCAACATGCACTTCCTAATAGACAATCATTTGATTTACTTTACGTAGTGAGCAAGAACACATCTATTTATTTATTTATTTTCTCCAAACTACAGCTGCAGTGAATCAAATACTTTGTAAACACATAAAGTACAAGAG
Organism: Polypterus bichir lapradei; assembly: GCA_026402145.1. Lineage (NCBI taxonomy): Eukaryota > Metazoa > Chordata > Cladistia > Polypteriformes > Polypteridae > Polypterus > Polypterus bichir. The sequence goes on along the minus strand of JANRMT010062797.1, from coordinate 427,271 downwards.
AGAAAAATCAGCCATGGAAGGGTCCATCACAGAAAGACACTGAGTGACACTGAGTGACAGATGAAGGAAGACCATGCAAACACAAGGGAAACATGGAAACTTCACACACAGAATACACGTCAGCTGTGAACTGAACAGGAGGCTAAATGCAGCAGTTCTCCTAATCAAGCTTATCAGTTTAACTTGTGATATTTGAAAATAAAATTAATATCATTTTACTTCTTAGAAGAACTCTAAGGGGTTTTTGCACAGTTGAATAGCAGGTGGGGGGATTACTTCCGGGGATTTCCATGCATATCAGAAAGAACTGCAGGAGGATGGGGGGTTGGGCTCTCGAAGATTAGGGCTCAGGGGCTGGATGTTTCAGATCATAGACTGGGGTAGGGGTTTTCTCAAAGATTAGGGGCTGTAATCCTGAGCTTAACGGCTAAAACCTCAGAAGCACCACTAAGAAAACGACACCACTGGTTGAAAGGCCAAATGTTCAGTCCTGATTCTCATAAGTGTTGCGACTGAAAAACACTATTTTAGACAGACTACAACTACCCAATGCTCAATAACAGTCATCCATTTATCATAATTTAAAGAAACTCTCTAATGAGCCCAAGGTCTTCTGTTTGTGGGCCATATATTGATACCCAAGAGATATCCTAACTATTTGCCTAAACTACTTTACCTTTCTCATCTTGATTCAAAAATGCAGCAATTCTACTCCAAAATCCTAATTTATTGCGAAAGTTATCACCCTATAATTGCAATGGAGTCAAAGAACACCACAGCCTTATTTTGGATGATTTTACACACAATGATATTCTTTTAATCACTACCCAGAATCTGTGGCTGTGGATGGAAAACCAGACTAACCAACGAATCAATATAGACAGATATAGACAGACAGATATGGAAACAGACAGACAGAGGCTTAGATAGTGATATTATGGCTACTGTAGCAGTCAGTTGGTTAGTTTCATGATCACTCCACTGTTAAGGCATGCAAATCATACAACATCAACAATATTTATTTATATAGCACATTTTCACACAAAAGGTGTATCTCAAAGTGCTTGCAAGATGAAGAAAGAAAGGTTTATATAAAATACAAAAATAAGATTAGGCAATACTAAGTAACAAAGAATAAAGTATGTTCAGATGGCCAAGAGGACGGAAAAAACAAAAACAAACTACAGACAGACTGGAAAAAAAAAACAAAATTTGCACGGGTCCCAAGGCCAAGAGACCACCAAGCCCCCACTGGCCATTCTGCCTAACATAAATTATCTAAATCAGTCCTCATGGTTTTCAGGCTTCACGTGAAAGAATTTGATGAAGATGGTCATGTGGAAATCTGGCCTTCAATCCATCAATATAGGGACTGCATGGTGTCTTCATTGGGTGGTGGTGGAGCATATCGCCACCACAGAAAATCTGGAAAAAGAACATCAGAGAATAGTAGGGATTAGTACAGATTGCAAAGCCTTGATGAAAATGATAATTCAATGCATATATACTTTAACAGGGATACACTAAAATGTAGCTATGAGAAAGCTATGTTAATATAATGGATTTTTAGCATTTTTTTAAAATGCTTCTCCGTTATAGCCTGATGAATTTCTGTTGGTAAACTATTCCAGATTTTAGGTACATAACAGCAGAAAGTCACCTCACCACTTCATCTATATTTAGCTCTGGACTTAAGCAGACACTCATTTGAAGATCTAAGGTTACGATTTGAAGAGTAAGGTGACAGGCATTTCAAAATATAGGACAGAGCGAGATTATTTAAGGCTTTGTAAACCATTAGCAGTATTTTAGTCAATTTTGAATGGCACGGGTAACCAATGTAATGACATCAAAACTGGAGAGATGTGCTCAGAGATCATAGGAGATCCCCAAATTTACAAAATATATGTTGACTCTCATATCCCCATAAATATCTGTGCAAGGACAAACATCCAGGCTACTATTCTACATGTTCTACAGACAGGGCAGAATTTGCATCTTTTTCAACAGCTATTAAAAGTAGTCTCCATTCCATTACACCAGTATAGACCTTCCAGAATTTGATCCCTTGGTTATTGAGCAATACTGCATATCTTCTATTTCTGTCTCCATGTCTCTATTCAGAAGGCACCCAAAGCATTTGAGCACAGTAAGGTGACAATACTGTCTTGTCCTCCACTGTGCCACGATAAGAGCAAAACGTCACATTTTATCAAGTTAAGATTGAAATTGCAATTTAAACCCACTGACTTGACTGACTCAGGGATACTGTTGTGTTTACTCTGTGAAACATCCAGTAGCAGGGCATGCTGTTACTTGGCTACATATAAAACAAGTATTGATTGATTAAACACACATACATGGGTTCAAACTTCATCAATGTTAGTTTCTCAGTTTAAATGTTGTCTGTTTCTCCACATGAGTTTTGTACAGGGATCACATTTTTTTCTGACATTCCACAGACAGAATTATAAGTGAATGGCGATTGTTAATTGGCTTTGTGTAAATTTACCCTGGCATTAACTTTCATCTTGTCCAGGCTTTGTTCCACCTATTGCTCTCGGGCCGGGTTCTGTAATCTCAGCAGTGCTTTAGATTACAGTATGTTTCATAAGTGTAGGAATGAAATGATTTTTACATTTATTTGCTCATGGATGATTATGGAAGAGTTGCAGAAATTTTGAAAGCTGCTACTAGAAAGAAGTGACTAACATGGTGGCACTTTGGTTTCCTTTGCTGCCTCAAACATCTAGCACCCTAAATTAAAATTATGCACTCAGTCACTGTTTATATGAATGTTACACATTCTCGCTGTGCTTGTGCTGTTTTTCTCTCACATCTCCAAAGACATACAAATTAGGTTAATTGGAGGCTCCAAATCAAGCTCATGTGTGTATGTGTGAGTGTGAGCGGGCTTTGCAAATGAACTAGTTGCAGTTTCTGATCAGTGCTGCAATGACAGACTATGGTTTTCTGCAACTCTGAACAGGATAAGGTACATTTCAAAATGTTTCTTTTTTAATATTAATGAAGAGCAATTTGACCAATATCTACAGTAAATCTGAATTCTACTTAGACATTCAGATTAAACATTTCACACATAAACATTTGTATTTCCATACATTGTAATGCCTTATCCATTATTAACTTTCAAACACTTTATCCATTTTGTCTTACTCCACTCCATTGTCCTCTGGCTGATACTTTTTCATTCAGACGCCTGGCACCAATTTGGGAATATTTAATTCTTCCTCGAGTCATTCTTTATGTAATGTTTACTTAAGCTGAAAAAAGCAGAAAATTTAGAAATGCTTAAGGCAATCCCCAAAGACTTTTTGATGGTGGTCTGCTATTTGTGCTGTACAAGGCACAAAGGATGTACAAACACCCCGGCCAGGAGTTCAGAAGATCCCTTACCTGGATGGGAGGCCCTGTGGGAATATAAAAGGCATCCCGGCTAACAGATGGAAGGAGGTCGCACCTGGACTAGGCAGCTCTAATGGGTCGCCGAACATTCTAGCCATTCATTAGTAAAAATTACAAAATTCACAGCCTTCCTGGAGCTCAAGCATGCAATGAGAATGTGTCAACAAGCTGTGATGGACACAGTGACCACAGGCTGTGTAATAATACCTGCTTCAAGAAAAAGCCAAAGGGAAAACCTTATATGAATGAGTGTTGGTGTTCAGTCAGGCATAAATTATCAAATTTTGAATCAAGTTTGGTTTATGTCTTATTATTCAGGTGCTATATTTTTTTTTATCCGTTGCCTCACAGGGCCAGAGCCAGTCTTGGCAACATCAGACACAAGGCCATTATAGGGTAGACTCACAGATGAACTCAACATGCATGTCTTTGGAATGTGAAGGGTAAATGGGAATGCATGGAGAAAAATCCAAAGGTACAGGGAGATAATGCAAATTCAGAAAATGATAAGTTCAGGATTTGGACCTAGTGCCTTGAAGCTATTAAGCAATGGTACTGGTTATTTATTTTTCATCATTCTCCTTCATTAATCACAGTACATTAGCAAACAAAAAACATACTTTAATATTGTACATTTATATAAAACTCCACCTCATCAGGTATAGTATTGCACCACTTTTGTTACTAGTAGCACACTACTCACACCATGTCACTTTAGAATAACCAGGTGAGTTGGCTGCACGTCTTTATTCACAGTGCACTGTGTTCTCTGCCCTGTTATAACAACATCCCCTTAAGAAAGGAACAATAGTCTGAAGCTTAAACAGGTCTGTAGGCTGGCAATGCCAATTGCTACTCCATTGTGCCACTAAAACAATAAATCCATTTTTAGCCGGCCGTAATTAAAATGCCATTTTAATCTCACTAAGCAGATGTAATTTCACTTCTGAATTTTCTCTATCAATTGTATTGTAATGGTATGTGTCTATAACGATGGCTTAAAATGGAGACTGAAGATGGTTATGAAAGAATGAATGTGGCTGTGAGAGGCTTATGAATAGCACCATGCATCATTGACATTCATTTATTTAAAGAATTATGTCCTTCAAATTTTAAAATGTAACAAATTCTAATAAATTTTACCAGATGCTTACTCTTATAGGTGTTATCAGAAAGATGATTTAATGTAGCATGATTATGAAAGAAGTCACAGGTTCAAGCACTATAGTCATGTTAACCAACATAGACAGAACAGGCCAGTATAATATTCAATGTATGCTGATTTTATTTTTTAAGCTTCAATAATTATATCAAACAAATTTGATTAGAAAACTCAAAAATAAACCATTAGGGAATCAAGAAAGCCTAAATAAATGATTGGTATCTTAACTAATGGTGTCAGCTCTTCTATTACCCAGCTAAATCCACAGGAAACGCTTCAGTGTGGTTTCTCTATTTTTGACTGGTCACTACTAAAACACTCTTTAGAGTCCTTTGTGCTCCAGAATATTTTGCTGTGTCTTTCAGTTTTTGTATTTTCATTTATCATTTTACTATTTTGACTTTATGAGAAATTCACACTGAATTATTATAAATTTCCAGTTGATGTACTTTTAGCTGAACACATTTTATTATGTCCTCATTCCAAAACTAAACCTGTGACCTACAGATAATGAAAACACCCCTGAAGGTGAGAAAAAATATGGATGAAACATGCAGTCAAATTTTAATTCAGACTAAATACATTTATTTTCTAAAAAGATGTGGGCACTGAAAGACAAATTTGTTGTTTGACCAAATTACCCTTTACATTTTTTACAGTAAAACTACAAAGAGTATTTCACACATTTGGAAGGAAGTGTGAAGCACAGAATATATTTTCTGTATGATACGTCATACCACTGTGCACACTGCAAATCTTCATGCTGTTTCTCCATATCTTATTTACTAATCCCTCTTAAAATCAGTTTGAGTCCAAATCAGCAATCGGTATGAAGCAACCTTGTAGTGTCTATAGCAGTACATTGTTACTCACACACTTACAGTACACCCACTTATATCATGCCAGTTTAAATCCATAAATCAACATTTTGGTCCTTTTTTGGGATGATCCAGTCCCAACAGAGTTTTTCAAAGTCTGATGTGCTTATTGATACTGTATTTGACATACGTAACTCTTCATTAGATACTGGGGTATCTCCAGATTCTCTAAAGACTGGAAAATTGAAACCCAGTTCAAGAAAAATAATCTTGACTCTTCCATCTTTGGTAATTTTAGATCTATTTCTAACCATTTTTGTTAGGTAAAATTCAAGACAAGTGGGTTTTTTTAGCAATTAGGTGATAACTTGAATATCAATTTTGATCTTGAAAAGCTTCAGTCAGGTTTTAGAATAAATCATATTACAGAAACTGCACTATTTAAAGCAGTAAATGACTTGCTAGTTAATGCTGACACAGGCCACATATATTTGTTCTTGTTGTATTACACTTGAGTGCAGAAAATGACATCAAAAACAACAGTATCACCTAAATCACCTTGGACAATGGGTGGGTCTCTCTGGCAGTGCATTAAATTGGTTTCTGTCTTGTACAACTGACTTACATAGTATTGCTTATCTATAGCACTTGAGGACCCTGATTCTCTAAGTCCTCTGATCCAATGTCTTGCTTTTGTTTCTGAATGGATGGGTGGAAATTTACTCAAACTAAATTACAATGCATACTGACATAAACACCTACTTTAAAAACAAGCCTTTGGAATGAGGGAGAAAAACAGAATCCACAGAAGAAAACACAAACAGAGAGACAGGTAGAATATGCAAACACCACACACTCAGTGTCTGAGTTCACAGCCATGACCTTTTTAAATCACTAGCATACACCATCTCAGCACTCGTCTAACTTTGGGCAAGGAGTTGATTTTGAAAACAAATGATTATGTCCTAGAGATGAATGTGAAAGTGATAATAAACTTGTCATCACCTCATACTTTTATTATTTTTTATACTGTTATTCTTTCCTGATGACTCCAGAGATGTTTTTTTTTAACTACTGTCAAGTCGATATATGATCTTCCATTATTAAAATATTTAATCATTCATGTTGAAGCAGTGAATGCTTTGTAAAATATGTTTTGATGTTTCTCATTTGGAAAGGTAATGTGTAGAATGAGTAATTATTGATTGATATTTCAAAATACCGTAGAAAAGCACAGTGTCATCGTTTAATCAACATAAGGGTGCCAGTTATGTTCATCTCACTCAGCTTGATTTTAGCTGGTAATTCTGATTTGTCATTTCTTGTAGAAAACCCAAAGGCAACGCTGAAGTTAAAAAATGAGTGGAACTCCCTGTATATTGGAGACACAATGACCCTGGAGTGCAGCATTGAAGGTTACTATACAGGCTGGAGATATCAATGGTACAAAGGGAGCAACATATACCAACGGTTTCTTATTGAAGGATTCACTGGACCGACTTATACAGTTCAGTCTGTAACTCAGCCCGACAGCAGCACTTACTGGTGTTCTGCCACAAGAGATGGTTCTTCTCGTTACTCAAAGGACAGCAATGACATTAATGTGACTATTTACGGTGAGTGTCTTATTGCAGAGGGCAGTGGTCACTAACTGTCCAGTACAGTCAAGATATTTGGGGAACTTTATCACCACATGGCTACTCAGAAGTCTTATGGAAGGGAAGTTTAAATCATTTATTTATTCATAGATTTTTTTATTAATTTACAATTAAACTTAAATTGAAGTTTTCGGCAAGACATCAGAGACTAGTTGTAAGGAGGCACTCACCCAATTCACCTCTTCAATTTCCTTTGAGCTCACTGAGTTATTACAGAGTAAAAAACAACAACCAGCACTGAAAACCCCAATACATTACTGAATTTATTGTAAATCTTTTGATGATGACAAGCTCATTTCCACTTTTTCTACTATTCATCTGTCAGTTTATGAAGTGCCGGATGCTATGGGCCTTTTCGTGTAGTTTTCCTTGGTCAACCGTACGTCTGTAATTGAGATGTTAGATTTGCTACTTGTGTCTTTGTGTCTCTGTGAAGTTTAGTGGAAACATGAAAAATTTCTTCATGCCTGACACGTCAGCCTCATTTTAAACGGTCTCTACTCTCTTAATGCTGACTTCCATGTCTGTTTTCTCTTTTAAATTGTTTCTCAAGGCTGGACACACAGATTCAACAAAACTGAAGTGTTGGAACAGCTAAGTGACCACAACAGTCATAATGGTGATGGACACAACAGTAATGTGGCAGTTTAATCTCACAATGAATAAATCCATTGATCAGTTAGGATGTCAAAATTTGTTTTTTTTCCAACAACAAGGTGTCCACCCTAAGCAAACTGCTCTAAAATATTCTCCACACTAAGTTACACCTACCCAGACTGTCATATGGAAAAAATGGATTTAAGCATCCTCAAAAATTAACTTTTAGTTCAAAGGTTGAGTAATTTATTGCTGCATAATGTCAGACTTCCTCATATGAAATCTAGACTCATCCCATCTTTGGCAATTTCAGATCTATTTCTAACCATTTCTGTTAAGTTAAATTATAGAAAAGCAGTTTTTTAGCAATTAGGTGATTACTTGAATACCAATTCTGCTCTTGATAAGTTTCAGTCAGGTTTTAGAATAAATCATATTACAGAAACTGCACTATTTAAAGCAGTAAATGACTTGCTAGTTAATGCTGACACAGGCTACATATATTTGTTCTTGTTGTATTAGACTTGAGTGCAGAATATGACATCAAAGACAACAGTATCACCTAAATCAGCTTGGACAATGGGTGGGCCTCTCTGGCAGTGCATTCAATTGATTTCTGTCTTGTACAACTGACTTACATAGCATTGCTTACGTATAGCACTTGAGGACCCTGACTCTGTCAGTCCTCTGATCCAATGTCTTGCTTGTGTTTCTGAATGGATGGGTGCCAATTTACTCAAACTAAATTGCAATGCATACTGACACAAACACCCACTTTACAAACAAACCTTTGGAATATGAGAGAAAAAACAGAATCCAGAGAAGAAAACACAAACAGAGAGACAGGCAGAATAAGCAAACACCACACACTCAGTGTCTAAGTTCACAGCCATGACCTTTGTAAGTCACTAGCATACACAATCTTAGCACTCGTCTAACTTTGGGCAAGGAGATGATTTTGAAAACAAATGATTATATCCTAGAGAGGAATGTGAAAGTGATAATAAACTTGTCACCACCTCCTAGTTATTATTTTTATTCTGTTATTCTTTTCTGATGATTCCAGAGATGTTTTTTTTTTTAACTACTGTCAAGTCGATATATGATCTTCCATTATTGAAATGTTTAATCATTTATGTTGAAGCAGTAAATGTTTTGTAACATACTTTTTGATGTTTCTCATTTGAAAAGGTACTGTGTAGAATGAGTAATTATTAATTGATATTTTAAAATGTCTTAGTAAAGCACAGTGTCATTGTATAATTAACATAAGGGTGCTAGTTGTGTTCATCTCACTCAGCTTGATTTTAGCTGGTAATTCAAATTTGTTATTTCTTGTAGAAAACCCAAAGGCAACACTGAAGTTAAAAAATGAGTGGAACTCCCTGTATATTGGAGACACAATTACCCTGGAGTGCAGCATTGAAGGTTACTATACAGGCTGGAGATATCAATGGTACAAAGGGAGCAACATATACCATCGGTTTCTTATTGAAGGATTCACTGGACCGACTTATAGAGTTCATTCTGTAACTCAGCCCGACAGCAGCACTTACTGGTGTTCTGCCACAAGAGATGGTTCTCCTCGTTACTCAATGTACAGCAATCATATTAAAGTGACTATTTATGGTGAGTGTTTTATTGCAGAGGGCAGTGGTCACATACTGTCCAGTACAGTCAGGATATTTGGCCAACTTTATCACCACATGGCTACTCAGAGGTCTTACAGAAGGGAAGTTTAAATCATTTATGTATTGATAGATTTTTAAAATTAATTTATATAAAGCCTGACTGAAGTTTTCAGCAAGACATCAGAATCCATTTATAAGGTGGCACTCTTCCAATTCACCTCTTTAATTTCCTTTGTGCTCACTGAGTTATAACAGAGCAATAAACAATGACCAGCACTGAAAACCCCAATACATTACTGAATTTATTGTAAATCTCAAGCTCATTTCCACTTTTTCTCTCATTCATCTCCCAGCTTATGGAGTGCTGGATGCTATGGATGTTTTCATGCAGTTTTGCTTGGTCAGCAGTAGTTGTGTAATTGAGATGTTAGGTCTGCTGCTTGTGTTTTTGTGTCTCTGTGAAGTTTAGTGGAAACATGAAAAATTCCTTCATGCCTGACACATTAGTCTCATTTTAAACAGTCTCTACTATCTTAATGCTGTCTTCCATGTCCATTTTCTCTTTTAAAATGTTTCTCAAAGTAGGACACACAAATCGAATAAAACTGAAATGTCAGAACAGCTAAGTGACCACAACAGTCATTATGGTATACAGTATAACACAACAGTAATGTAGCAATTTATTTTCACACTCACTATATCCATTGATCAGTTAGGATGTCAAAATTTAATTGTTTTTCCAACAACAAGGTGTCCACCCTGAGCTGAATGCTCTAAGATATTTTTAACAGTAAGTTACACCTACACATCATATCACATGGAAAAAAATGGATTTAATCATTCCAAAAAATGAACTTTTAGTTTAAAGTAATTTATTGATGCAGAATGTCAAACTACCTCATATGAAATTTGAACTCATCCCACTCATAGATGTGTCTCATACAACTGATGAATTGCTAGTCTTAATTGCATTTGTTTGTCTCAGTAAATCTCAGTGTACTTTACTAATCTCGATCCATGTTGTCCATTTTTCCATCCAGAATAAAGTCTTTGTTTTTACGTTCAGTAGGTGAGGTGACTTATTGTAGGTTTAAAGTTTACTTCAGTAATGCTGATCCTTATCGTCTGTAATAAGAGTAAGTGGAAGCCACAGGAAGTTTTTGTTTCTCAGGTTATTTTTACGCTTACCATTGATTTCTCATCCTGTCAACTTTCACTTTTAGAGAGGACAACCAAACTAGAAGTAAAGTCAAAAAATATACATGGAGAGGTATATGAAAGTGAACAGGTCCGTCTGCACTGTGGGGTTGATGGAGATCCTGATGGTTGGACATATGAGCTGTACAAGGCTGGGGATAGAAACCCTTATACAACACAAATGGAGAGCATCTTCACCATCAGCTCTGTGAATATCTCGCACAGTGGGGAGTATTGGTGTCATGCTGGAAAAGAAAAGCTTTACTCAAAAGCTAGTGATCCTGTTCAGTTACAAGTATCAGGTATGAGACTAATCTCTAACATGCTTTATGCTCTTTGATTCACAGCAGTTACAATCAGATACACACAAACTACTTCTGTTAATATTATTATAAATTTTTATTATTAAATTCAGATTCACCATATTAAATCTCTCTTCACAAACTGCTCCTGAATGTTCATGAACAAACTCTGGCTCTTTGGTGCTCTGTTGACATCTCAGTTAGTGGAGTTTTGCAGCTTCTTTTCTATAAAAGCTTTTCCCTCACTCAGTCTGCAAGGGTTAGGGTTAGGGTTAAAATTGTGTTAAAATTAAAAGTATGCCTTCTATGTATGTTTTATTTTTCAAATTTAAGACCGGCTAGGACTGTAATGATTTTATTATCTACTGTATGAAACTGACCAATTAAGTTCTGTAAAACTCTTAGAGATGGTGTACTTTTGGTACAATCACTGACTCATTGATTTGAGTTTTTGACTGAAAATTCTGACATCTACCATTTATTTTTTTACAATTTATCTTCCGTTTGCATTGTCATTTATTATGTTTACCCTCAGCACTGAACTGGAGTTAATGTCATTGTTAAGATATTATTCCCAGAGTTAACTTTAAAAGATCCCTACTCACCCTAATGCTCTTTCTTACTAGTCAGAGGTTTATTCTTTGTTGTCCTGATCTGTTTAGAATGACAGCAGAACTTAGTTGTACCATCCTGTTCTGCTCTTTGACATTGATAGATAGAAGCATATAGAGATAGATGGAAAAGGCACTAAAAGATAGATAGATAGATAGATAGATAGATAGATAGATAGATAGATAGATAGATAGATAGATAGATAGATATTTATTTGTCTTTTTGCTTTTTACAGAAGCTCAATAAATAAATTAATTAATATTACATTATGGAAAACACCAACACAAACAACCAACCCACCTCTCAGCTATACACCAGTATAACTAAAACAAATGAACACATCTGACTTGGCTAAAGGTAAAAAGCAGTTGATGCTATTATGTCAGAGAGTGGCAAAAGACACTCATTTCACCTTCAGGTTTGGATAACTTGATTTATCTTTTGCATTCATTTGGTAAAAGAGCCATGATGTCCTACCACACTTGGGTTTCCCATAATATCCGAAATTGTCCTCATCTGCAGTGAAAATTACATGCAATTGTTTGTGACAATTTGAATATCAAGTCTGTGAAGTTGCAATAGAAAATTATAACATCTGATACAAAGCCTCTTAATTCAATTCAAATCTAATCAAAGAGGCAGGAGCCTACCCTGGCAGCAATTGGCACTAGGATGGAAACAACTCTGGAAACAGGATGCCCATCGATCCTGCACCCCTTTATCACACCCCAACACACTCACATGTGTCCAATGTTTGATCACTTGTTCAGGTGAAGCTTGTATCAGTGGATAGAAGGTTCGCCTGAATGCAATCTCTAGTTGTAGACTGTAAAATTTTTGGCACATATTTGTCTTTATTAGAACAACTGTGACAAGAACAGGCAGCAGACATTTTTCACCTGGTTATTACTTTAAACTGATGTTAAGTTTCAACTCACCAAGTTCCACTACAGCCTTATGTCTCCTAACCAGCAATTCAATAATATCCTGGACCATTAATGTACTCCAATTTATTGCTTTTAATCTAAAAGAAAGTTTTGTTTCTATGGGATGAAATAATTATATTTTTTGTAATAGCTGAGTTAGCCTGTCTTAGTATTGTTTGCAAAGCTTTAGGTTATATACTGTGGCAGGGGGAGCAGCCTTGGACGGTGCAATAACTCCCCCTGGACACTAGATGGCCGCCCGCTTGTGTTGAAGCATTGCTTCGGTTTCCGGCAGGGCTCCATGGGAATTGGAGTTTGGTGCAACCCTGTTGGGTCCCACAGGCACCGCCAGGGTGTGCTGCAGCTGGGACTCCTGAGCCCGTATGGGCAACGTATTCACCACACCCGAAAGTGCAGCCGGACCATGGCAATCAGGCACCTGGAGCACTTCCGGGTGAACTATAAAAGGAGCCAGAATCGGGAGGAGGACAATGAGGTTGCCAGGGATGACTGGTGAAGGAAGAGAAAGAGTGCTGTATTGTGTGTGTTTGTGTTTGTGACTGTGTTGTGCCTGTGGGGATTATGGGGAAAATGTGCCCCACAGGTGAAGAAAAATAAAAGTCTTTTGTGTTTTTACACGTGCCTCCATGTGAGTCTGTGCCGGGTCGAGCGCAATACAATGCCTTTGTTACAATACGTACCCCTAAAAAGAAATATGACTAGGACTAATAGTTACTTTTTATTTTCTAACATTTGTGTGAAATTTACCCTTAAAAAGTCTCAATCCATTTTCCTATGTGTTTGTTGAAAAATGCATTTTAAAGTAACAGCTGGGATCCACTGTTGTAATTCCCTTCATAAATTTAAACTTCTTTAATCTCTCCTCATAATATGTACCTCTCGGTCCAAGAGTTAGCCTAGCTGCTCTTCTCTAGACATTCTTTCACATGTGTATGTCTTTGTTGTAATAAAATAACATTTAAAGGTAACGGATACAGTGCTTGAGAGGGTGGTACCGTCATTCTGCTACACAACTTGAATGTTCAAAGCCCTGAAAAGTGTGTGATTGAAACTGCCTGCCAGATCTGGGTTTTTGTGTTAAATTATTATTGAATTCCTGTGCTAGTAATGGATGTCCATAACAAACCCTATGTTTTAGCACAAGGCTGCTCATAACAGCAACTACAGTACTCTTGTATATAGGTCAATATTTTTTTATTTTTGTGCCAACTCAGTATGAGCAATATGTTATGGATTGTTGCAAAAAGACTTGTGCTAAGCTGTCAACTTATAACCACTTAGAAGAGTCAGCTAATAAACCATGGAAGACTCAATAAGATTTTGAAGGTGTGGTAGGAAATTCTAAGGCATATATCTTTTTTTAATGATTTCAAACCTCACATCCAGAATTGCTTCTCTTGCATCATTTTTTCAGAAGGATGGAGTTAAAATGGATGACAATTTCTCAGCAGTTGAAGCAGCTGGGAAGTATTGTTCTTTCATGGCAACATTCTTAACACATGCTGCTGGACACCTTCTTCTTATTCTTTTTCTTTTGGCTGCTCCCATTTAGGGGTTGCCACAGTGGATCATCCTTCTCCATCTATCCCTGTTTTTTACATCTCTTTCTGCCACACCGACTGCCTTCATGTCTTCCCTCACCACATCCATAAACCTCCTCTTTGGCCTTCCTCTTGCCTTGCAGTTCCATTCTCAGAATTCTTTTCCCAATGAACCCCTAGTCTCTCCTCTGCATGTGCCCAAACAATCTCAATCTAACCTCCCTCACTTTGTTACCAAACCGTCGTACCTGTGTTATCCCACTAGTATACTCATTCCTAATCCTGTCTACCCTCATTAGTCTGAGCAAAATTCATAGCATCTTCAACTCTGCCACGTGCAACTCTGCCTTCTGTTTTTTCATCAGTGCCACCATCTCCAAATCATGCAACATAACTGGTTTGCTACCTTTTTATAGACTTTCCCTTTCAATCTTACTCTTCAATCACAAATCACTCCTGCCACTCTTCTTCACCCAGTCCACCCAGACTGCACTCTCATTTTCCCCTCTGTTGCACTCTCAGTTGCTTTGGACTACTGAACCCAAATATTTAAATGTGTCTACCTTCACCACCCCTACTCCTTGCAGTTGCACCCTTCCACCACCTTCCCCGTCATTGACACACAAGTCCTACTGACTTTCATTCCCCTTCTCTCCAGTGCATACCACATCAAAGGAGAAGAAAGGGGTTAACTTAAGGACAAGGCCTTCTACTTAGTGTTAGGAGGGGGGTCTCCAGAAATGAGTTTGTTAAGACCACTGTGAATGACTTTTGAATGGCCTCAAATAATGATAGAATTGGAAAAACGTGATGGTACTTAAGTTGGAAGGGCACCCCTCAGAAAGATATCAGCTAAATAATTCAACAATTTGCTCAACATTTTCCATTCACACACACGCACACAAACAGTGAGAACTAAATGCACATAACTAATGAAAGAGGAACCCAAAGGGACAAAATATGAAAATTAATTTGTCTTCTAAATTACAAAAATAAAAAGTAAAAAAATAATACCACATGCTGGCCTGTTTGTCAGCCGATACTATTAAATCCAAATCATACTACATTTTGAAATTTTCTTATGACGATACCAGGAGATAGTACAAATGCCAATATATTTTTCTCTAAAAAAAGTGCAATTCCAATAATTCAACTGAAAATCTGTCTACAATTTTGGTGTATGATGACATCAAAATACACCCCAACTTTTTGTCTTTAAACATTATTTGATCTTTAATAAAAAGTAGAGCATTTGCTGCTTTAAATGGTAGTCTGGCTGTTCATTAACTCTGATATTGTTGTTATCATTACCTACAGTACATCAACAGCCTCTTTACTAATATTACTGATAGGGGAGGCACTCACTTGCTGAGACTGCTGACGGCGCTGACTACCAGTACTCACTTGGATTTTGAAGTGGTGCTTTTGCTTTTGCCTTGGCTGTTATTCCTCATGTAACAAGGCACACATTACCTCAGACCTTCTTACCCTATTTGCTACCAACAGGACAGGAAAGAAGCAGGAAAAATGAAATAATGAAATATATGCTAATTTGCAATACTTACCACTTCTTCTTCTTCTTTCGGCTACATCCTGGGTAATTAAGTTTAACAAATACTTCACTTGTAGCGTACAGTCCAAAGCATTAGTGGTAGGTTAGCATGTTTGGCATAATAGTACCAGGAGGTTGTCAGAAGTTCCAATATGAAAGAAAAACTGATGATACTGCAAAGTACCAGGACTACAAACTGGCAAGCAGCGGCTAACTTTAAAGACTGCCAGTATGCAAGAAAAACTCCCAGTACTCCAAAGAGCAGAACATAGAAGTGCTACTATGGAGCAGTGGTGAGTACTGGCCCACTGGCCTCAATGAGGTTTTGGGGAACCATTCAACCACATCGAAGGGAGAGGCAGGACATTCTTAGCAAGTACACAGAAACACTGGCAGTGATTGGAGATGTCACTAAGAGATGGAAGGAGCACTCCTAACCCTAGTGGAATGAATGGTTAAAAGTATTCTTTAAATTATATTGCATAGCTGACTTAGTCAGTCCAACAAACCCCAACATCTTGATATGAATATTTACATTAAAATATCCAGCAGTCACTCTTTCGGTATTTCAATCAGGGTCCTAGTAGTAGTTATGATTTTTTTTGTTTTATTTCCTTTTGTCTCTGCCATTTATAGTTAAGACATCATTGGGGAATGTTTTCATTATTTCAGTTTATTTTTGGATGAATGACCAAAGTTAATTTTGACATTATACATTTTAATTATTACTTTCTTAGGTAGGAGGCATGGTGGTGCAGTGGGTAGCGCTGTTGCCTCACAGTTAGGAGACCCAGGTTCGCTTCCTGGGTCCTCCCTGCGTGGAATTTGCATGTTGTTCCCGTGTCTGCGTGGGTTTCCTCCGGGTGCTCCGGTTTCCTCCCACAGTCCAAGACATGCAGGTTAGGAGCATTGGCGATTCTAAATTGTCCCTAGTGTATGTTTGTGTGTGTGTGCGCGCACCCTGTGGTGGGCTGGCACCCTGCCCGGGGTTTGTTTCCTGCCTTGTGCCCTGTGTTGGCTGGGATTGGCTCCAGCAGACCCCTATGACCCTGTAGTTAGGATATAGCAGGTTGGATAATGGATGGTGCCACAATGTGGTTGACAGCAGCCATATCCATTATCCATCTTGCACCTGTATTTTGGATGTAAAACCTTAAACAACATGAGTTTGGGTGACTCTGTTCTAAAAGGCATTAAAATAATGAAAGAGTTTACTTTGATAATGACTTGGTAGAGATCCCTGATGACAACTTTGGTATGTGTTAGCATTAGAGACACTTACCTGCAAAAATAACTCTCCACTGTATACCTTCTAAAGGATCTAAGGCCTCATGTATAACACAGTGCATTGAATTCACACTAAAACATAGATAGATAGATAGATAGATAGATAGATAGATAGATAGATAGATAGATAGATAGATAGATAGATACTTTATTAATCCCAAGGGGAAATTCACATAATCCAGCAGCAGTATACTGATAAAAAAACAATATTAAATTAAAGAGTGATAACAATGCATGTAAAAGCAGACAATAACTTTGAGTAATGTTAGCATTTACTCCCCCGGGTGGAATTGAAGAGTCGCATAGTATGGGGGAGGAACAATCTCCTCAGTCTGTCAGTGGAGCAAGATAGTGACAAATGTCTGTCACTGAAGCTACTCCTCTGCCTGGAAATTACACTGTTCAGTGGATGCAGTGGATTCTTCATGATTGACAGGAGTTTGCTTAATGCCCGTTGCTCTGCCACAGATGTTAAACTGTCCAACTTTACTCCTACAATAGAGCCTGCCTTCTTAACAAGTTTGTCCAGGCATGAGGCATCTTTCATTTTTATGCTGCCTCCCCAGTACACCACCGTGTAGAAGAGGGCACTCGCCACAACCGTCTGGTAGAACACCTGCAGCATCTTATTGCAGATGTTGAAGGATGCCAACCTTCTAAGAAAGTATAGTCGGCTTTGTACATAGCGTACAGACAATGTGTGTACAGTACACACAAAAAATTTCAAATGCACAAAACTGTGCCTAAGTCAAATTCCATGCACTTCTGCTCCATAAATCCCAATCAGCATGAAAAATAACGTATGTGCACATGCCTGCCACCCTACCAAATCAATATAAATAGCCCCTTATGTTCAGCATTTTTGTGAAAAGACAATGGCAAAAGCACAAGGAAAAAAGAAGAATTTCAGCAAATGCAAAGTGGAGACAAGGAAAAACATACTACTTGTTGGCTTACACAGTCTAATAAGCAACAAAAGTGTGGCAGAGACACTCAAAAGTTCAAATTCAGAAAGTCGCACAGTGCCCGAAAGAAAAGAGAAGGGGTCAGATATAGCCGATATGAAATGGGGGAGTCATAGCCCACCATCTGAGTGTCATACAGAAGTGTATTAGGGCACAGAGAAAAGAAAAAAATAGGGACACAGTGAAGAAAAAGAGTTTGAAATGTCGACTTTAATCTTGAAATTTCCATTTTAATTTTGTAATTTATTTTGTCATTAAAGTTGAACGTCGTAAACTTCATCTTAAAATCGATGTTTAATTTACTAGTTTCTCAAATTTCACTGTAACTAAAGTAGCATGTTAAATGCTTTGAATTTTATGTGTTCTATGTGTGTGAATCACTGCGTGCTCTTTAAACGGGCTTTCTAGATCACAGGCAGGAGTGCACAGGTACTGATCTCCACACAGAATACATTACATTCATGATATTACAGCTCTCTGAACATTTTTGAATACTAACATGTATACTTGATCATTTTCATGATGAAATTCATTAAAGCATGCATTAAACATGGGGGCATGGTGGCATATTGTGCAGATAGTATAAATGGTTCATAAAGTGGCAAAGGCTGTGTAAAATTACAGCTGTAGTGCAAGTTTACAGTGAGGTAATTGTAATTATAAGTACAAACAGTTCTACCGGGAGCACTTGATGAGCTGATTGAGTGTGTTTATCTTGGGATCTAACTGTTTCTAAGCCTCGAGGTCCGTGCAGGAAAGGCTCTGAAGCATTTGCTGGATGGGAGAAGTTCACATAGACTGTGTGCATGGCTGAGTGGAATTCATGCAGATGCTGGAGGCTTTCCAGAGGCAGCGTGTGCTATAAATGTCCTCCAGGGCTGGAAGCTGTATCCCGATAATCCTCTCTGCTTTCAACACAATCCACTGTAGAGCATTCCGATCAGCTACTGTAGAGCTGTAATTCCATGCTCAGATACAATGGGTTAAAATACTCCAAGTGGTGCACTGAGAGTAACAATGTTAAAGCAGCTGTGGTATTTGAAATAGCTTGGCTATTCCATGCACCATTATATTGTTACAGGTTGATTACAATCAGGTGACTTAAATTTATAAACGATATGCGGTTAATTTCAGTGTATTTGATAAAGCCTGAGTCATGGATGTGAATCTAAAAAAGAAATGGAAACCACATCGGAACAGTAGCACTGCTCTGACACTGTGTGCCACCAATTTGCAAAACCGAGCAGAAACGTGCACATGTAAAGGGGATGCTGCTGTGAGAATTTGCATGACTTTATGCCAAGTTTAGTTTCTATACATCTCGATGTGAGTGTGGAAATCTGCATACATATCATTTTTGTGCATACACACCGTTTATACATGAGACCCCTGGTGCATGATCTCTTCTAATCAAATCCTATAAACACACCAAACCATTTCCAGTCAGGAAAATAGAACAAATTAGCAAAGTGCAAAAAGGACAAATTCATTTTAGACAGATGCTGAACCTGGGTGCAGAGCACTACTCACACCATGTCACTTTAGAGTAACCTGGTGAGCTAGCTGCATGCCTTAATTCAATGAGTGCAAACCCGTTATAACAGGGCAGAGAACACAACAACAACATATGAATGGATCAATAGTCTGAAGCTGAAATAGGTTTGCAAAGTGGCAATGCCAATTGCTACTCCATTGTGCCACTCAAAAAATGAATCCACTTTAGCAGGCCATAATTAGAATGCCATTTTAATTTCACTAAGCAGATGTAATTTCACCTCTGAATTTACTGTATGACTTGTATTATAATGGTATGTGTTGATAATGATGGTATAAAATGGAGACTGAAGATGGTAATGAAAGAATGAACATGGCTGTGAGAGGCCTATGAATATCACCATTTATCATTAAGATTCATTTTTTAAGAATTATTGTGTACTTTTCAGTTTTAAAATGTAAAAAATTATAATACATTTTACCAGATACTACCTCATATAGGTGGTATCACAAACATGTTTTGATGCAATATGATTATGAAAAGGAGTCACAGGTTTAAGCAATTACAATATTCAAGGTGTTCTGATTTTGTATGTTTTATTTTAAGCTATAATATTTAAATACAAACAATAAGAAAATGCAACCATAAACCATTAGAGTATTGAGCAATCCTGACATTATGATTGTCATATTAACTAACAGTGTTGGCTCTTGCATTACCCGGCCAAATCCATAGAAAGCGATTCAGCATGATTTCTCCATTTTTGACTGGCCACTGCTAAAACACTCTGTAGAGTGCTTTGTGCCCCAGGATATTTTCTAGTGCCTTTCAGTTTATGTATTTTCGTAATTTTGTAATAATTTTATTATTTTAATTTCATGAGAAATCTGTACTGAATTATTTTAAATTTTCAGTTCATGCACATGTAGCTGTACATGTGTTATTATGTCTTCACTGCACAACACTAAACATGTGACCTACAGATGATGAAAACACAGCTGAAGATGTGAAAAAATATGGCTGAAACATGAAGTCAGGGTTTGTGTGTTTTCTTGCAGGTAACTCAGACTAAATAAATTGTATTCTAAAAAGGTGTGTGCACTGAAAGTCAAATGTGTTGTTTGACCAAATTACCTTTTTCATTTTCTTACAGTAGTACTAGGGTGTTGTACCATGTTAGCCATGCAAAATGACACCTTAAATTGGATAACTATAAAGATTACAATGATTTCTCACTACATTTTTTTACAGTAAAACTACAAAGCATATGCCTTACATATGGAAGAAAGTGAAAAGCACAGAATGCATTTTCAGGATTATACAGTGCATCCGGAAAGTATTTACAGCACAAAACTT
Source organism: Polypterus bichir lapradei (assembly GCA_026402145.1). NCBI lineage: Eukaryota > Metazoa > Chordata > Cladistia > Polypteriformes > Polypteridae > Polypterus > Polypterus bichir. Next base: position 406,725 of record JANRMT010062797.1, on the reverse strand, counting down.
TTTCCACATTTTGTTATGTTACAGCCTTATCCCAAATTGGATTAAATTCATTTTTTTCCTCAGAATTCTACACACAACACCCCATAATGACAACGTGAAAAAAGTTTACTTGAGGTTTTTGCAAATTTATTAAAAATAAAAAAACTGAGAAAGCACATGTACATAAGTATTCACAACCTTTGCCATGAAGCTCAAAATTGAGCTCAGGTGCATCCTGTTTCCCCTGATCATCCTTGAGATGTTTCTGCAGCTTAATTGGAGTCCACCTGTGGTAAATTCAGTTGATTGGACATGATTTGGAAAGGCACACACCTGTCTATACAGTATAAGGTCCCACAGTTGACAGTTCATGTCAGAGCACAAACCAAGCATGAAGTCAAAGGAATTGTCTGTAGACCTCCGAGACAGGATTGTCTCGAGGCACAAATCTGGGGAGGTTACAGAAAGATTTCTGCTGCTGTGAAGGTCCCAATGAGCACAGTGGCCTCCATCATCTGTAAGTGGAAGAAGTTCAAAACCCCCAGGACTCTTCCTAGAGCTGGCCGGCCATCTAAATTGAGCGATCGGGGGAGAAGGGCCTTAGTCAGGGAGGTGACCAAGAACCTGATGGTCACTCTGTCAGAGCTCCAGAGGTCCTCTGTGGAGAGAGGAGAACCTTCCAGAAGGACAACCATCTCTTCCAGCAATCCACCAATCAGGCCTGTATGGTAGAGTGGCCAGACGGAAGCCACTCCTTAGTAAAAGGCACATGGCAGCCAGCCTGGAGTTTGCCAAAAGGCACCTGAAGGACTCTCAGACCATGAGAAACAAAATTCTCTGGTCTGATGAGACGAAGTTTGAACTCTTTGGTGTGAATGCCAGGCATCACGTTTGGAGGAAATCAGGCACCGCTCATCACCAGGCCAATACCATCCCTACAGTGAAGCATGGTGGTGGCAGCATCATGCTGTGGGGATGTTTTTCAGGGCAGGAACTGGGAGACTAGTCAGGATAAAGAGAAAGATGACTGCAGCAATGTACAGAGACATCCTGGATGAAAACCTGCTCCAGAGCGCTCTTGACCTCAGACTGGGGCGACAGTTCATCTTTCAGCAGGACAACGACCCTAAGCACACAGCCAAGATATCAGAGGAGTGGCTTCAGGACAACTCTGTGAATGTCCTTGAGTGGCCCAGCCAGAACCCAGACTTGAATCCGATTGAACATCTCTGGAGAGATCTTAAAATGGCTGTGCACTGACGCTTCCCATCCAACCTGATGGAGCTTGAGAGGTGCTGCAAAGAGGAATGGGTGAAACTGGCCAAGGATAGGTGTGCCAAGCTTGTGGCATCATATTCAAAAAGACTTGAGGCTGTAATTGCTGCCAAAGGTGCATCGACAAAGTATTGAGCAAAGGCTGTGAATACTTATGTACGTGTGATTTCTCAGTTTTTTTTTATTTTTAATAAATTTGCAAAAACCTTAAGTAAACTTTTTTCATGTTGTCATTATGGGGTGTTGTGTGTAGAATTCTGAGGAAAACAATGAATTTAATCCATTTTGGAATAAGGCTGTAACATAACAAAATGTGGAAAAAGTGATGTGCTGTGAATACTTTCCGGATGCACTGTATGTCGCACCACTGTGTACAAAGCAAAATGCTGATCACTGGTTAAAGAAAAATTCCACATGTCCTATCTGCAGAGCAGATGCTGCATCAAACATATTGTGAAAGACCACATGATGATACACCAACCTCTCTGGGTTTATGGCTTTATTTTGTTCGTATTTGTTGGATACTCAGGGAATTAATATCAAAATGTTGTATGTTGTCATTCTGTTTTTAATATATAATTGTGTGGAAATGCTTTTCTTTTTAATATTTAATTCTTCAAATAAAACTGTGTTCTCTTTTTAGCCGGTCCAAATAAACAGAAACTGCTGAACTGATGTAACAATTCAGGTTGTACTCTGCCAAAAAATACATTAGTATTTTATATAATAAAACCAATCATTTTTGATAGGCAACGTATATACTGTATGTACATTGTTTATTTTCATTTTTCCTCTTAAATTTTTTAAAGATGCCTTCATTTAATTTCAAGACGTTTATTCCATTTGCAGATAGATTTCAAATCAGTGAACTTGGTAGACTTTGGGATTAAAAAATAAAAGTTTTACATACTCTTGTTGGTCTTTTATTCTTTGAATTATGCTCATGTGGAAAAATCGTAAATAAGACAATATCCACAGATTTGTGAAATACCCTTGTCATTAAATTCAGAGGTATTATTTTTTCATAATTGTGTATTAAGCCCACACTTTTAGATGAGTTGCTTGTTCTGGTTTGAATAAAACAGTGAGGCCAATGAAAGTGGTAAGTACTTCTATAATGAACAAGAAAAAAACCCAGCATGCTTTATATAGCCACAGCCATGACCTACATACTACAAACAATTATTTAAACTAGCCAACCCGCGGTGTACCATACACCGCATAATCAGGCCGGTTTTTTAATGATTTTTAAGCACAGGGAGAAAATTAACATTTGAAAAATCGGTAATGTAATAAATCAGCAAGAAAAGCAACATTGTAACAATGCACGGAACGAACCAACACACAATCGTCCGTGCGGCGCTCAGGCACGGAGGGTGGAACGGGAGGAGAGGAGAAGGACGTCCACTCCGCTCCCTCCGTCATGCTAGTCTGCTGATTTCTCGTCCAGTATGCACTGCCTGCTCATGTGTCCACCTCCAACTCGTCACTCGAGTCGTTGTCGTCTTTGCACAGTCCAGATGCACCTGTGACTCACGTAGACTTTTCATTGCTCTGTGCGGTTTTGGCTGCCTTTCTATATATAATCAACCAAGACACCCGACCACGGTAGTAGCGAGGTGAGTGTGTACAAAGTGCAGGAGCATCTAAGAAGATGCATGTTTGTCGCAGATGCGAATTGCTGTATGTAGCGTGTAAAACAGTTTTCTATGGTGCACGCAGTCGTGCGTCGTAACCGAAAACTCGGTTTGTAAAGACTGCTTACTTCATTGTGTATACGACTGTAGGTGAATGAAAAGATGTAACTCTGGAGAGGGCAACATACAATACAGCGTTTGACACGTTGCATACAGCGATTCACATTCAAGACAAATTGTTTTACATGCTGCATACAGCGATTCACATCCGCGACAAATAAGAATCTTCTTAGATGGTGCTGTCGCGTCCACCCACGCTCTCGAAGCACACACACTGCCTGGTCATGTGCCCGCTCTCAAGAGCAACTAACAGAGACCCGCCCACCAACTGTAAGACCATGGGATACCACTCGCAAACTGCTCTACACCCCGCATACAGCGATTCACATCTGCGACAAACAAACGGTTTTACACACTGCATACAGAGATTCACATCTGCGACATGATCTTTCTTAGATGGTCTTGTTGCGTCCACCCTCGCACTCGAAGCATACACACTGCCTGGTCGCAAGAGCAACTGACAGAGACCCGGCCACCAAGTCTAAGACCATGGGAAACCCCTCGGAAACTGTTTTACATGCTGCATACAACGATTCACATCCGCGACAAACAAACTGTTTCACATGCCGTATACAGCGATTTACATCTGTGACAAACATGCCTCTTCTTAGATAGTCCTGCTGCGTCCACCCTCGTTGTCGAAGCATACACACCGCCTGGTCATGTGGTGCCTCTGTGTGAACCGGTCAGGCACAGAGAAGGTCAGCTGCTGAGAGAGCGTCTCGACTGTTGCAGGGCCTGCATTGGTGAAGCAGGTGAGACGGTAATGAAACAGAGGCACAGGGCTTATTGGTTTTTAAAGACTGCTTCCTTCATTGTGTTTTAACCTCAGTTTTAAAGGATTGTTTTAAGGATCCCATGGGATACCCCTCACAAACTGTTTTACACGCGCATATAGTGATTCACTTCCGCGAGAAACATGCCTCTATGAACAGTCAACGTGGCTCAGAGGTGCATGTGGACTCTACGACAGACAAACATAAATGACGCTGTTTTTCCTGTGTTGTCGCGTCCGAGTTGGTGGGCGTGGTTCTGCGAGTTGTCGTCGCATCCAATGGTCTTAGAGTTGGTGGGCGTGGCTCTTTCCTGCGTGCGCCATGGGCATCTTACTTGTCGGCGGCTTAGTGAATCCACGCCTCTTCCGGCGTGCTTTCCATGGGTGTCTTGCCTTAGTGAATTATATATATAGATAATTAGCCATAGGAAGATCTGTGAATGATAAGACAACTGTTGATGGAAAAAGTGGCATTAACAAAGCTTTCAGAAGTTACTGCTGCATACGAGAAAAGGAACAACTGCCAAAATGAACAGAGTGTAGTAAAAGACTACCGCTAGAGAGGGGTGTTCTGTGAACCTGGAACAGTGAATTTCCTCTCACTAGTATCTTATGAATGCCCATGTCTGTTGGCTTTGTCTGAAATGCTAAATACAGTAAACGCTCCCTTCAATGAATCTGCCACGTAGTGTAATTTTGGAATGTGTTTTGTTTTTTTGCCTTGTGTATGTGCTGTTAACGACATGGTGAAGATAAACTGTGTTGCCCTAAATGGATAATTCAGTTTGCCCAGTTTGCCATATGTGTTAAAATAAAACAGAAGTCATTATTTTTGCTCCTATCACATCTGCAGTTGAAATCGGCATGCACTTAGGACCTTCGGCAGCAATGATTCATAATGATGTCAGAAACCTAGGTATCATCTTTGAGTCATCACTAAGTTTTGAAAAACAAATCTCCATGGTAGTCAGTTTTTACCAACTGAGGCAAATTTCTAAACTAAAATCCTTTCTATCATAGAAGGACTTGGAAACAGTCATTCATGCCTTTATTACATCTTGACTAGATTATTGTAATTCCTTATATTTGGGTCTGCCAAAATCTGCTCTGTCGCACCTTCAGCTGGTTCAGAACACGGCACCTAGATTTTTGATTGGGTCGAGAAAACGGGATCACATCGCCCCCATTTTAGCTCCTCTCTCCACTGGCTACCGATGAGGTGTCGCATTGATTTTGAAATCTTGTTGTTTGTTTTTAAAGCCTTGCATGGTCTCGCTCCAAAATATATCTGTGACCTCCTTCACCCCTATGTCCCACCAAAAGTACTGAGGTCATCTGGATGACTGCTCCTTGTAGTGCCAAGACTTTGGCTGAAGTCTTAGGGGAGACAGAGCTTTTTCAGTTGTTGCTCCTAGGTTTTGGAATGACTTGCCTTTTCACATCAGGTCTTCATCCTCGATCGAGGTTTTTAAAAGTCATCTTAAGACCAACTTGTTTTCTTCTGTCTTTCATTGTGTATGATGGGATTTTGGTGGATGTTACAATTGGTTGTTTTATTAATCTGCTTTTGCATGTGATTGTTTGTATTGTGTTTATTTTAATGCTTTTTTGTACAGCACTTTGGCGCAAACTCTGTTGTTTTAAATGTGCTTTTATAAATAAATAATCTAATCTTGTCCATATTCCATTTGCTAAACCTTCTTAAAATCAGTTTGAGTCCTGGGCAGTAAGCGGTATGAAGCAACTCTGTAGTGTTTACTGCATTACATTGTCACTCACACCTACATTACACCAGTTTAGATCCATAAATCAACCTTCTTCATCTTCTTCTTCTTTCGGCTGCTCCCATTAGGAGTTACCACAATGGATCATCTTCTTCCATATCTTTCTGTCTTCTGCATCTTGTTCCGTTACACCCATCACCTGCATGTCCTCTCTCACCACATCCATAAACCTTCGCTTAGGCCTTCCTCTTTTCCTTGGCAGCTCTATCCTTAGCATCCTTCGCCCAATATACTCAGCATCTCTCCTCTGCACATGTCCAAACCAACGCAATCTCACCTCTCTGACTTTTTCTCCCAACCGTCCAACTTGAGCTGACCCTCTAATGTCCTCATTTCTAATCCTATCCATCCTCGTCACACCCAGTGCAAATCTTAGCATCTTTAACTCTGCCACCTGTCTCCTGCTTTCTGGTCAGTGCCACCATCTCCAACCCATATAACATAGCTGGTCTCACTACTGTCCTGTAGATCTTCTCTTTCACTCTTGCTGATACCCGTCTGTCACAAATCACTCCTGACACTCTTCTCCACCCATTCCATCCTACCTGCACTCTCTTCTTCACGTCTCTTCCACAATCCCCATTAGTCTGTACTGTTGATCCGAAGTATTTAAACTCATCCACCTTTGCCAACTCCACTCCATTCACCCTCATCATTCCACTGACCTCCCTCTTATTCACACACATGTATTCTGTCTTGTTCCTACTGACCTTCATTCCTCTCCTCTCTAGACCATATCTCCACCTCTCCAGGGTCTCCTCAACCTACTCCCTACTATCGCTACAGAGCACAATGTCATCAGCAAACATCATAGTCCACGGGGACTCCTGTCTAATCTTGTCTGTCAACCTGTCCATCACAATTGCAAATAAGAAAGGGCTCAGAGCCAATCCCAGATTTAACCACTATAACAGCGAGATATGGCTTTCTAGATCATTAAACTTATTGTCGATTATGTATGCATTACAAAGGCAAAAGGTACAGAACAAAAAACCTTTTAAGAAAAGGAAAATTTAAAAAATGTATTTCTTTTTTTTTTCTTTTGCACTAGCAACTCTGATTGGCCCTGCAAGTTCAAAATGAGTACTATAAGACAGCACACAATCTCCATGTCTCTTAAAGTTCTCCATTTGACAACTCTGTTCTCTGTTGTAGTCAACTAGACATGAATTATGGAGTTCATGCACCAATCAGTCCTACCTTGACCTTCTCCTACATTTCATGTACTGATACTCTTTATGTTCTTTTTTCAGCTATGACTGTCACTTTTTCAGCATCTCCTAGAAGATATGTGAAGGTTGGGGACTTCCTAAACCTGACCTGCACATGGGGAGGGGACCAAAGCTCTGTATCAACTTTAAAGTTCAGCTTCCTAAGAAATAATGTGACTGTGAAGAACAGCAGTGACTCTGCAGTGTTTAGCATCAAGCAGTTTAATGCAGTCCAGACTGGGAAATACAAGTGTGCTGTAGAAACACCAGGAGGAGGGAAAGCTTACAGCAATGAAATAAAGATTGAAGTGAAAGGTAAGAAGAAACATTTAACATTGGAAGGTCTCAGCTGGTGTGCACGAAAAAAAAAAACACAATTGGATACAGTAAAAAGTTTGTTTTTCATATTGTTAGAGCATAATGAAAAACTTGCAAAGCATTTCTCGTTGCTTTTCTTAACTTCATCTGAATTTCTAATCTCTATTAGGACTTTCAAAGTTTAGGCTCACCTTACACACCCTTTTGTTAGCCAGATAGCCTAAAATAAGCCTAAAATAATTTTATACTGCTTTGTGTTGGTGATAAATTTAATTCTAGTATCTGTTCAATATCGTTAACAGTATGTATTCATATATAACTATTACAAGATAATATTGAAGGTTGTTTTTTTTTTTCTTTTCCATCAGATCCTTTAAGTTGGTTCTGTTTCTGTTAGAACTCATAAAGCTGTGGCCTCAACTAATGCTCTTATTTAGCCAAAGATTTCGGCACAACTTAAGTACAAAATACTACTTGTGTGTTTGGAAAATTAAACCTAAGTTCCCAATGCTTATTTACAAGTATAACATTAACCCTTTTATAACCAGCCCTTTCAAAATCAAAATTATTAAAATGCCCTTATCTAAAAGTATGCAATTGAAATCTTTTGTTTAAAATGCTGGCAAAATTGTAGGTACTCTGTGTCTGTCCTAAGAAATGTTTTCACAAAGAAAGCAAAAACTCTGTAACCTTCCATTTGTGCTAAAATATACTAAAATAAGTAGATAGATGAAAGTGGCTTTGTTGTGTTTTTGTGCAAACCATTAGATACTTGCATCTTTAAAGATATGAATGAAATATGTCTAAGTTAATCATATTTGGCATCTGGATACAAAATTATGCATTTAAAAATAGACATTTTATTTTGTGTATAATGTATGACATAAATGTACATAGATGTTAACTGGCATTAATATCATATCTTAAAATTATTTCAGCCTTAACAAGATTGTTTTATAGGGGGATACCTGTGAGCATAAAGAGGGTCATATGGGGCTGGCCTGTTGGAGGGAGCATTGGAATATCCTCAGTTTTTCTGTCTCTCTATTTTTACATCTTTTGCCCATCTTTTTTGTTTATATCTTTTCAACGGTAAATGCAGACTTAATATCAAGTGTCCTCATCCTTCTCTGGTGTAAACAATGTGGTTGCTGGAAGTCGAGAACGACAAAGAAACGGACCCCAATATAAAATAAAAAGCAATTTCTTTATTCTTGGTGAGTTAGAGAGACTGCAGCCATCACCCAGCTCAGTGCCATTGGCTGGTAAGAACAGACAATCTTGCTTAAAAGAAAAAAATCCTCTTTATATTACCTAGCTTATTCATTAGCCAAAGACAAAAAAACATGACAGTTCATTGTGAGGTCATATTTAAATTGCTATCAATTATGGTTACATACTGATTTATTACATGCAGGAGTGCCTAGTTTCTTACCAAAATAAAGAGTTATCAGGGCACTCACATTCCTAAAAATACGCCATTATCAGCACACAGACACAAGGTCAGTTTAAAGCAGTTTCTTATAGTTCAGTACATTCTTATAGCTTTAATATCTTCATTAGATTTTGTCTGGTTAGATTAATAAATCCTTATTTATTAATCCATAAGGGACATGTTTTTTATAATTTTAAACAAAGATTCAGAAACTATCACATTGATTTATAATATCACAGGGTGTTCTGTTAGTATCAAGAGGTCAGCATTTTCTCATAAAATAATTCAAGTTAGTCTCATATTCTGTACATAAACGTAATTCCTTTTCCACCTAAATGAAGATCAAATCATATAGAAGTAAAAAATCATATAGCTCTCTGCAGCATGATTAATACAAAATACAGTCCTTGAGTTAAATACTTATAATCATTACAGTTAATAATGTTCTTTCTTCCTCAACAAATACATTTCTTACACAAGTCCAAACATTTATCAGAAATGTGTGCCCTACTCTGGAAATTCCTTAAATGTGGAAACTTTTTCAGATTCAGTATAATTTTCAAATTATGAAAATAATTTCAGGGCAGGTTCTGCTATATACAATACTTGCAGAAATTGGAGGTAATCTATTTTTTAGAGACAATGAAATTATTCTAGAAACTGATGCAAATTCATATATGAATGTACTATTAGGTAAACCTTTTCATGCCAATCACTTTCTATATCAGTCCACTTCTGGCCATAATCCGATTGACAATATTCCATTTAATCAACCCAACTCTTATTTTCTTGCACCATGATTGTGAGTCTTGGCTAGACTAGACAATATACGCATATTCAAATTGTTTACCTTTTGACTCCTATGATTTGTTTTCCCTCACTGATCACAAATGTATTTGTACCTCATTTTCCTTTCCTTTGCTCTCCCCGAAATCATACTGTATGTTGGCATCTTGACCTGAATCTGCTTGAAAATGTTGACTTCTGTTAAAAACTTAAGTTATAACTAGACAAATTCAGCTCTATAGATGTGTCTTGCTATTAAATGTGCATTTTGTGACTTCACAAGTGGCTTACCTCACTTGAATAGCCAGAAAACTGAGCAATTGGAGTCTCTTCTTGCAGCCTTAGAATTTGCATATCTTTTGAAAATGGTCCCTGATCAGGAAATGCGGACAACCTTGTAGTAGAACAAGGTTACATTCTTTTCTCATACTAAAGCATTATTTTTATATCCAATTCATCATGGCATAAGACTATAAACCCACTCATTTGTTAGTACTCCATCTCCTCTATTCAAACAAAATAAGGGCACACTGCTAATAAACCCAGTGAAATTAGTAATGTTTCTTAAAGTTCAACTAAGAGCATCTTTCCCTAAAAGATGTGGCTGTTCCAAGGATCACTAATACAAATGTCTTTATCCTAGACTCCCTCCTGTCTGTGTCAGAACTTAAAAATGTCCTAGATTGTGTAAGAAATAAGAATTTGCCAAGTTCTGATGGGTTTTCTTTAGATGTTTAATAACTTTTTTGGAAAATATCCACCTGTTATGTGTACACACACAGGTACACAAAGGTTATTGTGAGAGCTAAATGAACTGGGAGATGATAAGAATCATTGTGCAATATCCCACACGTAGTCATAAAAGCAAGGAAGAAAACTTGAACAAAAAATAAATGGTAAAAAGTTAAAGGGGGGAGCCATAAAAAATTTTCCTGAAAAAATGAATCCAAAGTCAGGAAACTAGTGGGAACTGCAAAGATGTTTTTCTACATCCACCGAAGAATAAATGCCACCAAATGTTTATGTAATGTACGTTACTTTATTGACATGATAGAATGGGTCATGTGACTACCTGATGACATCACATAATAGTAAAATAATGCTATAAAATATTAATGTTGTTTAAAATGACATGAAGATCAAAATAAATAAGAGTCAAGTTCTCCAGAAAGAAATAATAAAAGAGGTCAAGTAAAATATGTATATAATTGACAAAAAAGAAGTAAAAATAATCATAATTATAACACTCTTTGACTGAAGGTTTACATCAAAAGCTCTTGACTATACATTTTTCTCCTCGCCTGCTAAATGAATCTTAATTTTTTACATTGGAGATGACCCATTTAAAGGTTTTCAAATGCTGACTCTGTCCTGATGTCTATATAAGCACTTCAGTTTCTGCATTACATCTTGCCTGATGAAGGGGCCTGAGCTGGCTCGAAAGTTTACATATTTTAATCTTTTCAGTTAGCCAATAAGTACTGTCATTTTGCTTGACTTCTCATTGCATCCATAATGGCTAACATGGTACAACATCCTACTACTATAGTGAACAAATAAATGTCATTTTACAAATGTGTATTTCTACTTGGCGTTATACACAGTACACATTTCAAAAATTAATTTTATTGTATTTTATAGGTCAAAGTTATTTTATGAAATATGCTTAAAAATTAACCATGCCTTTAGTTTATAAGCTTTTTTAAGCTTTTATTGTATTTTTGACAGGCTCATTGACCAAACGATTTACTTCTGGCAATGAAAATAATAAATCAAATGAGAATTTGTCAACTACAGATTTGTAATAATCTTCATCAACATATAATGTCAATTCAGATACTGGAGACTTGTTTTAATCAATGCTTTCCTCTCAATAAAAACATCATTTGATCAGACTAAGTCTCTGATTGTTGAATATTATGTAACACAGTTATACTGTAAATGTTCAGTTTAAATCTTATTGGTTATTGCCATAAAGAAGTAATGTGTGCACCCATGAAATTGTATGTGAATGCCAGCTTTTGTAACACAAAAAACACTTTTATATGAATTAAAAAAAATACAAAAACACAGAACAATTGATAAATGTAATTAGATTAGCATTTTATATAACTCAGCAATTTAAATAACAACACCTTCTCACTAGTCAGACACTCACTAGGCTTCTTGCAGTCAATAAAGACTTCTGTGGTCTAAAATGAAAGATGTAAAATACTAAAAGTACCACAAGCCTTTTTCAATTTATCTATTGTAAATAAATTTATCAATTTATATAAAGCTTGTTGTTGGGCAAAAAGTAAGCCTCTTCTGGTAGAAAGAGGAAATGGACCTCACACAACCTCAGGTAAAATAAGTGTTTTTCTGTCACGGAAGTATAGCACTTGACGCTTATTGAAAGTCTGACAGAAATGTAGCAGGCCTCAACCAGTATACACAACAATGCAAAATGGCCACCATAAAATAGCACTGGGCCTATTTCCTTCAATTTTAGACAGCTGCTTTAAAATATAAACAAACTACAAATTTATTAAAGTGCTTTTCACAAATTTTATTTTCCTACCAGATTTACAGGGTACATATCAATATTAGACCATTATTGCCACATTAATTAGTACATCTGCCTCACAGATCTTGAATTTTGTCTCAATTTCTGTCAGTGTGGAGTCTGTACACTCTCCCTGTGTCTCAATTGCATTTTCTTTGAGTACTCAGATTTTTTACTCGCCTACATCCTAAAAACATGCCTCAGGCTAATTGGGAACTCTTAATTGGCCCAGTAGAAGTAAGGGTGGTGGATGTGTCTGTATCTGCTGTAATAGTCTGGTACAGAACTGGATCCTGCCTTGTACATGATGCTGCGAAAAGGTACCAAATCTCCACTCCCGTTAGTGAATAAGTGGGTTTTAAAATGGATGGATGTTGTTCTATTTTGACACAGTTATAATTTACACCAAGATGAGTAATAAAAAGAAAAAGAGAAAAAAATGAAAGTGAGCAGAGAAACAAAAAGCACCATTACATCCAATGCGTAGCTCATAAATATATACTGTATGTGTTAATTGTTTTGGATATGTTGTGATGAATATCTTCGGTATAAGTACTTTAGTTGTTCTGGTTTCAATATATTTTACTTCTTTAAATGTTATACTGCAGATCTTAAGTGCTAATCATATGGGTAGGAGGAGGGTTAATGATTGGTCTGATGTGGGCCTAATGGTCCTGAAATCTTCAGTTACTGTGTTTTATTTTAGTCATTGTGATAGATACATTAAATCTAGGAAAAATTAACAAATCCAAAATAAAAATTATCAACACACAAAACAAAAGTAACCTCCATATAGTAATTTTACATGCCAGTGAAATTCAGTTTGTCTAAACTGTCTTTTTTTGTTTTGGTTATTAGGAGATTTATTGATATTTGTTGAAATCCTGTGGCCAGGTGTTGCCTGTGTTAATTTTTAAAGTTTTTTCTTTTCTGCCAAGTACTCCAGTTTTCCTTTCGAATCTTTAAAGAAATGTTAGTTAGGTTAATTGGCAGCTCCAAAATGGCCATGTGATTACGAGTGGGTGCATGAGTGGGTCCTGCAATAGACTGACACCCTGTCTAAGGACAATTCCCGCCTTGCACTTAATGTTGCCATGATAGGCTTTGGTCCATCTCACTCTCAATATGTTATGTGTCAATTTTTTAGGCTTTAGGTTACACTGGCCTTAGTCTGATTACAAATAATTTTTAGAAGCCTCTGTAAAATGGGCTTTACTAAGTTTTAAGGTAAGTTCAGTACCTTTTAAACAATTTTGTATTCATTTTTCACCTATCATCATATCTCTCACTTCCATACAATGCATTTTTAGCCTTCATTTTAAAGATTTTACCACATGATTAAACCTTACAGAGACAAACAGATTGTACTATATCACAGTCTAAAACAGTTGTGCCACACAGAAGGACCCCATCCATAATTTCTGTCACTTTGTTAGACAGTATATGGTATTTTAGCAAAGGTGATATTTACTTTTGTATTCCTATATTTTGTAATACTAGCCCAACATTTTTCATTTGTGTAAACTGTGGAAAGTTTTTGACATTTTCTGTGTGATTTGACACAGGGTAGAAGAGCTCTGTAGATCACTGAGAAAAATAATTCCTAATTTAATTTCAAATATAAAATCTGAAACATCACAATAAGAAGAAAAAATGCTGGACTCTCGCCACCATCTCTGTTGTTGATTTTTAAGTTAATAAAGTTTCTCAAATGGCAGAAGTAGTTGCAAACCAAGAACTAGCCAAGTATGGAACAGGAATCCATTGTAAATCTCTATCACATACAAAACCAAATGTACAAACAATATGAAGTCATTAGCATTCGTGTCTTTAGGGATGTGGGAAATAAAAACAGAATTGTTTTGGATAAAGCAATAAGCTAAATAAATATAATGCATCAAATGCTGTACTGTATATAAGCCACAAAAAAGTGCCCATGAGATGATTCTTATCATCATAAACGTGTTTTTTCTCTCTTCTCAGAGCCTCATCTTGCCATTATTTTATCTAGCGTTGGATTTGGTCTGTTTATTCTGGTAGTTCTGCTGCTGTTTGTATACCACAGGACTCGAGGTGAGTGGACATCACTTATTATTCCATTGAACTGTGGGTCACTCATTACACTGTAGCTTTTGTTAGCAAGCTATCATTCCTCCAGACTACAAAAGAGACTAAATGTGTCAGTGAAAAAGTGTTTGGAGGTCAAGAACATAAAGGGGGTCAGTGAGATGGAAGGGCCTTTAGATTGTTGCAGAATATTCTCTCAAGCCAGGGAATCATGCAGAGTCCAAAGCCGTCTGGTTTCAGTCAGACTTTATTAAAGGATAACTAAGTCATGCTTGGTCCAAGGGGAAAGCCACTATTCCTAGGCATGGAGGCATCTTTATACAAAACTTAACATAGACAAGATACTTAGATACTCATCCTGCTTATGCTAAAGGGCAACACCTAATGGCATTTCATCACTATTGTCTGATCACCCTAGCCCACTTTACATTAGGTTATGCCCATCCATGCCCAATATTCATTATGCTAATGGACAACACCTTTTGGTATTTCGTCACTATTGCTTCTCAACCTTTCAATCATGCCTAGTTTCCATTTGGTATTGCCCATTTTTCCATCCAACCTTTGGCATCAGCTTTCAATGTGTTATTTTATATTGGTGGAATAGTTACATGTAAGACTTACTTAAAACACTGGACTGCACTGATATGCATTATCCAGTGCTTAAACTATATTGGTGGTGCGATTACAATATACTTTAAAAATAATAAATTCCTCAAAGGTGCAGAATCACATAGTAGAAAAAGTGCTTTATTATAAATTCTAATTTCTGTGCATACTACATTCTAATTTCTGTGCCAAATTATCCAATGTATTTTATGGAGATATTCCCTTAAGATGAGTAACTTTTAAGCAAGTCTGCTGCAGAAAGATAAGATTATAGGAGATACTTAAGAAAGTGAAGACAAAGTTTGGTATTATTGCATTCCAAGCTTAATTTATAGAGATCTGACCTCATCTGTTGCTCATGTTTAATGCGCTCATCAGCAGTAAAACATAATGCTTGCACAATGAAGAATTTTTTTTTTTTTTTTTACTACAGGTTTCCCAAGCTTTGGTGGTATAAAGTGCAGGTGAGTCTTCCTAATGTCTACAAATTATAATTTACAGTGGTGTGAAAAACTATTTGCCCCCTTCCTGATTTCTTATTCTTTTGCATGTTTGTCACACAAAATGTTTCTGATCATCAAATACATTTAACCATTAGTCAAATATAACACAAGTAAACACAAAATGCAGTTTTTAAATGATGGTTTTTATTATTTAGGGAGAA
>JANRMT010062797.1:280035-309806 GCA_026402145.1 Polypterus bichir lapradei | reverse complement strand
GATAGATAGATAGATAGATAGATAGATAGATAGATAGATAGATAGATCTTTATTTGTCTTTTTGCTTTTTACAGAAGCTCAATAAATAAATAAATGAATATTATATTATGGAAAACACCAACCCATAAACAACCAACCCACCTCTCAGCTATACAACAGTATAACTAAAACAAATGAACACATCTGACTTGGCTAAAGGTAAAAAGCAGTTGATGCTATTATGTCAGAGACAGGCAAAAGACACTCATCTCACCTTCAGGTTTGGATAACTTGATTTATGTGTTGCATTCATTCAGTAAAAGAGCCATGATGTTCTACCACACTGGGTTTCCCATAATATCTGAAATTGTCCTCATCTGCAGTGTACATTACATGCAATTTTTGTGACAACTTGAATGTCAAGTCTGTAAAGTTGCAATAGAAAATTATAACATCTGATACAAAGCCTCTTAGTTCAATTCAATTCAGAGTCAAAGAGGCTGGAGCCTACCCTGGCACCAATTGGCACTAGGATGGAAACAACTCTGGAAACAGGATGCCCATCGATCCTGCACCTCTTTATCACACCCCAACACACTCACATGTGTCCAATGTTTGATCACTTGTTCAGGTGAAGCTTGTATCAGTGGATGGAAGGTTCTCCTGAATGCAATCTCTAGTTGTAGACGGTAAAGTTTTTGGCACATATTTGTCTTGATCAGAACAATTGTGACAAGAACAGGCAGCAGACATTTTTCACCTGGTTATTAGTTTAAACAAGTTAAGTTTCAACTCACCAAGATTCACTTCAGCCTTACGTCTCCTAACCAGCAACTCAATAAGATCCTGGACCATTAATGTACTCCAATTTATTGCTTTTAATCAAAAAGAACAGTTTTGTTTCTATGGGATGAAATAATTATATTTTTTGTAATATCTGAGTTAGCCTCTCTTAGTATTGTTTGCAAAGCTTTAGGTTATATACTGTGGCAGGTGGCCAGGGTCCATGCCCAGCCGGGATGCCCCTGCACTTTATATTCAGGGGGAGCAGCCTTGGACGGTGCAATACCTCCCCCCTGGACATTAGATGGCTACCAGCCTAGGTTGAAGTGGTGCTTCGGTTTCCAGAAGGGCTCCATGGGAATTGGAGTTGGGTGCAACCCTGTTGGGTCCCGTAGGCACTGCCAGGGGGTGCTGCAGCTGGGACTCCTTAGCCCGTATGGGCAACGTATTCACAACACCCAGATGTGCAGCCAGACCACGGCAATCAAGCACCTAGAGCACTTCCGGGTGAACTATAAAAGGAGCCAGAATCGGCAGGAGGAGGACGCGGATGCCAGGGAGGAGTGGCAGAGGAAGAGAAAGAGTGCTGTATTGTGTGTATTTGTGTTTGCGACTGTGTTGTGCCTGTGGGGATTATGGGGAAAATGTGCCCCACAGGTGAAGAAAAATAAAAGTCTTTTGTGTTTTTACACGTGCCTCCGTGTGAATCTGTGCCGTGTCGGGTGCAATACAGCGCCTTTTTACAATATGTACCCCTAAAAAGAAATATGACTAGGACTAATAGTTAATTTTTATTTTCTAACATTTGTGTGAAATTTACCCTTAACAAGTTTCAATCCATATTCCCATGTGTTTGTTGAAAAATGTATTTTAAAGTAACAGCTGGTATCCACTGTTGTAATTCCCTTCATAAATTTAAACTTCTTCAATCTCTCCTCATAATATGTACCTCTCGGTCCAAGAGTTAGCCTAGCTGCTCTTCTCTAGACATTCTTTAGCATGTGTATGTCTTTCTTGTAATAAAATAACATTTAAAGATAATGGATACAGTGCTTGAGAGGGTGGGACCGTCATTCTGCTACACAACTTGAATGTTCAAAGCCCTGAAAAGTGTGTGATTGAAAACTGCCTGCCAGATCTGGGTTTTTGTGTTAAATTATTATTGAATTCCTGTGCTAGTAATGGATTGTCCATAACAACCCTATGGTTTAGCAGAAGGCTGCTCATAACAGCAACTACAATACTCTTGTATACAGGTCAATCATTTTTTTTGTGTTTGTGCCAACTCAGTATGAGCAATATGTTATGGATTGTTGCAAAAAGACTAGTGCTAAGCTGTCAACTGATCACCACTTAAAAGAGTCAGCTAATAAACCATGGAAGACCTGATAAGATTTTGAAGGTGTGGTAGGAAATTCTAAGGCATATATTCTTTTTTTTAAATAATTTTAAACCTCACCTCTAGACTTTCTTCTCTTGTATAATTTTTTCAGAAGGATGGAGTTATAATGGATGCCAATTTCTCAGCAGTGGAAGCAGCAGGGAAGTATTGTCCTTTCTTGGCAACACTCTTAACACATGCTGCTCCACACCTTCTTCTTATTCTTTTTCTTTTGGCTGCTCCCATTTAGGGCTTGCCACAGTGGATCATCCTTCTCCATCTATCCCTGTCTTTTACATCATTTTCTGCCACACCGACTGCCTTCGTGTCTTCCCTCACCACATCCATAAACCTTCTCTTTTGCCTTCCTCTTGCCTGGCAGTTCCATTCTCAGAATTCTTTTCCCAATGAACCCCTAGCCTCTCCTCTGCATGTGCCCAAACCATCTCAATCTAACCTCCCTCACTTTGTTACCAAGCTGTCATAACTGTGTTGTCTCACTAATATACTCATTCCTAATCCTGTTTACCCTAATTACTCTGAGCAAAAATCATAACATCTTCAACTCTGCCACGTGCAACTCTGCCTTCTGTTTTTTCATCAGTGCCACCATCTCCAAATCATGCAACATAACTGGTTTTGCTACCGTTTTATAGACTTTCCCTTTCAAGCTTACTCTTCTATCACAAATCACTCCTGCCACTCTTCTTCGCCCAGACTGAACTCTCATTTTCCCCTCTTTTGCACTCTCTGTTGCTTTGGACTACTGAACCCAAATATTTTAATTTGTCTACTTTCACCACCCCTACTCCTTGCAGTTGCACCCTTCCGCTACCTTCCCTGTCATTGACATACAAGTCTTCCTGACTTTCATTCCCCTTCTCTCCAGTGCATACCACATCAAAGGAGAAGAAAGGGGTTAACTTAAGGACAAGGCCTTCTCTTTAGTGTTAGTAGGAGGTTCTCCAGAAATTAGTTTGTCAAGACCACTGTGAGTGACTTTTGAATGCCCTCAAATAGTGATAGAAGTGAAAAAACGTGATGGTACTCAAGTTGGGAGGACCTCTCTCAGAAGATATTAGCTAAATAATTCAATAATTTGCTCAGCATTTTCCATTCACACACACACTCAAACAGTGAGACCTAAATGCACATAATTAATGAAAGAGGGACCCAAAGGGACACAATATGAAAATGAATTTGTCTTCTAAATTACAAAAATAAAAAGTAAAAAACAAATTCCACATGCTGGCATGTTTGTCAGCCGATACTACCAAATCAAAATCATAGTACATTTTGAAATTTTCTTATGTAGATACCAGGAGATACTACAAATGCTAATATTATTTGATCTTTAATAAAAAGTAGAGCATTTGCTGCTTTAACTGGCAGTCTTGCTGTTCATTATCTCTAATATTGTTGTTATCATTACCTACAGTACATCAACAGGCTCTTTACTAATATTACTGATAGGGCAGGCACTCACTTGCTGAGATTGCTGACGGCGCTGACTACCAGTACTCACTTGGATTTTGAAGTGGTGATTTTTCTTTTCCCTTGGCTTTTATTCCTCATGTAACAAGGCACACATTACCTCAGACCTTCTTACCCTGTTTGCTACCAGCCGGACAGAAAAGAAGCAGGAACAATGAAATAATGAAATATATGCTAATTTGCAATACGTAGCACATCCTGGGTAATTAAGTTTAGCAAATACTTCATTTCCAGCATACAGTTCATACTCCAAAGTACCAGGACTACAAACTGGCAAGCAGCGGCTAACTTTAAACATTGCCAGTATGCAAGAAAAACTCCAGTTCTCCAAAGAACAGATCATACATGTGCTGATATAGAGCAGTGGTGAGTACTGGCCCACAGGTCTCAATGAGGTTTTGGGGAACCATTCAACCACATTGAAGGGAGGCAGGACATTCTTAGCAAGTACACAGAAATACTGGCAGTGAGTGGGGATGTCACTGAGAGATGGAAGGAGCACTCCTAACCCTAGTGGAATGAATGGTTAAAAGTATTCTTTAAATGATATTGCATAGCTAACTTAGTCAGTCCAACAAACCCCAATATCTTGATATGAATATTTACATTAAAATATCCAGCAGTCACTCTTTTGGTATTTCAGTCATGGTCCTAGTAGTAGTTATGATTTTTTTTTGTTTTATTTCCTTTTTTCTCTGCCATTTCTAGTTAAGACATCATTGGGGAATGTTTTCATTACAGTAATCCCTCCTCGATCACGGGGGTTGCATTCCAGAACGTCCATATCCTCTAGGCAAACAGCCTCTGTGCAAACAGCCCCGCTGCTCACACCCCCTCCGTCAGGCAGAGAGAGTGAGAGACACAGAGAAAAGCAAACAATCAAGCACCGCGCGGGAAGCATATCTTATATCATTGAGGAGTTTTAGTTAATATGTAACACATGCTCTGATTGGGTAGCTTCTAAGCCATCCGCCAATAGCGTCCCTTGTATGAAATCAACTGGGCAAACAAACTGAGGAAGCATGTACCATAAATTAAAAGACCCATTTTCCGCAGAAATCCGCGGACCAGCGAAAAATATACAGTACATTACAGTATACAGTAATCCCTCGCTATATCGCGCTTCGACTTTCGCGGCTTCACTCTATTGCGGATTTTAAATGTAAGCATATCTAAATATATATCACGGATTTTTCGCTGGTTCGCGGATTTCTGCGGACAATGGGTCTTTTAATTTATGGTACATGCTTCCTCAGTTTGTTTGCCCAGTTGATTTCATACAAGGGACGCTATTGGCGGATGGCTTAGAAGCTGCCCAATCAGAGCATGTATTACGTATTAACTAAAACTCCTCTATGATATACGATATGCTTCCCGTGCGGTGCTTGATTGTTTGCATTTTTCTGTCTCTCTCTCTCTCTGCCTGATGGAGGGGATGTGAGCAGAGGGGCTGTTTGCCTAGAGGATACGGACGCTCCTCTACAAAATGCCTCTTTATCTCGGTACGTCGGCATACTTAAAAGCACAAAAGCACGTATTGAGTTTTTGATTGTTTGCTTTTATCTCGCTCTCTCACTCTGACATTCTCTGCTCCTGACGGCGCTCCTTTGAAGAGAAGATATGTTTGCATTCTTTTAATTGTGAGAAAGAACTGTCATCTCTGTCTTGTCATGGAGCACAGTTTAAACTTTTGACTAAAGGGTGTTATTTCATGTCTAGAGGGCTCTAATAATGTTAACAGTGTGGGAGAGTTTATAAGAGCTTAAAATATATAAAAATAACCATACAAACATATGGTTTCTACTTCGCGGATTTTCATCTATCGCGGGGGGTTCTGGAACGCAACCCCCGCGATCGAGGAGGGATTACTGTATATATTTAGATATGCTTGCATTTAAAATCCGCGATAGAGTGAAGCCGCAAAAGTTGAAGCGCGATATAGCGAGGGATTACTGTATTTCAGTTTATTTTTGGATGAATGACCAAAGTTAATTTTGACGTTATAAATTTTTATTATTACTTTCTTAGGTGACACAATATGGATGACAGTAGCAGCATCCATTTATCATCTCGCACCTGCATTTTTGATGTAAAACCTCAAACAACATGAGTTTGGGTGATTCTGTTCTAAAAGGCATTAAAATAATGAAACAGTTTACTTTGATAATGACTTGGTAGAGATCCTTGATGAGAACTTTGGTATGTGTGTCAGCGTTAGAGACCCTTACCTGCAAAAATAACTTTCCACTATATACCTTCTAAAGGATCAAAGGCCTCATGTATAACACAGTGCATTGAATTCACACTAAAACATAGCGTACAGACAATGTGTGTACGCACAAAAAAATTCAAAGGCACAAAACTGTGCCTAAGTCAACTTCCATTCACTTCTGCTCCATAAATCCCAATCAGCGTGAAAAGTAACATATGTGCACGTGCCTGTCACTATACCAAATCAATATAAATAGCCCCTTATGTTCAGCGTTTTTGTGAAAAGACAATGACAAAAGCACAAGGAAAAAAGAAGTATTTCAGCGAATGCAAGGTGGAGACAAGGAAAAACATACTACTCGTTGGCTTACGCAGTGCTATAAGCAACAAAAGTGTGGTGGGGACACTGTCTAAAGTTCAAATTCAGAAAGTCGCACAGTGCCCGAAAGAAAAGAGAAGTGGTCAGATATAGTCAATGTGAAATGGGTGAGTCATAGCCCACCATCTGAGTGTCATACAGAAGTGTATTTGGGCACTGAGAAAAGAAATAAAATAGGGACACCGTGAAGAAAAAAAAAGTTTGAAATGTCAACTTTAATCTTGAAATTTCCACTTTAATTTTGTAATTTATTTTGTCATTAAAGTTGAACGTCGTAAACTTCTTAAAATCAATGTTTCATTTACTAGTTTCTCAAATTTCATCGTTACTAAAGTAGCATGTTAAATGCTTTGAATTCTATGTGTTCTATGTGTGTGAATCACTACGTGTTCCTTAAATGGGCTTTCTAGATCGCAGGCAGGAGTGCACAGGTACTGATCTCCCCACAGAATACATTACATTCATGATATTACAGCTCTCTGAACATTTTTGAATACTAACATGTATACTTGATCATTTTCATGATGAAATTCTTTAAAGCATGCATTCAAAATGGGAGCATGGTGGCATATTGTGCAGATAGTGCAAATGGTTCATAAAGTGGCAAACGTTGTGCAATATTACAGCTGTAGTGCAAGTTAACAGTGAGGTAATTGTAATTATAAGTACAAACAGTTCTACCGGGAGCACTTGATGAACTGATTGAGTGTTTATCTTGGGATGAAATTGTTTCTAAGCTTCTAGGTCCATGCAGGAAAGGCTCTGAAGCATTTGCTGGATGGGAGAAGTTCACATAGACTGTATGCATGGCTGAGTGGAATTCATGCAGATGCTGGAGGCTTTCCTGAGGCAGCGTGTGCTATACATGTCCTCCAGGGCTGGAAGCTGCATCCTGAAAATCATCTATGCTTTCAACACAATCCACTGTAGAGCATTCTGATCAGCTGCTGTAGAGCTGCAATTCCATGCTCAGATACAATGGGTTAAAATACTCTAATAGGTGCGCTGAGAGTAACAATGTTAAAGCAGCTGTAGTATTTGAAATAGCTTGGCTATTCCATGCACCATTATATTGTTACTGGTTGATTACAATCAGGTGACTTAAATTTATAAACGATATGCTGTTAATTTCAATGTATTTGATAAAGCCTGAGTCATGGATGTGAATCTAAAAAAGAAAGGGAAACCACACCGGAACAGTAGCACTGCTTTGACACTGTGTGCCGCCAATTTGCAAAACCGAGCAGAAACGTGCATACGTAAAGGGGGTGCTGCTGTGAGAATTTGCATGGCTTTATGTCAAGTTTAGTCTCTATACATCTCGATATGAGTGTGGAATCTGGCATACATATCATTTTTGTGCATACACGACGTTTATACATGAGACCCCTGGTGCATGATCTCTTCTAATCAAATCCTACACAGACACCAAACCATTTCCATTCAGGAAATTAGAACAAATTAGCAAAGTGCAAAAAGGACAAATTCATTTTAGACAGATGCTGAATGAGGGTGTAGAGCTCTACTCACACCATGTCACTTTAGAGTTACCTGGTGAGTTGGCTGTATGCCTTTTTAGCGGTCAGGGGCCACTAAGATTCACACCGTCAATGTGACAGTGATTTATTTATTTTAGTGGAAGATTACCAGGGTCAACTCTAGCCTTGGAACGACACACACACACACACACACACGCACACACACACACGCACACACACACACACTACAGAGACCAAATAAAGCATGCTGGGAACATTAAACGATAAAGAATATAATGAAATTAAATGAACTAAATGAAAACAATAATACCACCCCTGACCCCTTTGGCGATATTACATTTAACATATAAACACAATAAACACACAGAAAAGTCCATGAAAAACCCAAACCGGATGAAATGAGAAGTGACGAGATTGAGTCCTGCGATCTGTATGTAGAAAGGCAATGGAAAACACAGTCCTACCGGTAGCTGCTGAAAGGAAGATGACAGGTGAATGGTTCAGGAGCGCTCCACTCTTCTGGGAAAGCCAATGAATCCCAACACAGTCCTCAGTGCACAGGTAAACAGACGATCCAGACCCCAACAAAAAAATACAGTCCAGGACACAATGATTAATTAAGGTTCAAATAACAGCAGGCAGCACGACAGATAAACGTAACACACAACATAACAAAACAAACTTTTTTTCCTTTTCTTGACACCTGTCCTCCTTTTAAACCACTCTGGCCACCTTTGACTCCAACAGCCCATGCAAGGACTGCTGGAAGATGCAGTTCTAACTACTAATAGCATTGCTACACCTTTATTTAATGAGTGCAAACCCGTTATAACAGGGCAGAGAACACAACAACACCATATGAATGGATCAATAGTCTGAAGCTGAAATAGGTTTGCAAGGTGGCAATGCCAATTGCTACTCCATTGTGCCACTCAAAAAATGAATCCACTTTAGCAGGCCATAATTAGAATATCATTTTAATTTCACTAAGCAGATGTAATTTCACCTCTGAATTTACTGTATGACTTGTATTATAATGGTATGTGTTGATAATGATGGTATAAAATGGAGACTGAAGATGGTAATGAAAGAATGAGCGTGGCTGTGAGAGGCTTATGAATATCACCATTTATCATTAAGATTCATTTTTTAAGAATTATTGTATACTTTCCAATTTTACTACCTCATATAGGCGGTATCACAAAGATGTTTTGATGCAATATGATTATGAAAAGGAGTCACAGGTTTAAGCAGTTACAATATTCAAGGTGTTCTGATTTTGGATATTTTATTTTAAGCTATAATATTTAAATACGAACAATAAGAAAATGCTACTATAAACCATTAGAGTATTGAGCAATCCTGACATTATGATCGTCATATTAACTAACAATGTCGGCTCTTACATTACCCGGCTAAATCCATAGAAAGCGATTCAGCATGATTTCTTAATTTTTGACTGGCCACTGCTGAAACACTCTGTAAATTGCTTTGTGCCCCAGGATATTTTCAAGTGCCTTTCAGTTTATGCATTTTCATAATTTTGTAATAATTTAACTATTTTGATTTCATGAGAAATCTGTACTGAATTGTTTTAAATTTCCAGTTCATGCACATGTAGCTGTACACGTTATTATGTCTTCACTGCACAACACTAAACCTGTGACCTACAGATGATGAAAACATAGCTGAAGATGTGAAAAAATATGGCTGAAACATGCAGTCAGGGTTTGTGTGTTTTCCTGCAGGTAACTCAGACTAAATAAATTGTATTCTAAAAAGGTGTGCACTAAAAGTCAAATGTGTTGTTTGACCAAATTACCTTTTTCATTTTTTTACAGTAGTACTAGTGTGTTGTACCATGTCAGCCATGCAAAATGACACCTTTTATTGGCTAACTAAAAAGATTACAATGATTTCTCACTTCATTTTTTTACAGTAAAACTACAAAGAGTATGCCTCACATATGGAAGGAAGTGAAAAGCATAGAATGCATTTTCAGGATTATATGTCGCACCACTGTGTACAAAGAAAAATGCTGATCACTGGTTAAAGAAAAATTCCACATGTCCTATCTGCAGAGCAGATGCTGCATCAAATATATTGTGAAAGACCACATGATGATACACCAACCTCTCTGGGTTCACGGCTTTATTTTGTTCATATTTGTTGGATACTCAGGGAATTAATATCAAAATGTTGTATGTTGTCATTTTGTTAATATATAATTGTTGGGAAATGCTTTCCTTTTTAATATTTAATTTTTCAAATAAAACTGTGTTCTCATTTTAGCCAGTCCAAATAAACACAAACTGCTGAACTGATGTAACAATTCAGGTTGTACTCCGCCAAGGTGCAGATGATGTGTAACATTAGTATTTTATATAATAAAACCTATCATTTTTGATAGGAAAATGTATATACTGTATATACTTTTTTTTTTTTCATTTTTCCTCTTAAAGTTTTTTAAAGAAAACTTAATTTCAAGACATTTATTCCATTTACAGACAGATTTCTAATCAGTGAACTTGGTAGACTTTGGGATTAAAAAAATAAAAGTTTTACATATTCTTGTTGGCCTTTTATTCTTTGAATTATGCTCATAAGGAAAAATCGTAAATAAGACAATATCCACAGATTTGTGAAATACCCTTGTCATTATATTCAGATGTATTATTTTTTCATAATTGTGGATTAAGCCCCCACTTTTAGATGAGTTGATTGTTCTGGTTTAAATAAAACAGTGAGGCCAATGAAAGTGGTAAGAATTACTTCCATAATGAACAAGAAAAAAACCCAGCATATAGCCACAGCCCTGACCTGGACTACAAACAATTATTTAAATAATTACCCAAAGGAAGATCTGTGAATGATAAGACAACTGTTGATGGAAAAAGTGGCATTAACAAAGCTTTCAGAAGTTACTGCTGCATACGAGAAAAGGAACAACTGCCAAAATGAACAGAGTGTAGTAAAAGACAACCGCTAGAGAGGGGTGTTCTGTGAACCTGGTACAGTGAAATTCCTCTCACTAGTATCTTATGAATGCCCATGTCTGTAGACTTTGTCTGAAATGCTAAGTACAGTAAATGCTCCCTTCAATGAATCTGCCACGTAGTGTAAATTTGGAATGTGTTTTGTTTTTTTGCCCTGTGTTTGTGCTGTTAACGACATGGTGAAGATAAACTTTGTTGCCCTAAATGGATAATTCAGTTTACCATATGTGTTAAAATAAAACAGAACTCATTATTTTTGGTCCTACCACATCTGCAGTTGAAATCGGCATGCACTTAGGACCTGTGGCAGCAATGATTCATAATGATGTCAGAAACCTAGGTATCATCTTTGAGTCATCACTAAGTTTTGAAAAACAAATCTCCATGGTAGTAAAATCCAGTTTTTACCAACTGAGGCAAATTTCTAAACTAAAATCCTTTCTATCATAGAACGACTTGGAAACAGTCATTCATGCCTTTATTACATCTTGACTAGATTATTGTAATTCCTTATATGTGGGTCTGCCAAAATCTGCTCTGTCGCGCCTTCAGCTGGTTCAGAACGCGGCAGCTAGATTTTTGATTGGGTCGAGAAAATGGGATCACATCACCCCCATTTTAGCCCCTCTCTCCACTGGCTACCAGTGAGGTGATTTTAAAATTTTGTTGTTTGTTTTTAAAGCCTTGCATGGTCTCGCTCCAAAATATATCTATGACCTCCTTCACCCCTATGTGCCACCAAAAGTACTGAGATCATCTGGATGACTGCTCCTTGTAGTGCCATGATCTCGGCTGAAGTCTTAGGGGAGACAGAGCTTTTTCAGTTGTTGCTCCTAGGCTTTGGAATGACTTGCCTCTGCACATCAGGTCTTCATCCTCGATCGAAGTTTTTAAAAGTCACCTTAAGACCTATTTGTTTTCTTCTGTCTTTCATTGTGTATGATGGGATTTTGGTGGATGTTACAATTGGTTGTTTTATTAATCTGCTTTTGCATGTGGTTGTTTGTATTGTGTTTATTTTAATGCTTTTTTGTACATCACTTTGGCGCAACCTCTGTTGTTTTAAATGTGCTTTTATAAATAAATGATCTAATCTAATCTTGTCCATATTCCATTTGCTAAACATTCCTAAAATCAGTTTGAGTCCTGGGCAGCAATCAGTATGAAGCAACTCTGTAGTGTCTACTGCATTACATTGTCACTCACACACCTACATTACACCAGTTTAGATCCATAAATCAACCTTCTTCATCTTCTTCTTCTTTCGGCTGCTCCCATTAGGAGTTACCACAGCGGATCATCTTCTTCCATATCTTTCTGTCTTCTGCATCTTGTTCCGTTACACCCATCACCTGCATGCCCACTCTTACCACATCCATAAACCTTCGCTTAGGCCTTCCTCTTTTCCTCTTCCCTGGCAGCTCTATCCTTATCATCCTTTGCCCAATATACTCAGCATCTCTCCTCTGCACATGTCCAAACCAACGCAATCTCGCCTCTCTGACTTTTTCTCCCAACCGTCCAACTTGAGCTGACCCTCTAATGTCCTCATTTCTAATCCTGTCCATCCTCGTCACACCCAATGCAAATCTTAACATCTTTAACTCTGCCAACTCTAGAGCATATCTCCACCTCTCCAGGGTCTCCACAACTTGCCCCCTACTATCGCTACAGATCACAATGTCATCATATGTTCCATACTGACCCCTTCTCTCTCTTCTGTTTCTTTTTCCGGTTTCTTTGTGGTGGTGGCACCACCACCTACTCAAAGCATCATGATGCTCCAACAATGCTGGATGGATTAAAAGCCAGAAGTCTACGTGACCATCATCATCAAGTCCTTCCGTGAGAACCCTAAATCTAAAGACGACTGTTTCATTTATGTTAGGTAGAATGCCCAGAGGGGACTGGGCAGTCTAATGGTCTGGAATCCCTACAGATTTTATTTTTTTCTTTGTTTTTTCTGTCCACCCTGGCCATTGGACCTTACTCTTATTCTATGTTAATTAATGTTGAATTATTTTATTTTCTTACTGTGTCTTTTATTTTTCTATTCTTCATTATGTAAAGCACTTTGAGCTACTTTTTGTATGAAAATGTGCTATAGAAATAAATGTTGTTGTTGTTGTTGTTGATCATCAAACATCATAGTCCACGGGGACTCCTGTCTAATCTCGTCTGTCAACCTGTCTATCACAATTGCAAATAAGAAAGGGCTCAGAGGCGATCCCAGATTTAACCACTATAACGGCGAGATATGGCTTTCTAGATCATTAAACTTAATGTCGATTATGTATGCATTACAAAGGCAAAGGGTACAGAACAATAAACCTTTTAAGAAAAGGAAAATTTAAAAAATATATTTTCTTTTTTTTTTCTTTTGCACTAGCAACTCTGACTGGCCCTGCAAGTTCAGAGTTTCAAAATGAGTACTATAAGACAGCACACAATCTCCATGTCTCTTAAAGTTCTCCATTTGACAACTCTGTTCTCTGCTGTAGTCAACTAGACATGAATTATGGAGTTCATGCACCAATCAGTCCTACCTTGACCTTCTCCTACATTTCATGTACTGATACTCTTTGTGTTCTTTTTTCAGCTTTGAAAGTCACTTTGTCAGCATCTCCTAGCAGATATGTGAAGGTTGGGGACTTCCTAAACCTGACCTGCACATGGGCAGGGAACCAAAGCTCTGTCTCATCTTTAAAGTTCAGCTTTCTAAGAAATAATGTGACTGTGAAGAACAGCAGTGACTCAGCAGTGTTTAGCATCAAGCAGTTTAATGCAAGCCAGATTGGGAAATACAAGTGTGCTGTAGAAACACCAGGAGGAGGGAAAGCTTACAGCAATGAAATAAAGATTGAAGTGAAAGGTAAGAAGAAACATTTAACATTGGAAGGTCTCAGCTGGTGTGCACGAAAAAAAAAAACACAATTGGATACAGTAAAAAGTTTGTTTTTCATATTGTTAGAGCATAATGAAAAACTTGCAAAGCATTTCTCGTTGCTTTTCTTAACTTCATCTGAATTTCTAATCTCTATTAGGACTTTCAAAGTTTAGGCTCACCTTACACACCCTTTTCTTAGCCAGATTTTTTTCAGAACTTAAGCCTAAAATAATTTAATACTGCTTTGTGTTGGTGATAAATTTAATTCTAGTATCTGTTCAATATCGTAAACAGTATGTATTCATATATAACTGTTACAAGCTAATATTGAAGGTTTTTTTTTCCTTTTCCATCAGATCTTTTAAGTTGGCTCTGTTTCTCAGCTCATAAAGCTGTGGCCTCAACTAATGCTCTTATTTAGCCAAAGATTTCGGCACAACTTAAGTACAAAATACTACTTGTGTGTTTGGAAAATTAAACCTAAGTTCCCAATGCTTATTTACAAGTATAACATTCTTTTATAACCAGCCCTTTCAAAATCAAAATTATTAAAATGCCCTTATCTAAAAGTATGCAATTGAAATCTTTTGTTTAAAATGCTGGCAAAATTGTAGGTACTCTGTGTCTGTCTGACTTTTTTCCATTTATTTATTGTAAATAAATTTATCAATTTATATAAAGCATGTTGTTGGGCAAAAAGTAAGCCTCTTCTGGTAGAAAGAGGAAATGGACCTCACACAGCCTCAGGTAAAATAAGTGTGTTTCAGTCACTGAAGTATAGCACTTGACGCTTATTGAAAGTCTGACAAAAATGTAGCAGGCCTCAACCAGTATACACAACAATGCAAAATGGCCGCCGTAAAATAGCACTGGGCCTATTTCCTTCAATTTTAGACAGCTGCTTTAAAATATAAACAAACTAGAAATTTACTAAAGTGCTTTTCACAAATTTTATTTTCCTACCAGATTTACAGGGTACATATCAATATTAGACTATTATTGCCACATTAATTAGTACATCTGCCTCACAGATCTTGAGTTTTTG
Organism: Polypterus bichir lapradei; assembly: GCA_026402145.1. Lineage (NCBI taxonomy): Eukaryota > Metazoa > Chordata > Cladistia > Polypteriformes > Polypteridae > Polypterus > Polypterus bichir. The sequence goes on along the minus strand of JANRMT010062797.1, from coordinate 295,152 downwards.
GCTTGAATTTTGTCTCAATTTCTGTCAGTGTGGAGTCTGTACACTCTCCCTGTGTCTCAATTGCATTTTCTTTGAGTACTCAGATTTTTTTTTTTGCCTACATCCTAAAAACATGCATCAGGCTAATTGGGAACTCTTAATTGGCCCAGTATAAGTGAGGGTGGTGGATGTGTGTGTATCTGCTGTAATTGTCTGGTACAGAACTGGATCCTGCCTTGTACATGATGCTGCGAAAAGGTACCAAATCTTCACTCCCGTTAATGAATAAGTGGGTTTTAAAATGGATGGATGTTGTTCTATTTTGACACAGATATGATTTACACCAAGATGAGTAATAAAAAGAAAAAAAAAATAAAGTGAGCAGAGAAACAAAAAGCACCACTACATCCAATGAGTGGCTCATAAATATGTACTGTATGTGTTAATTGTTTTGGATGTGTTGTGATGAATATCTTCTGTATAAGTACTTTAGTTATTCTGATTTCAATATATTTTACTTCTTTAAACTTTATACTGCAGATCTTAAGTGCTAATCATATGGGTAGGAGGAGGTTTAATGATTGGTCTGATGTGGGCCTTATGGTCCTGAAATCTTCAGTTACTTGGTTTTATTTTAGTCATTGTGATAGATACATTAGATTTAGGAAAAATTAACAAATCCAAAATAAAAATTATCAACACACAAAAACAAAAGTAAACCCCTTATAGTAATTTTACATGTCAGTGAAATTTAGTTTGTCTAAACTGTCTATTTTTGTTTTGGTTATTAGGAGATTTATTGATATTTGCTGAAATGCTGTGGCCAGGTTTTGCCTGTGTTCATTTTTAAAGTTTTTTCTTTTCTGCCAAGTACTCCAGTATTCCTTCCGAATCTTTAAAGAAATGCTGGTTAGATTTATTGGCAGCTCCAAAATGGCCCTATGTGAGTATGTGTGGATGCATGAGTGGGTCCGGCAGTAGACTGACACCCTGTCTAAGGATAATTCCTGCCTTGCACTTAATGTTGCCATGATAGGCTTTGGTTCATCTCACTCTGAATATGTTATATGTTATGTTGTTTCAGTTTTTTAGGCTTTAGGTTACTCTGACCTTAGTCTGATTACAAATAATTTTTAGAAACCTCTGTAAAATGGGCTTTACTGAGTTTTAAGGGAAGTTCAGTACCTTTTAAATAATTTTGTATGCATTTTTCTCCAGACATCAAATCTCTCACTTCCATACAATGCATTTTTAGCCTTCATTTTAAAGATTTTACCATATGATTAAACCTTACAGAGACACACAGATTATACTATATCACAGTCTAAAACAGTTGTGCCACACAGAAGGACTCCATCTATAATTTCTGTCACTTGGTTAGACAGTATATGGTATTTTAGCAAAGGCGATATTTACTTTCGTATTCCTATATTTTGTAATATTAGCCCAACGTTTTTCATTTGTGTAAACCGTAGAAGGTTTTTGACATTTTCTGTGTGATTTGACACGGGGTAGAAGAGCTCTGTAGATCACTGAGAAAAATAATCCTAATTTAATTTCAAATATAAAATCTGAAGCATCACAATAAGAAGAAAAAATGCTGGACTCTGTTGTTGATTTTTAAGTTAATATAATATTTCTCAAATGGCAGAAGTAGTTGCAAACCAAGAACTAGCCAAGTATGGAACAGGAATCCATTGTAAACCTCTATCACACACAAAACCAAATGTACAAACAATATGCAATCATTAGCATTAGCATTAGGTATGTGGGAAGAAAACCAGAATTGTTTTGGATAAAGCAATAAGCTAAGTAAATATAATGTATCAAATGCTGTACTGATTCTTATCATCATAAACATGTTTTTTCTCTCTTCTCAGAGTCTCCTCTTGCCATTATTTTAGCTAGCGTTGGATTTGGTCTGTTTATTCTAGTAGTTCTGCTGCTGTTTGTATACCACAGGACTCGAGGTGAGTGGACATCACTTATGATTCCATTGAACTGTGGGTCACTCATTACACTGTAGCTTTTGTTAGCAAGCTATCATTCCTCCACACTACAAAAGAGACTAAATGTGTCAGTGAAAAAGTGCTTGGAGGTCAAGAACATAAAGGGGGTCAGGGAGATGGAAGGGCCTTTAGATTGTTGCAGAATATTCTCCCAAGCCAGGGAATCATGCGGAGTCTAAAGCCTTCTGGTTTCAGTCAGACTTTATTAAAGGATAACTAAGTCATACTTGGTCCAAGGGGAAAGCCACTATTTCTAGGCATGGAGGCATCTTTATACAAAATTTAACATAGACAAGATACTGCTTATGCTAAAGGACAACACCTAATGGCATTTCGTCACTATTGTCTCATCACCCTAGCCCACTTTACATTAGGTTATGCCTATCCATGCCCAATATTCATTATGCTAATGGACAACATCTTTTGGTATTTCACCACTATTTTTCTCAACCTTTCAATCATGCCTAGTTTCCATTTGTTATTGCCCATTTTTCCACCCAATCTTTGGCTTCAGCTGTCAATGTGTCATTTTATATTGGTGGAATAGTTACATGTAAGACTCCATTTCTAGAGATCTGACCTCACCTGTTGCCCATGTTTAATGTGCTCATCAGCAGTAAAGCATAATGCTTGCACAATGAAGATTTTTTTTTTTTTTTAACTACAGGTTTCCCAAGCTTTGGTGGTATAAAATGCAGGTGAGTCTTTCTAATGTCTACAAATTATAATTTATATCACAAGGGACCAGGGAATTAATCTTACCAAACTAAATTTACAAAAATAATGTATTTTCTTTATAATGACATTTTATTAACTTTATAAACAGTACAAAGCACTGCAACTGCTAAAAATGGCTAGAAGACTTCTTTTTGGAGATTAATATATCAGCTAAAGGCACAATTTGATTTTATTCTTCCTATCAACTTTGTTTTAAGGAATCCTTTCAAATTTGCTTACTAAATACATGAAATTGGCAACCTTCTCAATGCTCTGGCTTACTTTTTCAGTGCTGCATAATAAATTTCCTTTCCGTCATTGGAAATCAGTTAAGGTGGCATGGTGGCAAATGCTGATAGTGAGTGTTCCACCATGACAATCTGCCTTAGTAGAAAGTTTATAGTGGTTTGCAAACAACCAGTTATTCATGCAAGTGCACCCTATTTATGGAGGCATCTGCACAGGGATCTTGTCTTCAGACTGGTACTGATGATTGGATGAGCAATTCCTCATAATGATACATAATGACACATACACCAATGAACCATGAAAAAAGCTATAATCCCTAAAATCCATGAGCACTAATACCTAGCTTTACTAAAATATTAAGTTTGGCAAACCAATCCATATTTTTGTTTCATGTGGAACATTTCATAGTTAATTCCAACACCGGGAAATATAATGGCTCTACTGTTTTGTTAAGATTTTTTTACGCTTTGCTTATTCTTAAAATGGTCACTCATTTTTACAAAGAGCTAAAAATGATCCCTTTCAAATGTCCAATTAAACTGTTGTTGCCTTAAACTAATGGAAGTGACAGTTAAAGTGCTGGGTGTCTAAGAGCCATGACTGATGAGCATTTTTATGTAAATCCTCTTCAAATCAGCCCAACACTTAATTCAGAATTTTCATATGTAGATGATTTATGTTTATCTTAAGGATGACCACTTGTAGCATAAAAAAAAGCATGTACTAACTTTAACAGAAATTAAAGAGAAGATGCTAACCCAGTCAGCATTGTGGTGTTGAACCATCCAAGACCATTCTAGATTCTTCTAGAATATAAGTGTACCTGTTTGACTTAATTACTGTATATTTCACTATCCTTATGTATGCATAGCAAAGATATACAGTAGTATTTGCTGCTCCCTTTGCTACTAATATGAATGTATTTTATCTTATCTGTTTTAACTTATTAAGTAATTAAGTTTTTAGCTCTCTGTGCAAGGAAATCTAACACATAAAATAATTTACACTATTAATTCCTATTGATTTGTAGCATGGACTATTGCAGTGATTTGTGCTACCATCTCACACATCCAATGTCCAGAGTTCAATTTCCACCCCTAGTCTGTTGTTTATATAGATTTTTCATTTTCATTCTGTATGAGATTTTCCTCCAGTCTTCCATCCTTATGAAGTTAAATTTGATTGAAGATTATAAATTGAGACAGTGAATTAGTGCAAAAGTGGTCCCTGGATGGACTGGCACCCTGTTCACGGATAATTCCTGTGTTGTATCCAGACCTACAATGATATGCTTTGTCCATCCATGAACCTAAATTGGATTAGGATGTTTGGAGAATGTTATGTTACTTTGTTCCTATTGACTCAAGCTGTTTGTTTCAAACTTTTACAATACATTTTGAAGCTCCATATAGACATAAACCTTCTTGCAGCTGCATAAATCAGTCCTAAAGAGAAGTCACTGGTTGGTGCATTTGGCAGTCTATCCAAAAAAAAAAAAAATTGAGAAGAAGGCAAAAACAGCCTTTCTCAGTCCTCTGTGTAATACAAATGAAATTTGGCTTCAATCAGCATTTTGTTCTATAATTTATGTTTTTCACAGGAGAGAAGAGAAGGGAGCAGATGCAATTACCCCTAGTGGAGGAGCTATGCAAATGGATCCACTCAATGAGAAAGGTGTGGGAGTTTACATCAGTTTATTTTTGCACTGGCATGGGGGAGAACATTGATTTATAAATATAATGCAACAACAGTAAAATGTATAAAAATTAGTATAAAAAGTATTTGCAAATATAAACAGAAATATCTAGTGTGGACGCTAGGGGTCACTGTTGCCCCTTAAACCCAACAGACAGACACACAAGACACAGGGTAAAAGCACCAAGAAGTCGTTTAATTCTTTTTTCTTCCTTCTTAGAGTGCCCTTCAAGCACCACAGCAAAAATAACACAAGAAAATACTACAATAATCATAATTCTCTCTTTCTCCTCCACACCTCCCAGCAAGCTTCATCCACCTCCACCCGAGTCTGGCTCGGTTGCTGGGTGTTCCACAGTCCTTTGTATATTCCTCGACCTAGAAGTGCTTCTGTTCTTCCATCCACGTGTCCTACCAGCACTTCCAGGTCAGATGGAGAATTCAAGTTTTTAATCAGCCCGGAAGTACTTCGGGGCTTCTGTCCTCGTGATTTCCTAGTACTTCTGTGCTATAAGGGAAGCATGACTCCCCAGGTCCTTCCACAGCACCCCCTAGTGGGGGGCCACATGAGAAATTGGAATGGTTTTAGAGGGCCAGAATATATATAATATACCTAATATATACTTAATACGTATAATATTCTTAACTAATTTCCAATATATATGATATCCCACTATAAGAAACAGTAAATGAAACATTACAATGAGAAAATGTAGAAGATAGAATTTATATATATATTGTGGAGGACTGCCGGCTTCCCAGGCCAGTCCGCACCCCCAGGCCGACAGGAGGAGCTCTCCCGACAGCAGGATCATGCCCCGAGGTCCAGCAGGGCCTTATGGACTCTTTAGTGTTTATACACAGCCCTGCTGGATACCTTGGGGACCACCAGGAGTCGCTGTGGGGGGACTTGTGGGATCTGTTGTGCCTTATGACCCGGGAGTACGTCACGGTCACGTGACGGGAAGGAATGGTGTGCTCCCGGGGTGAAGTAAAAGACTGATTGCCCTGACCCGGAAGGAATAAGGAACTGTGGTCTGCTGGGACAGGAACACCTCCGGGTCAGGGGCTATAAAAGGACGGTGCCTCAGTCCAGACACTGAGCTGAGCTGGGAGGTAGAGGAGCAAGTGTCTGGGCGAGGAGGAGTGTTAATTGTGTTAGAGTTTGTTTAAAATAGTTTATGACTAGTGTGGAAGGTGCTTGGTGCACTTTGAGTCAAAATAAAAGGTTTTGGACTTTTACCTGGTGTTTGGAGTCATCCCTGAGGGTTCAAAGGAGCACTAGCGCCCCCTACTGCCACTATATATATATATATATATATATATATATATATATAAATATATATACATATAATCTATATAATAAACAATCACAAAAACAGTTTAAAAAATATCAACTTTTGCAATGTTGAAAAAAACTAGCATCATAACTTAACGTAAAATAGCAGCATCAACTTACAGTAAACCAAACATTTATAAAAACAATTCAGAAAATGTGCAGTTTTTGCAGCATTTTAAAAATAGCATCATAACTTTATCAGCTAGTTTTCAAAGGCCAACATCACATTAATTTGCCTCAGTTCTTTTGGTATTCAGTGAGAGAAATCTAGCCTGTTTTGGGCTTGAACAAGTGCACTGAAGTCAGGTTGAATATCTGAGGTGGATATGCGAAGGACAGCACACAAGTGATCATCGCTGAGGGAGGATCTATATCTGGATTTGTTAAACTTCATAACTGAGAATGTTTGTTCACAGATGTAGGTAGATCCAAAGAGAACCAACATCCTCTGAGCATGTCTCCTCAAGTGTGGGAAGATTTCCTCTTTGAGAGAGGAATAAAACTCTACCAGTGATACTGACTTAAAATGCTCGGCCAGTAGATTATCAGACTGCAGATCAATGAGTTCAAGCTGGACATCACTGGGTGCATTATCCACACTATAAGTAAAGGGAGAAGAAATCATGTGCATTTCACTCTCAAATGTTTTGAAGTCTTCAGATCTTCTTGAAAATTCATTATGCAGTGCCCCTAACATGGATGAATACTTGTGGAGGTGATCAGCTGATAGTGTGACTTCTTTCAGTGTTGGCATGTGAGTGAGAATGTTGCCCTCTAATTGACTTGAAAGAAAGTTCAACTTTCTCATGAAAGCTGTCACCAAGCTTTACATTTCATGTGCAAAGAGGCCCTTGCCTTGCAGCTTGGTATTTAGTTCATTCATTAGTGCAGTCACATCAACAGCAAAGGCCAAATCTGCAATCCAGTGTGTATGTGAGAGCTCTGGAATGTCCTTATCTTTCTTTTCACAAAACTCCCGAATCTTTGCTCTCAGGTCCCATACTCTTTTAAGCACCTTGCCAAGGCTGAGCTATCTCACAGCTGTCGTCACTATGTTCACTTTCAAGCTCCTCTAACAGTGAAACAAACTGCCTGTGATTCAGTGCTCTTGCCCTGATGAAATTAACTATTTTAGTTACAACATCAACAACATGGCTAATTTTTAGCAATGACTTGCACAACACCTCCTGATGAATGATACAATGCAAAAATATCAATTTCTGTTCTGGGTTAATTTCAGTCACTTTATCTTGCATCCGCCTCAAAAGTCCAACATTTTTCCCCGTCAGATTTGGACAGCCGTCGGTTGTAACACCTACCAGTTTGTCCCATTTTAATCCCAGCGTGTCCATGGATGCATTTACCTCTGTGAACAAATCACTCCACGTTGTAGTCCCTTTCATTGGCCGCATAGCTGCCAGCTCCTCCGTCATCTCAAAGTCTTTCGTTAATCCACGTACAAAGATAAGTAACTGGGCTGTATCACGGACGTCACAGCTATCGTCCACCAAGGAAAACAAGACAAAATGTTCCGTTTTCTTTTGCAGTTGAAGCTCCAAATTCCCCGCGATGTTCTCGACCCGCCTCGTTACGGTGCACCTCGAGAGAGACACATTTGCAAACGCAACTTTTTTCTCAGGGCATATTAGCGCTGAAGACTCCACCAAACAGTCTTTGATAAACTCCCCATCAGAGAATGGCTTACTGTATCTTGCAATTTTGTGGGATATTACAAAGCTTGTCATGACCGCTGCATCCATGGATGAATGGAGCTTTGTAAAAAATCCTTGTTGCTTTTGCAGTTTAGCTAGCAAATCTTCCGATGCTCGTGTCCGCTCTGCATCACTGAAATTCTTATATTTTTCTCCGTGTTTACTCTCGTAATGGCGATTCAAATTGTATTCCTTAAACACCGCTATATGTTCTCCACACACTAAGCACACAGCTTTACCTTTGATTTCAGCAAATACATATTTAGAAGTCCATGCCTGGTTAAAAACTCTACATTCTGCATCAATTTTTCTTTTTTTAACGTTAGCTGACATATTTAAGGGCTAAGAGCTAATTTCTCGGAAGCTGTTCAACACATTCGTTGAAGTGCATAAGCGCACTGGTAATTAAGAAAAACAATAGTGGCCTTCAAAATAAAAGCCGTGTAACTGTATTTCGTGCACCTATCACAAAGTAATAAATGTTGCTACACTTTTAATACGAACTCACGTGGGCCGGTCAAAGGTACTCAGTGGGCCAGATGTGGCCCGCGGGCCGTAAAATGCCCAGGTCTGCCCTAGTGGCACCCACAGCACCCAACAGGACTGAGATGCCGAACTCCAAGTCCCAGGATGCCATGTGGGAATCCGGGGCACCACTACACTCCAGGGGAGCTGCCATCTAGCTTCTTGAGGGAGGCAGTGTCCAAAAGTAGCTGCCCTTCCCCATCCTTCTATTCTCAGGGCATCCAGGCCAGGTTGAGCTGCCGGCCATCTCTTACACTAGTTAAATTAAAAAAAAAAACACACAACACTCAACATACTGGGTTAAAATGTAAACCAACATCTGTTAACATTCACTAAATGGCCAAACGTATGTGGACTCCGCTCCAAATCACTGAGTTCACGTATTTCAGCCGCACCCATAGTTAACAGGTACAGAAACTCAAGAACGTGGCAATGCAATCTCCATTGTCAAACATACTGATCATACTCATCATACTTAAGAGTTCAATGACTTTAAATGTGTCACTGTCATACAATGTCACCTTTGTTTCAAATCAGTACATGTAATTTTTTCTCTACTAGATCTGCTCTGGTCAGCTGTAAGTGCTCTTTTTATGAAGATGAAGTGTTGGGGACACAACAGCTCTGCCATAAAGTGATAGATCACGCATACTCACAGTGGGACTCCAGCAAATGCTGAATCACATTGTAGATATACTTTGCTATCCTCTATTGCAGAGTTCCAAACTGCCTCTGGAAGTACAGTATCATTAGCACAAGAATTGTGCATCAGGACCTTCACAAAATGGGCCAACTCATACTAGTTTTAGAAAAGGATATTCAACAAGCTCACAGAGGTGTGATGGTTAGATGTCCACACCCATTTGGCCATATAATATACAGCATGTATATTATACAGTACAGTATATACAGTATGTTCAGGTTAACAGATGCAGGTAGGCAACACAAGGGAAGATGAACACAAGAACTTCAGTCAATTGCATTGTGTAAAAAAAACCTTTGGAGGATACCTGTGTTCTTTTATAACTCATACATTTACAGATTAAGGCACTATATAAATTAAATTTGTTATTATTATTATTATTATTATTATTATTATTATTATTATTATTATTAGATTGTCACAACTGGGACTCCTAGCTAACTTTCACCTTCTTGGCCTCCTACAGTTTTACTTGCACATAGCAAAGTCCACTGCTGTTCAACCAGTAGATGACATGGGGTTATGAGTAACTTTTGGGACCTGAAGTTCTTGATCACTCCAATGTCACATTACTTGTGAAGAATGGTTTCATTTATTTAATGAGATCCACAAGGAAGGTACCAATGATGGCACAAAATTTATAAAATGAAGAAACTGAAGTCAGTCTGAACCATTATATACAGGATATGTTGTTGTCTGGTACATGAGTGGCATCCTCACTTCTCTGCTTTCCAATATCATAACCATTTGCACTCTATCTTCTGATCGGTCTGGCTCATACTTTTCTAGTCTCTCATCTTTACCAACTGTAAACCTTTGTTTAAAACTCTTTGAAACTCTAGAAGCAGCTTTGAGATACCCTATATACTCGCAGATAAATTCTCCTGCAGATAAGTCAGGGCTTGATTTAACCTTATACTTTCCAGTATTTTATAATGTCGGTCGCATAAGTCGAATGCAAAAAACTCACGCTATTGATCCATGACCACACAGTAATACCCAAACTATTCTGAAGTGACGTTTGCACTGTTTTGTGTTTTTTGTATCTCACATCCTCATAACCCTTTATCATAAAAGCATCCCTTATCTTTGATAGAGTGTTCGATCAGAAGAAAATATGAAGCTGGTTTTAGATTAAAAGTCATTGTCCTGGTGAAAGAAATCGGTAACTGCGTTGCTGCAACAAAATTTGATGTGTCTTAGAAACTGGTGCGAGATTGGAGGAAGAAAGAAGATGTAAAAAATAAAAAAATCAAGGGTCGCATTTTTGAACGGTGCAGTGGGCTGGCGCCCCGCCCGGGGTTTGTCTCCTGCCTTGCGCCCTCTGTTGGCTGGGATTGGCTCCGGCAGACCCCCATGACCCTGTAATTAGGATATAGTGGGTTGGATAATGGATGGATTTTTGAAAGGGCATATAAGTCAGAGTCTGATTTCATGATCGATTTTTTTGGGTTTCAAGATCCGACTTATATGTGAGTATATACGGTAGTTACATTTATGTGGTGCTTTTCTAGACATTCGAAATGCTCTACATAGACAGTACAGGAGCCATTTCAGCCACCATCAATGTGCAGCATTCACCTGGATGATGCAATGGCAGCTATTTTTGTGATAGGGCACTCACTAAATATAAGCTATTAGCTTCAGATAGTTAGCTACCTAGAGATAATGGATGACTAGGAAGCCAGAATGGTCAAGATTGTGGTGGTCAATTTAGCCATGATGTCATGTACACTCTACCCTTTTCAAAGGATCACTAGAGATCTTTTATGATGAAAGAGAGTCAGGGCCTTGGTTTTACATCTCACCCGAAGGACAGCACTATTTTTACAGCACAGTGTCCTGGCATTGAGATTCACAGACAAACCACAGGGTAAGCAACCCAAGATGGCCTCACCAATACCTCCACCTCTTCCAGCAGCAAACCAAGTTTTTCATAATTGGTCTCCTATCAACGTACTGGCCAGGCCCAAATAGGCTTAGATGCAGGTAGATGATCTGGGGCCTTATATATAATGTAGTGCATAGAATTCATTCTAAAACATGGTATATGGACAAAATTAGAAATGTGTGTATGCACAAAAAAATCAGATGCATTAAACTGTGCATACCTCCCCTTTATAAACCTCAATCAATGTGAATTTTAATGCACATGCATGCACGCCTATTGTTCCACCCCAACTCCTCCCAGAAGTTTAGATATTTGAATATGCAAATCAATATAAATAGACCCTTCTATTCAGTGTTTTGTTAAAAGACAATGGTAAAAGCATGTGTATAAAAGAGAATTTCACCGAATGCGAAGTTGAGGTCATACTCATTGAAGTGGAGGCAAGGAATAATGTACTATTTGGTGGCTTAGACAGTTGTATGAGCTTCAAAGATCAAGTTCAGAAAGTTGAACAGTACCAGAAATAAAAAAGAAGTGGTCAGATGTCAAAATTGACATGAAAAGGCGAGTGTCTGAGTATAACATGGAAGCACATTAGGGCCACTGCAAAGAAAAAACAAAATAGGGACACATTGAAGAAAAGAAAAGGTCTATGTTGAAATTAAAGATGAAGTGCAGACATTAACCTCAAAACTTCCACTTTAATCTTGTAGTTTATTTTGCCATTAAAGTAGAACATCATAAACATCTTCTTAAAATCAATTTTTAATTTACTAGAGTTCCTCATACCCCATCATAACTAAAGTAGCATGTTAAATATTTCGTATTAACCCAGTCGTTAATCACTAAGTGCTTCTTAAACAGGCTTTCAATTATACTGACAGGAGCACACAGGCAGTGATTGCCACATAGAATAAATTACATTTGTGATACTGCAGCTCTCCAAACATTTTAGAATACTAAGATGTATACTTGATGGACTGAAAGCCATAAGTCTACGTGACTATCATCATCAAATCCTTCTGTGAGAACCCTAAATACAAAGAGGACTGTTTCCTTTATGTTAGGTAGATTGCCCAGAGGGTACTGGGCGGTCTCATGGTCTGGAATCCCTGCAGATTTTATTTTTTTTTCTCCAGCCATCTGAAGTTTTTTTTTTTTTGTTTTTTTTCTGTCCACCCTGGCCATCGAACCTTACTTATTCTATGTTAATTAATGTTGACTTATTTTATTTTCTTACTGTGTCTTTTATTTTTCTATTCTTCATTTTGTAAAGCACTTTGAGCTACATTTTTTTGTATGAAATGTGCTATATAAATAAATGTTGTTGTTGTTGATATAATTTTCATGATGAAATGCATTAAAGCATTCATTAAACACATGGGGACATGTTGATCTGGTGTCCTGTCCAGGGATTATTCCTGTCTCCTGCAAGATGCTTGCTGCTGACGTGCATGACCCTGAATGGAATAATTTATATACAGAGACAACAGTATTGTCTCTGTCAAATTTTCTTCTGCTTTCTTTCTCCATGTAACCAATCACCACACAATAAGCGTCAGTAATAAATGTAAAACCAGCTGTAAGCTTAGAATGCCAATTCTTCAAAACTTTTATAGAACATTAAAAAATCTTCCTTATACATGTTTAATCATTCCATCCATCCGTTCATCTATCTATGCAGGGTCGTGTCAGTCCAGCAAGCATATAGAATGAGGCAGGAACAACCCCTAGATGGGGCATCTGCTTATCGCTACTGCTACACTACCGTGCCCCCACATGTTTAATTATTAACAGTAAACCTTATTTAAAAGGAGTTCACAATTTATCAGCAAAATGAAATATACATAATATAAATATACATACTTTACCATAAAAATTATATGAAGTATACATCCTAGTATTCAAACAGCACACAGGATTGCCCTTGGAAATCTAAATCGACATAGAAGCCAGGGAACATCATATGTAAATATGCGCTCTCTTTTATTGAAATGTGTCGATTTTCCTATAAAATTATAAAATAAAAATAATAATAATACGATTAAAACAATTAAAAATATATAATACGAAAGCATAAGTATAATATACATGTACATACAGTGCACATAGTGCAAATTGTTCCTAAAGTAGCTTAGGTTGTGCAATATTACAGTTGTAGTGTACGTTTACAGTGAGGTAATTATAATTATAAGTACAAGCAGTTCTACTGGGAGAACTTGATGGACAAATTGAGTGTGTTTATAGCTCTTGGGATGAAACTGTTTCTGACCTTCAAGGTCTGTGCAGGAAAAGCTCTGAAGTGTTTGCCGGATGGGAGAAGTTCAAATTTACTGTGTGCATGGCTGAGTGGAATCCATGCAGATGATGGTGATTTTCTTGAGGCAGTCTATGCTATAAATGTCTTCCAGTGCTCTCTGATCAACTGCTGCGCAGCTGTGGACTCCGCACACAGATACAATTGGTTAAAATACTCTGAGTGGTGCACTGAGAGTAACAGCATAAAGCTTCAAAAGGATAGCTCTTGGAAATCTAAATCAACTTAGAAGCAAGTCATCACCATCTGTAAATATGCACTCTCTTCTAATTCTTCCATTTGCGATGTCTTCTAACAATGCTAAAGCAGCTATAGTATTTGAAATAGTTTGGCTATTCCATGCACCATTATATTGTTACAGGATGATTAAAATCAAGTACCTTTGTAAATTAATTAATTAATTTCAGTGTATTTAATACAGCTTGTGTCACTGATGCGAATCTGAAAAAATGGAAACCACACAGAAAAGGTATCACTGCTTTGACTGTGGTTTCCAGCAGTTTGCAAAACCGAGCAGAAAAGTGTGTATGCAAGGTGAGAGGCTACAATAAAAATGTATGTGGCTTTACAGCATGTTTAGTTTTTATATGTCTCGAAGTGAGCGTGGGTCACCCTTTTATGTGCGAAGGAGCAAATTTCAGTGAAATCCAGGAATAGTAAAGCCTGGAATTTCCTAATATAAGAGTGAAAGGGTGTACAGTCTGCATCTTTATGTGGACACATTACACATTGTGACAAAAAACAAACAGAGTATTATGACAGTTATTTAATATACAGTCTGTGAAATGTAAAACAATGAAATCATTATTCATACCATGCTAACATGCTTATTTTGGAGGTGCACTATAAAGTGGCTGTTATTTGCTATTGTTTTTTTGTTATTTTTAGGTGATTCTGCTGCAGCGTCCAATGATGTTGTTTATTCAGAACTTGTACAAGAAAAAATAATGAAAAAGCGAGGTAGGTCTGCTTCATTTAAACTGCTAATCAAGCTAATTTACCTTTTCATTGCCAATAGACACCAGTTTCAACATTTGTTACAAAATGTCACTCTTCTGTAATTAGTCATTTAATTTGTGCAACTGTGATTCTTTTGTGACTGTCAAGTCATTATTTACTTTTTAACCTCTTTTATAACATTGTTACATGTTTGCCTTGAAAACAGTAATCTGAATGTGTTTACCTTGACAGGAAAAATACCAGCAGAGACCCCAGATGTCACATACTCTGATGTCAAATTGAAGAATACCAAAGGTAAGACAGAATGGGTGGGGACACTAACAAAAAAAGTCTAGGATTCTAATATATGTACTGTAGTAATACACATAAGGCTAATGGCTACTTTATTAGGTATAATATTCAGATGTTGCTCTATTCATATGCAAATGACTTCAAGAAGCATGCCAAAATACACTTCACACCATTCCACCGCTTGGTTTACCATTAACAGGAACAATTTTGAAAAATGTTGCCCTGTAATTAGTTTGAATTAATATGCACCCAATTGTGATATTTTTGAAACTTTAGTGTCTTGTATCTGTGTTCTTCTGCTGGGTTGCTGAGTGCCATACTGTATCCGTGATAAAGTATGATAAGTACAGTAGATGAGATGTGCATTCTGATACATCTCTTTTAGCTCTGCTGTTGTTCTCAGCTGTTCAGTCATGTCAGCATCTTTCATTGTTGATCAAGAACACCATTAGTTGGATGACTTTTGTGTGATACTCCTTACTCTTGTTTACTCTGGCAAGCAAATACCAACCTAGTTGAAAAAGTCAAATACTCTGATGTCAATATCAAGAATAACATAGTTACATCTAAATGGGCAATGGAACTTAATAAAACAGACTTTTTGCAGAAGTGAGTCACAGAGAGTAACAGTAGTACAGTGGAACAGCATATACCCCCTGTGACAGATATGGGGCGCTATCGCTCCCTTGAACCCTTGTCCAAGACGCCAGACACCAGATAAAAGTCCAAA
>JANRMT010062797.1:267787-279935 GCA_026402145.1 Polypterus bichir lapradei | reverse complement strand
CCCTATTCAAGCATGTCCATCACTTGATCTAGCTTAGTCAGCCATTTTGGTGTTAAGAATATTTTCCACAGTGTTACTTCTCTTTCTTTGTCATCATCTGTTAATAAACACATGCATTTTTACAGGTGCACCCTTTTCAACTGCCTCAGATCGTCTTTATGCTTCTGTTCTCCCACGAAAAGGCAAGGTAATTGATATTAAAATTTTATTAGCCATAAAAAAGTACTGTTATTCCTTGGAACCACTAGGAAAGACCACTATTTTCCAGCGGTCTCTGGCACAGCCTCTCATTTAAAGTCAGTTGGTACGCTATAGGCATCTTTGCTGCTATTTCTGCTTTATAAATATAAGTGTAAGCAATGTGAAGTTTTTTAGTGTTTATATTTTGAATGAATAAAACAGAGCTTTAGAATTAAAGTGAGCTCCTTCTGTAATGATTTCCTTCTCTTGGTCATGGCTGCTCACTGATTTTATTGCTCTTTTTCTTTGTTTTGTTTGACAGAAGTAACATGTTGTGGATTCTGGTGTCACATCTGCAAAGCTGCAGCCACCTCAAGGTCTTCATATGACACATTTTTGCTTATCTGCTTTTCCTGATATTCCAAGTTGGTCTGTTCTTATCTACAATATGGGAAGGTCTGATTGTGTGGTCTTTCTATCACAGTGAACACAACCATACAATATGGAAAGAAAGAATGCAAGGAACACTCGATGAGAACAGATCCATCTAAAGCAACGCAAGCGATCATGGCTTTTTCACTTGGCCGTCATCTAAACAAAATCAAGCTGGTCATTAGAGTGCTGCTTTCATGTCAGCTTCTTTCATTGTTGATCAAGAACACCATTAGTTGAATGACTAATATATGTACATACAGAGTGAGCCAAAGAGAAGTACCACATTTCAAATATTCATTCTACAATAATGATACAAGATAAAATACATTTCATTACAACACAAGAAAGGGTATACAAAATAGATTTTTTTTCACTGTGTCTTAAAAATGATGTCATCAAGGTGGTGGCCATCATTAGCGATACACTCTTCGAAATAATTTCTGAATACTCGCATGACTTGTTCAGCCATTTCAAGGGGAATAGCGGCGACTTTGTGGCGAATAGTGTCCTTGAGGGCTCCAAGGTTTTAAGGTCGGTGTGCATACACCTTCGACCTGAGATAGCCCCACAAGAAGAAATTGCATGGAGCGAGATCATGCGAATGTTAAGGCCACCCAATATCACCGCGCAGGAAGATCAGCTTCCACCTGAAACATCTCCCGCAAATCTTGCATGGAACTCCTAGCAGTATAAGCTGTTGCTCCATCCTCTTGAAACCAGGTATCCACCACATCCGTTACTTCCAGTTGGGGGCGCAAAAGTTCTCTAGCATTTCAATGTAATATTCTGAAGTGACGGTGACCATTACCCTCCCACTCCTTAAAAAAGTAAGGGCCTACAATGCCAAATTCTGCAACGGTGCACCAAACTATAAAATGCTCACTGCACAGGGGTGCCTGATGAAGTTCACAAGGGTTGGTTTCAGCCCAGTAGCGAAAGTTTCACTGCACATGACGATGGCATCTCGAGGAACAGTTTACAGAATGTACGCGCACAACTCTCTATGGCTCTCCCAGTCTCTCTCAGTGAGTTCCTGCACTACCATCATTTTGTATTGTTGGAAATCAAGGTCCTCATGCAAAATCCTCCTTAAAGACATGTTGGAAATGCCAAAGGCAGAAGTAGTTTTGCGCACTGAACGTCTAGGAGACTGCAAAATTGATGTCAATACAGCTTAGTTTGTTTTTAGGCATTTGTACAGTCTGAAGATGGCCTGGAGATTTTCTGTTCAATGTTGTACCCGTCTGTCTAAATTTAGCCACCCACTGAAGAGTTGTTTTCCAATTTGGAACATCACCCTTAGAAGGAATGCTGAAGTGCTTTCGGAAGGCGCGTTGCGTAGTGATAATGGATTTGATGTTTTTGAAGAACGCTTCAACAGCGAAAGCACAGTGCACACCAGACCAAGGCATGTTGCTGACTGAAAAATACAAGGGATTGCCTATCAAAGGACCCCCATCCCAACCCACTCGGCTGCCTTTACCTCATTAAATGATCTTGAGAAAAGTGGTACTTCATTTTGGCTCACCCTGTGTGTATATATATAAATAACCTAGTATGTCATTGACCTGAACTAAGTTTTTGTCCCTCTTTTCTTTGACATTTCAGGCTTTTATACTAGTGTAACTGCTGCTATACTGTAATCCACTTACCTTGTCTTGATGACCTTTACCTATGCACATGGTTTTAATTATCCTTTTCTTGTTATATAGTGTGGCTAGTTATGTGGTTAAATTTTATTTTGCCCATAATTTTCTCCTCCTCCTCTCCTACATATTACCTCTAAATTACATCTGATTAACCAAAACGAGCAGAACTTTCTAAATTCAATTTTCTCCACATATATTTTAACTATGGTGTAGTAAAGAAGCTTGAAACCTGCCTGTTAGAATATACTGTGCTCCTTCAACTCTAAACCCAAGCTCTGCCTCGAAGTGAGGCCTCCAGGCTCCCCTGAGGCCTATTTACCATATAACTTTGCCTTACCTCACACTTGTGAAACATGCTTATGGCTTGCACACACCATAAAATGGTAAAAGCTTAAAGTAAACATAAAAAACTCATAAAAAGGAGAAAAGAAAGTTTAAAAACACTTGGCCCATGATAAATTAAAATCAGAAAATTCATGAAGTACGTACAAAAATTGAAATCCACAAAGAGAAAAAAAAACTGAAGTTTTAAAGATAAAGCAATAGTAAGTCTACTAGTCTCTACTGCTTCCCCTGACTCTACAGCTGCTGATTTAGGGGGTCCCACCTCCTTAGGCTAAAGGTAAAAATGACAAGGCAAACATCATAAAGAATAACTGAACATACTGTTAACATATAATAGAATATGTTGGAGAGGATCTATTATGGAAGGAAAAAACTTTTTTGTAACATTTAAAAAGGTAACCTTTTATAAAGATACTTTATTTTTTTTAATGCAAAAACTGCTTGATATGTTAGAACAGCTTGATGTGTTACTTGACTACTGAAACTGCAACTTGTCTGTTACTGCTTTGCTGTTTTCTTAATTACCTGAATGTTTTTAGAATTAGTTTAAGTAAAAATGGTAAAATGCTCTTTAGTATTGTAAGTCTACAATTTTAGGAATGCTACAGTGATTATAAAGTACAATTTATGCTAACACAAGAGTACTTCTTATAACCCCTTTTTCATAGTTACACAAGCATGCCTCACTATAGCATTCTGACTCTAAGGGCAGAAGCATAGGAGCTCTGAAGCCACTTTCTCAAGACAAGAATCTTAATTTTAAAACAGGCAAAGTGGTCTTGGAGATAAGATGACCACATCATACCTAGAGTATTTTGACATGATCAGCAAAAGAGATGATCAGTGACAAGAGGCAGGAGGGGAAAGAAAATGCAAGAGTGCTCTGAATTACTGCTGACACTTTAAGCAATGCAAGAAATGGGCCACCTGGAAAGACAAAACACCTAGCAGTGCCAGGTTGTAGGGTGTTCACAGTTTATTTCGATTTTGTTTGTGGCACTATCTGTTTGAACAAACATATATTAAAGTCTGCTTTCCTACCAGCATAACTGCTCTGTTCTGCCAATGTGTTTGGGGTGAATGGGTGCACTGGGAACTAAGTTCCTTTCTCAGCTTGGTCAATCCAGGTGTGGGAGAGGGAAAACTCCCAATGGGGAGGCTATAGTGACAGTCATACCAGGGTGAAGTCTGAAGAAAATTTGTGCAGAAGGTAGTGGACTACCATCCTGGGTGCAAGTGTATTACAACTGTAAACTGTATATTCGCAAAGGTTAGTAAATGTAAAATTAGGCAATTAAAGTAGTACACAGAATGAAACATTTTATTGTGGGTTCACATTAAAAAGAATGTGCATTTGATAAAGGAGATATATGTTTTAAAGAGATGTGTCCCCAAAAAACTTTCCATGATAAAACACCATAAAATTAATAAGCACAAACAATATTCAATATTAACACAATTGATAGAAAAACTTACAAAATACAATAAACAGAAAAAAAAGAAAAGATATCTAGGCCAAGGATGAAACCCTGACTATTTCTTAACACTGGCCATGTCCTGTTTATAACTATGTTCTTTGCAAATTCGAAAACCAGAGTTACAGCAACTTTGAAAGTTTGTGCTCTCAATTCCTCTCATTCTGTATTTTATTTCTGCTTGTCTGGAGTGTTTATATCTTTCTTTCTTGACTTAATTGATAATAATATTTTGATCTTCTTAAGTTTATTTATATTACTTAAAATTCTTACTATTTTGGCTTTGTGCACTGATAATTTGTGTTTGTTATAATGACCCACCATCATAAAGGCATGTTGTGTGTACACATTTATAACAACCATGCAAGAACATATTCACTTATTTTCTGAATTTTCTTTTGATAATGGAAGATTTCTTTGTTTATGTTAGCATGAGTTAGGGGTAAGTGTATAGAAAACGGGAGTGTTTAAGATAAGGAAATTACATTTATATCAGCAAAAAACTACTATTTACTCATGGAAAGGAACAACTGCTTTTATATGATGTGGACACAGCTAGTAAATGTCCAACCCTTCCAAATGGACAATCCTCCTGTTTTAAATCACCAGAGATCTTTGGTATTCATTTAATATAATTTCTATGATGTGATATTTTCATAGGCATGTTTGATCTAAAACTAATTCTAATGTCATGGTGAATGTTTGAGGTTATTGTCAGAAAGGTACACTTCTTCTAATAATATTCTCAGAAAGTCTTACTATAAAATGCGCTCACTAATGAAGCAAAGGCCCAGATATGTTTTCTCAGGGTAAAGCTGTGAGTTAATGACATGCCTGTGTTGAGTCCTTTCACTTTCCCTGGTGATAACTTTTTTGAAGTGTAAAGGGTCACACTTTGTTACAATAGATGAGCTTTGATCTCAGACTTTAAATATTTAGTTTTAGGTTCTCACAATGTACAAAAAGGATAAGTTTGAATCTATAAATGGAAAATCTGCAGTCCAGATGGAATGCATGTGTATGTATTTCTAGCATTTTTATTCAGCTGTTTTATAACTTCTTTTTACATTACTTCATATAATTTTGAGTTTACCAGTAATACATTTTCAATTATTGTAAGATTATTATAAGACTGAATGCATGTTTGTTATCATTGCTATGAATGCTAAAAAAGGTATAGCTCTTTTCTGCGGACATATGCTGGAACTCAGTTTGTGATGTTTGTGATTTGAACATTCATATTTGGTGAGTATTCTTTATTAGCTATGCTTTGGGTTAAATGTAACGTGCACTAAATTTAGCTACTTAATCGCCAAGGTTTTATTTTAAAGCACACACTCAGGGAAAGGCACTTAGCCTTTGAGGTTGCATGTTAGTTATGATATATGTAACACAGTTTAATTTATCTAATTAGCCTCTTAGGTTTTATTAAAAATCATATGCTAGTTAAATGGTGCTTAACCTCTTAGACTGCTTGTAAAAGAGTGACTACTGGCCATAATTGTGTTGTTTGCTGGAATATGTAACTTTAAGAATTGAAAATGATTGACAGTCACACAAACTCACATACTATAGTAACTTATAACAAGTTCATCTAATGGCTCCTTTTATTGGTTGAGCTGGAGGAGTTAAGAATATTATTATCTGTCTAGATTTAAAACCAGATAAAATGTTTAAGAGGTAGAGGTAGGTTTAAAGACTTTTTTTTTTGCTATGGACTTTCTTACTTTGATACTGGTTTGTGTGGTTTTTGTTTTGGTAATTGTTTTGGCTTTCTGACCCCATCCTGACTTTTGACAAATCTTTAATCAGTCCCTGTTTGTGCCTTCCATTTCTTGATTTTTTTTTATGAAGAAAAAAGAGTGATGCAGAAAATTATTTAGAATGGGACAAGAAAATAAGATATGGACAAGAAAACAAAGATTCATAACTGGAAAGTCAAACGCACAATCGTCAAGCCAAAAATCTGAACTCTGAATCATGGTCAGCCTTTCATTTGCAAGGAAGCGTTTGCAAAGAACACAATTCATAGTACAGCACACCGGTCTCTTAACTTCCACTACATAAACTTGGATGAATTGGAAGTGTTCATTGTGTCCTCTATTCCAATGACCACATTATGTCACAGCCACTCAGTTCTGGGTTGTTTATCTAACAACATGGTAGTGATTGCTCCACAAAATGGTGACTCCTGTGAAAAACAAAATGGAGTTGAAAATGGCAAAAAATAAATCAACTAAATTTAATAAATTCCAAATAGGAAAACCATTATTAGAATTAGAATCTACATGCTCCAAAACCTAAAATAAATATGGAAAAGCCCACTCAAGTACTACACAAGGAAGCCCTAGAAAATTAGAAATTAAACTCATAATATTGATATTTTTCACCACAGACACCTTTCAGATTTTTCATGGTCATTTGCTCCTTCATATGTGATCTTAGCAATTTGAATAGTTGATTTCTTACTTGCTTACATTTCTAAAAGAGCTCCTTAGAAATGTTGTAAGGAACTACTGAATAAATCAACATCTGATGTGGCCTTGAATTTTTATTTCCTGTGGAGAAACTTTGGTGTGGCCAAAATGAGAAACCTTTACCCCAGCCTAACGGGCTAATATATGCCTTACATCTTTTAGATTCTCATTCCTGTTACAATCTTGATTTAACTAATATTAGTCCTGTTTGGTTCTGTTTGATGGCTCTAAATTTCTTATATAGAAATTAATTTTATTTTGAATTTTGTTTACATTGTCTTGTTAGATTTAATTGATTAATGATGTTTCTGTTTCCTCCATTTGATGCTTCATTGATTGTAGACACAACTAAGTATGCAGGTGATATGACATGTGGTGTCATAGCAGCCATTATATTAAAGAGAGAGCTGTTTAAAAAATAAAGTGATATTCAGATAAAAACAATAATTGTATAAGCATTTCAAATTAAGAGAAATTCAGTTTTTGATCATTTATCTGATAAAACAACTTTGGGTTTGCTTGTGTATATTTGTTTTATTAAACCATGGTTCTGCTAGCTTCTCTATCTGTTGTTCATTCTTAAAAGAATATTGGCTATTCCCAAAAACCTAAACTTCTTTAGATGATTCATTTTGTGAAAAAGTTTAAATGGTTTTGTCAATCCCATTTTAATTCATCTTCAAAAAACAATATTACCTATAACCTTCAAATGCTTTAATACACTTAGTTAATTTTCATATTCTTACCAATGGCAGGTTCAGTGGTGCACTGATTAGCACTATTTCTTTAATCCTCCGGAGACTCTGGTTAATCCAAGCCTTTGTGTCTTCTTTGTGTTGCTTTGTTCTCCTTTTTGTCATGCGTATTTTTCAGAGTTAGTTATCCTCAAAAGTTCCAAATACATTGTATTTGTTAATAAAATGGCATGGCGATTTTATTTTGGTCCAATATGAGTGTGGGTGTGAGTGAGATTGTTACCAAATGGACTGTGATCAATTACCAAATGAAAGGGCTAGATGAAATCCAAAGTTGGAAACAAACACCAAAAGTAAAAAAAAGAATATATATATATATATATATATATATATATATATACACACACACACACACACACACACAAATATATATAAATATATATATATATATATATACACACACACACATTGGCATTGTGAATATCTGATTTTTTATATTTTTTTTATTTCTGATGTAATTTTAATACTTAACTATCTGGTATCCTTGGCTTTACCTGGTTGGGCTCTTATAAATAAATGTTACTACTATGACTTGAACCTTTGCCTTTCATTAACCCTTCTATTATGTAAGATGCTATTTATATCTATAAACAATTAATCATCATTAATAAATATTATGTTGTCATTTTTTGAGTGCATAAGATCATATTTTTAAATGTTTCTAAAATTCTAGGATGTGCTTTTTTAATGAAAAAAGAGTTTTTCTTATTTTTCTTTATTTCACTCTATGATCTGTTATTATTGGTTTTCCGATTCTTAACATACATTTCCTCTTTTATTCAAAATAGATTGGCTTTTACTGATAAAATATATATATATATATATATATATATATATATATTGTATTATCCTGTAATTGCATTACATGTACAAGCATCAATTGCATTTCACTAAATGACAAATACAATAAAGTGATCTGGTGATTTGCATTATTGTTGTCTGTGGTTCTTTCCACACATTTGATTAAGTCATAATCGATTCTCAACACCACCAATGTTTTAAGAAGGCTCAGCAGTGCTTTTACTTTATTAGAAAGTTTAAGGCCATGCCACATTAGATGACTTTTCCAGTGATTTTCAGTTGTAGTTTTCATTAATATAATCTAGAGGAAATTGTTGGTGCAGTCACATGAAGTCCAGTTGCGTGATGTGACACACCCAGAGACTCACTCCAACTAGGCCATGACTCACCCTAACAAAATCAAGCCAGTTTGGTTTTGCCCTTAGTCGTAGGTGTGGACTCTGTGTACTGTAGAGAGGTCTGACAACCAATGTATGCTCTCCCAGAACTACAGTACATATAATGAGAAATGAGGAACATGAGTATTTTGAACCCCACAAACTAAAGAAAAGCTTGTGTGTCTGATGAGGACAGAGATTGCAGCTGAACACACCATACCTGTTAACCCTTCATAGAGTGCCAACTCCATCAGGCTGCAAGTTATTGGCTATATTAAAAAGGGGCGGGCACTACTGTGTTGTGGGGTCAAAATGCAGTCACTAAATTTGATATGCCCAGTGATTTTTAATCATGTGAAATTAACACAAATCAGCAACTGCATTAAGCAAGTCTCACATACCCTGTGGTTAGAAGTTATGTAATGTAACATTGACTTCAGGGAATTCAATATGTCCCCCATGTGTCAACTGACCATCAGAAAGAGATCATTCAGCCCAACCAGATCACCAATCCTATACATCTGATTTCACCAAAATTACATCACGTCAAGTTTTTAAAGGTCCTTAAAGTTCTACTGTCTACTATAGTATTTAGTGCTGACAGTTATCTTTGTGAAAAATAGCTTTAAGTTTCTCTCCACCTTTGTTCTTGTTGAAGAATTTATTTAAAATAACAACTGGGGCCTTCCGTTTGCTTAAACTGAAAATGTTCAACTCCTTCGATCTCTAGTTAACACTCATACCCTGCAATCCTTTGAACAGTCTAGTCGCACTCCTCTGGAGTTTATCTAGTGCTACTATGTTTATGTGTTTTTTGTTTTTTTAAATATAGAGACCAAAACTCTGGACAATACTTTAAAACAGGACTTATTAGTGCTTTATGCAGTAAAACTTAAGATTGACCTCCATTGTACTCTCTACATTGTATTTATAATTTAGTATTTTATTAGCCTTCTGAATAACCTCTGTCCAATGTTTGGACATTGATAGGTCCTTTGAATAAGTAGTACTTTGATATTTCACACCTCACATTGGATATTCAAATCTAACATTGTTACTTCCTACATGTAATTCGTTATATTTATCGACATTGAGCTTTATCTATCAAAAATCTGCCCACACCTGTATTCTGTCAACTATTCATTTAATTCCAAATTATCTGCCATTCCAAGTAGTTTGGCATCATCTGCAGACTTAACCAGCTTATTATTTGTATTCCTATTCAAATAATTGATAAAAAAGTGACAGTGACCCCAGCACTGACACCTGATGGACATCACTTTTATCATCACCTAAAGCACTCAAAGTTTCTGTCACCTTAGCCTGGTTATTTTTGTGTTTAAGTCAGTGTTAGAACCCCTCACACCCCCACCCTGACCCTCACACACAAAATGCAACCTCAAATGTCAGTGGTAATTAAAATATCAAGTATGACCTAAAAGTTATTTATTATTCTAATTTCTGATTTTGATTCATGCCCATGGTGTTTCACAAACACATCGCCTAAGAGCACTTTATCATTATTATTATTATCTCTCTATTATAAAAAAAAAATCATGGGATGAGACGAGACTTTTTTTTCCTGCGATGAATCGTGATCTTTTGAAGAGAGACACTTTCACATCCCACGAGACGGTCAAGTCACGCCCTACTTACAACCGTTTTCAGGCAGCGTACTGTTATTTAATGTGCTGGATCTTTTAAATTCATCCAAGACATTTAACACATACGGTTAAGTCATGTCTTTTTTTATTTGATAACTGTAACACTGCAGATGCATAATTTGTGTGTTTTACATTTACATTTTCACATTTTTTAAAAAAAATAATATACACAGTTGAGTTATAATTTTACCATTTGTCTGGAGAACATAATGTATTATGTTAATATTGTATTTTTAAACCTGTATTGAAATTGGTGGATTAGTAAAATAGATAGGGGATTACCGCAGAAAAAAAATTATTATGCAGTGAAGTCATTTTCATATTTATTTAACTTGAACACTGGTAAGTAAAGTGAGTTATGCAGCAGAGATTAAAATAATAACTCACAACATTACAACTTCACCACAAGATGGCGACAACCTAAAACAAAATTTCCTGTCTCATTTTCTTATTTTTAGACATTCCTTTCTTTTAATCTTTACTTATTCAATTTCCATAATAAACTTAAAAGGCCAATTTGTACAGCTGGAGCACTGGTATATGAAATACAGTAAGTGTTGGGTTAAACGGAGAGATAGTGGCATAGCCCAAACTGGCAGGGTTGTAATTTTAAATAAGGCCTTTCCATGCCGAATACCAACTAAGTATTTTTAAAAAGACTGACATTCTTCACTTATTTTTTGGCTCTCATCAGTGCTAGATGCTTCGAGTCGCACATTGTAATGCAGGATGGCAATAATGGGCATTTAACTAAAAATCTGGTTTTCTGAATTTCCAAAAGTATCCACAAGAAGGAGACACTAGGCATCAGATTTCAAACTTCATTGATATGCATTGCTTTTGACCTTGAGCACTGCTTAAAATGAAATCATTTTTAATATTTCTGCAACTGGAAAACTAGAAGGTGAAGTGACTTTTTCTTCAATGCATTGTTTTGAAAGAGTTAATAGGCAATGTTGTTATTTTATATAGTGCCTTTCCACAGTGAGCACTATCCAAAGGTGCTCTGCAGGTGAATTCAGATCATTCTCTTATCTCTACAATGTGAGGCTGATTTCTCCCAGTGATGTGCATGTATCTGGCATTTTCATACTTTGTAGCCTTATACCTTAAATTGTTAAAGCCATAAACATTGCCTTTATTTGTTATTGAAAATTATTAATTTAATAAATTTTACATGTTCAAAGTGCCATGCACTACAGTTAAAAGTGCTGCCTTACGTCAACAGAAATATGAACTGATTTCACCTTGGTTATGCTGCTTCTGTGGAGTTGTCATGAGAGTCAAGTATGGACATTTCCTTATATAAGCTGCCTTATGTGTACAGAAACCTGAGCTGATTTCAATCTGCTTATAGTGCGTAAGTGGAACTGTCATGAGAGTTAAGTGTTAAGAATTCCATACACACACATCCAGCACCTTGTTTATATGCTATCTTTTAAAATGGTGAGAAGTGTTTTTATTTTAAAAGTTTTGTTAAGAAAAAAAAAGTTTTAAAACTCACTTAACGCAGTGGGCAACACTTCGTTGCAGGGCATGCGCTAGAGTGAAAATGAAAAATGATAGACGTCTAAGAATTCGTCTTCCTAATTTTCACATTATATACAGTATATATATATACTGTACTGATTTTGTCATTTTGTACAATTTTGGCAATTTATGGAATACTATTAAGATGTCAATCTCATGCACAATGTTTTTCAAATGCCTTTTTATTTCGAAACAAATGTGTTTAGACTGTAAAGGCCTATAAAATGAAACTGAACATAAGGCAATAGGTAACAACGGACCTAGGAGAAAACCACAGAGGCAAGTCCCGCGCTGCTTCCGGGAAGGGGAGGAGCCACGAAAAACGAGTGACATGAAAAGGGGGTGGAACAACTGCCTACCAAACTCCGATCCCGCTTTGAAGACCTGCTAGGTGATTAACGAGGAATTGATTGGGGAAACCACGCTGCTGGACGACGCAAGAAACCCAAAGACTTTGACC
>JANRMT010062797.1:250656-264587 GCA_026402145.1 Polypterus bichir lapradei | reverse complement strand
ATTTTATTATTTTGTCCGTTGTTCGGAGGATGCACTGTTTCAAATAAGTATTGCTATTGCAATTGGTGGATTCAATGTAATGTGTAAAATATGTGGTGCCTGGCGAAAACTAAATCAGTTTAGCCGTGTAACAAGTGCAGTGAAATAATGTCCGTATTTATTTAACTAGAACAATGCTAAGTATGATGATTCGGTATTATACACTAGACATTAAATTAGCACATCACAACATCACCACAAGACTACAACAACCTATAAAAAAATTCTTTCTCATATTCTTGATGCTAAATAGGATTTTTAGACATTCATTTCTTGTAATTTTTATGCAGTATAATTCCCAAATTGACTTCAAAGTCAATCTGTATACCTTGAGCACTGGTAAATTAAATAACTTGCTTCAGGTTGCAGCAAAGCTTGGACTTGCGGTGTTGTCATTTTAAATTGGGCCTTTCCATACCAAAAAACAACTGAATATTTTATTAAAAGACTGACATTCATCATTTATTTCTAGAATAATCAATGCTAGATGTACTTAGTCAGTCATTCTATAACCCGCATATCTCGGGGGTCTGCTGGAGCCTAATACAGCTAGCATAGTGCGCAAAGCAAGAAACACACCCTGGACAGGACGCTAGTCCATTGCAGGGCGATCAGGCACACTAGAGCAAATTTAGAATTGACAAATAACTTAACGTTCATGTCTTTGGACTGTAGGAGGAAATCCACGCAGACGCCAGGCAAGGAGGACGCGAACAGGGGTTTGCTTACTTTGAGTGGCGCTAGGTGGACCGAGTCGTACATTATAATTAATACATGATGGCAATAGTGGGCGTTTAACTAAAAATCTGATTTTGTGCACTTTAAAAAATGTCTACAAGAGGGGGACATGGTTCATTAATTCTCAAACTTCATTGATGGCAAATTTTATTTAAACCTGAGCTAATAAAAACCTCCTTATTCTGCTCCTGTGGAGTTATCAGGATTTAGTAATTAGGAGTTCCATATACATCCAACGCCTTGTTTGTTTACTATCTTTAAAAGTGGAGAAAGCTTTTTTTTTTTATTTTTAAAGTTTCAAAATTAACTTAACGAACTAGGTAGCACCTCGGTGAACAGCTCGCGCTGGACAATGAAAACGACGCACGTGCTATTTAAAGCTATACTTCTAAGAATGTTATTGGTATTCGTCTTCCTAATTTTCGCACATCGTTTAAACTAGTTAAGTCATTTTGTACCATTTTGGTAACTTCCGGCATACTGTAAGATGTTATTCACATGTACAATGACTTTTAATTGGCTCTTAATTTGGAACATCCGTTTTTACTTAAAAGCATCTGGAATCTTTCATCCTATAAAACAAATAATGAAAATGATGCGAGAGTGTGACGGCGGACCTAGGAGGAAACCGATGCCTTAAATGCCTCTTAATGTTGTAACGTGATTTATTTAAAACGGTAGACGCCATTCAGCTTGTCGTATGTAAAGCATGAAAGTGATGAGGCGGACCATTGAGGAAACCACTCACCATAGGGGTGTGCTCTAAGTAGCTTTTGAAAAGGGGCGTAGTCAAGACGGATAAATAACATGAGAAGGAGCCGAGACAGTAGCCTCTCAACTCAGTTGAAGAACAGCTGTGATGATTAACAAACGGACTACGAATTGTACTACTGGACAGCGCCTGAGGCTTAAACACTCACTAATCCCGATGGCTTCTCCTGTGGCTATACAGTCGGAGCAATGAAATGGCTTGTGCCCACAGAAAAGCATATAGTAGCGGTCCTTAACAGTGACCCTTGTCTCTGGCTATTTTCCAACCATGGACTCGTTAAATTATTTGCTATTCGAGGGATGATGGAAAAAATGCACCTTATTTCAGGCGGCGTTCTGTTATTTAATGTGCTGGTTCTTTGAACGACATTTAACAAATGCAGTTAGGTAGTTCTCATTTTTTTATCTGGAACTGTGGAAATTCGTAATTTGTGAGTTTTACAATTTATATACTTTACACTTCTTACTTTTTTTCTTCCAAAAATACTATATGGCTTGTTTGTTTATTAATTTCTTATTTTGTTAGTTGTTCGGAAGACGCACTGTGTCATGTTTAGTATTTCATCTTGAAGGCTGCATTCCATTTGGTGGATCTAGTATAACCTGTCGTACCTAGTAAAGATGGGGCTGGCGAAAAAGAAATTGCTTTAGACATGAAACAAAAGCAATGTAGTGATGTCCATATTTATTTAACTGGAACAACGGTAAGTAAAGTGACTCCGTATTATTATTGTAATGACCCGGCAGTCAGCGCTAACAGCATGGTGCATTATGGGTATTTCTTTAGAGTTTATTTGTTTATGTTAATTAAGCAAGGCAGTCAATTTCTTTTGTATTAGAAATGTTATGTGTTTATGTCAAGTTAGTTTGGGTGGGTTTGGTTCATTTGCAGCCCAGTTATATAAAAGTGTAACAGTTACCATCATGGAGAAAGATGTCTTTGTGAATGACCTTGGCAATGGCCTTGCAATGTGTTAAGCTTTGTTTTGACTCTCTGTTCTAATAAAGAGGTAAAGAAAAAGGACAGAGCTGTGTCTTGCTAGATTTACCATCTATGCAATGATGGTAACCTCGGGGTCGTGCGGTGTATGGGACACGAGTGCTCGCCTACTTAATTAGCTAGATATAGCTGCATGTAGGTGCTAGCACCCCGCTAGCAAAAATTCAGCTCTAGGAAGTTTAATAACTTAAACTACCAGTTATTACATTATACATTGGACTTTAAACTAGCATCTTACAACATCACCACAAGATGGCGACAACCTATAAAAAATTCGGTGTCGATTTCTTAATGTAAAATTTGATTTTTAGAAATTTCTGTATTAATTTTCCATAATAAACTTTTAAAGATTATTTGTACAGCTAGAGCACTGATAGGAGAAATAACATGCTTCGGTTTACATAGAGAGAGCAGCAAAACCGGTAGCGTTGTCATTTTTAATAGGGCTTTTTAACAACAAATAGTAAGTGAATGTAAAAGTAAAAGATTGACATTCTTCACATATTTGTAGACTCCCCTATATGCTAGAGGACTGAGTCGCACGTTATAATGCAGAATGGACTTTAAGTGCGTTTAAACTAGAAATGTGATCTGTACACTTTCAAAACTATCCACAAGAGTGAGACACACTGAACTGCTCACCGGTCACTGATGCCGGTTGTTTTTAAGCTTGAACTGGTTCACGGTGGCGCAGTGGGTGGTGCTGCTACTTCGCAGTTAGGTGACCTGGGTTCGCGTCTCTGGTCCTCCCTGCGTGGAGTTTGCATGTTCTCCCCGTGTCTGCGAGGGTTTCCTCCGGGTGCTCCGGTTTTCTTCTACAGTCCGAAGACATGCAGGTTAGGCGCACTGGCGATCTTAAATTGTCCCTGGTGTGTGTGTGCCCAGTGGTGGGCTGGCACCCTGCCCAGGGATTTGTTCCTGCCTTGCACCCTGTGCTGCAGACCCCCATGACCCTGTGTTAGGATATAGCGGGTTGGACAACGAGTGACTGACTGTTGCACTGCTTATGGAGATCAACACAGGTAAAATAAATCATTCCAACATCTCTGCAACTAAAGCACTGGCTGATGAATTGACATTTTCTACAGTGCATTGTTTCAAATGAGTGAACCGGCAATGTTATTTATTTTTATAGCGCCTTTACACAGTCCGCACCATCCCAAGGTGCTCTGCAGGTGCATTCAGATCTGTTATCTCATTGATTTCTCCTAGTGGTGTGCATTTACCTGGCATTTTGATACTTTGCAGCCTTACACCTTAAATTGTTAAAGCAATGAGCATTGCCTTTATTTGTTATTAAACATTATCCATCCATCCTCTTCCGCTTTTATTATTCATTTAATACATTTTAGATGTTCAAGGTGCCACGGGCATGCGCTGCAGTTAAAGTGTTGCCTTACGTCAACAGAAATATGAATTGATTTCACCCTGGTTATGCTGATTCTGTGGAGTTGTCATGAGAGTTATGTATGGACCATAGTATACAAACAAGGATATGGAATTCCAATCGTTAAAAACTGAGAAGTATTTTTATTGTAAGTTTAAAAATTCACTCAACACAATGGGCAACACCTCTTTCCACAGCCCGCGCTTGGGAAAGACAGCAGCGCACACAAAATTAAAAAGTATACGTCTAAGAATTTTGGTATGCGTCTTCCTAATTTTTCACATCGTTTAAACTGGTTATGTCGTTTTGTGCAATTTTAATAATCTCTGGCCAATTATTAAGTTGGCAGTAACATTTACAATGTATTTTAAGTGCCTCTTTTGCAACGCGTGTGTTTATTTAAAAACGTGTGGAATATTTAAGCTTATAAGACGGCGATTGAACATGCGGCACTATCCTATCGACGGACCTAGGAGGAAACCAATATCTTAAACGCCTATTCTCTTCGTCATATACTGACGTCTTTTAGCTTGCTGGACGGAAACAATTAAAGTTGTGAGGTATTGTAATATTATATACATAAGGAAACCTCGCATCACAGAGGTGAGCTCTGTGCAGCCTTTCAAGGAGGATAAGTGACATGAAAAGGGAAGGACACGGCAGCCTGTCACACACTGTGGAACGATTAACGATGATTACGCTTCTGCTGACTGAACTGATGCACGGCGCCTGAAGCTTAGAGGCTCACATCGCTCGGTTATGAGGGGCCAAACAGGCCATAAATCATATATTTCTGTGTGTAATCTATTGGTTTACGTGTGAACACTATCGGTTTGCGTGCATACTTAATTGGTTTGCCTGCGTACAATAATGATTTCATTCATATGAACTATATTGGTTCGTGTCCGTATATTATCCGTTTGTACATGCATATCACTGGTTTGTATATGAACTTTATTGATTTGCGCGTGTATATTACTGGTTCCAGTACGTTTGTTATTGGTTTGTGAGTGAACTGCATTGGTTTACGCTTGCATGTTATCGGTTTGCGTATGAATTATATTGGCTTGCGTTCTGTGACGGTCTAACAATGGATTTGCGTATGCACTATATTGGTTTCATTTGGGTAACCTGTCAATTTTGCGTTTGAACTCTATTGGTTGTATGTGTGTACTATGTCGTTTTCGCGTATGAAACATATTGGTTACGCGTGCGCACACTATCGCAACTCTGTGTATGAACTATATCGGTTCTGCGTGTGAACTATATTGGTTGTTCACGTGATCTTCAGAGGAAATGGGCGGGGCAAGAAACAGGAACTGAAGGACCGGTAGAGTCATGGAGTGTAAAGGAGGAGGATGTGTGTAGGAGACGCATCTGCGTTTAAACGGCACTATATATTTTTTCCGCACCATACGTTTGCGAAAGGACTTGGTGGTAATTATTACTATTTAACAGAATCTACCCTTGAGTCTGTAATGAACGCAAGGGTGAAGTTAGGTACGTATTCGGCCGTCTTCTTATTCGGTCCCATCTACATGCTTACTTGCAACCCGCAGCTGTACTTGTTCACACAGTATTTGCAAAACAGTTAGTTATTCTAAAGGCAAAATATTCAACATTTACGATTGACGTTAGATTTATTATGCCCGGCGACTCCGCACCGCACAGACAGGTGAAGTGACTTGCTCAGGGTCACACAGTGTCAGTCTCAGGACTTGAACCCACGAACAAAGGGTTGAAAGTGCAAAGCCCAAACCGCAATGCTTGCACATCTATAACGTGTATATTAATTGACTAAACGTGTCAATTCTTTGAAAAGCTAAACATTTATCATTTAGGTACTGCATGGGTCAGTTACATCATATTGGGCCACCTTACCTTTCACAGTTTTGTGAAAAGACAGATATGTTTTTTTAAGATGCAGCGGAGTTTTGCTCTGCCCAGTGCGAGTATCAGGGTGAAACTGACAATGTATTCCCACTTCAATATCAGATAAATGGGATTTACTGTGATATTTAATGGGCACTGTAAAGTGTTAAATGACGTTGGGCCACCTTAATTTTCATAGTTTTGTGACATTGGCATATATAAACTTGTCCAGGACAGATTCATTTGTTAAATTAGAGTTTAACAATTTTGACCCGTGCAGAACCAAAATGTGGAATATTTATTTTTTCAAATAATGGATCAGTCTGTAATGATGCTGATTAATTTACACGCTGTAGAATATTTTGCCTTGCTGTTATAATAGAATAAGAAGCTGCTTTGCAAAAGCTGTATGAATAAGTAGCTGACTGCAAGCTTATGTTGGGAGTGAATAAAATGCCAGCCGAATGCATACCTAACTTCAGCCCTGTGATCATTTCAGAATTAAGGGAAAATACTGGTAAAAAGAATTACCACCAAGCCCTTCACAAACATAAAGTGACGTGCAAAAGTAATCATTCCCTTTAAAAGTCATCCTAATGTTCTGCATGACAAAAGATTTGCCCACATTTTATCCATTTGGTATTTTTAATGTGAACTCTTGTGCTGTAACAAAACGTTATCAAACTCCAAATAACTTAACTAAAGAAAAACTCCAAAGTGATTGTTTGCCTAAGTATTCAAGCCCAACACATTCATACTTTGTCAAGAACCTTTTAGCTGCAGTAAGAGCCTTCATTCTTTTGTGGTATGTAAATACGCCCCAGTTCTGCACATTGCTCAGGAGTGATTCTTACCTATTCTTCTTGGCATGATTTCTAGGTACCCTCTATGTTGGTGGGATGGTATCTCTGAACAGCAGTTTTCAAACAAATGCCCCAGATTATCAACAGGGTTAAGATCAAGGCTTTGACTTGGCCATTCTGAAACATTCACCTGTCTGTTTTTGAGCCATCCCAGTGTCACTTTGGTCTAATGTTTAGGGTAATTGTCATCTTGAAAGATGAATCTTCTCCCGAGGTTTAAATTCATAGCAGACTGGAACAAGTTCTCCTGCAATATTGTGTGGTATTTGGGCCCATCTATTGTCCCTTCAACTCTGACAAGATTCTCAGTCCCAGCACATGAAAAACATCCCCATAGCAAGATGTTGCCACCACCATATTCCACTGTAGGTCTGGTGTTTCTTGTGGCATGGGCAGTGTTTGTTTTTTGCCACACATTCTGTACCTTCTTTGAAGTCTGAGAAAAAAGTTCTGTTTTGGTTTCATTTGACTATAAACCCTTCTCCCCACATTTAACTGGAAAAACGCCATATGTGCTTTTATGTGGACCATCTTAAGGAATGGCTTCTTTCTTGCCACCCTCCTGTAGAGGCCTGTTTAATGGAGAGCTCTTGAAATTAGGAACCCCTGCACCTTCACTCCAGTTTCAGCCAAAAAGCATTGCAAACATCTGAGAATGACGGTTGGATTTCTAGTTTCCTCTCTCTCCAGTTGGTGTCTAACTCTGATGTTCAGTCTTGAGGGACGGTCTGTTCTAGTAAGAGTCTGGGTGCTGTGATGAACCTTCCACTTTCTGATGATGGATCCAGCAGTGCGCAATGGGACATCAAACTCTTGATATTTTTATAATTATTTCCTGCTACCTTGTGCATTTCAATAACTTTGTTTCTCACATCAGCAGAATGCTTCTCTCTTCATTTTTTCAGACTGTCCACCAAAGACTACGGCCCCTACGAAGGGGGCTTTTTATATCCAGAGAGAAAGTAGCACCTCATTATGTTTAATATTCATCCATCCATCCATTTTCTGTCAAATGTCTGCCACCTTTGTAATTAATTTGTCATTGGTGAAAACCTGGAGCTTCCAAAGCACAGAGGTTTAAACACTTAGGTAAACACTAACTTTGGGGATTTTCTTCATCAATTAAATGTCTACATAAAATAGTTTATTTTGACTTTGGAAATGTTTTGTTACAGCATAAGAAAAAATACTGAATGAATAAATATGTGTACAAATATTTTGTCTTGCATAAAATTATGACAACTTTCAAGGGGATTGAATACTTTTACACGTCACAGTATGTTTGTGAAAGGGTTTGGTGGTAATTTTTTTTTAAGTTTGGTGCGCATTCAGCTGCCTTTTTATTCGCTTCTAGCCACATCCAGTATAAGCTTGCAGTCAGCTACTTATTCACAAACCAGCTTCTTCTTCTATATTAACAGCAAGGCAAAATATTCTACAGTGTATACATTAATCCGCAAACTGATCCATTATTTGAAAAAATAAATGTTCCAGATTTTCAACCAAAACCTGAACGGGTTGAAAATGTTAAACTCAACTTTAACAATGGAATCTGACCTGGACAATTTTATATTATGCCAATTAATATACACGTTGTAGATGTGCAAGCATTGTGGCGTAGTGTTTAAGACTGCACTTTTAAACTGAGTTCGTGGGTTCAAGTCCTGATAATGTCACTATGTGACCATAAACAAGTCACTTCACCTGTCTGTGCGACGCGGGGGGCACTGGGCGAATCTAACCAGTAGTATCTAAATGTTGTATGTTGGATAAAGGCGTTAGTAAATGTAGAATATTTTGCCTTCAGAATGAATAACTGGTTTCAAAAGTTGTGTGAAAAAGTACTGTGGCTGGGTGCGAGCAAACATGATCCTGGAAGCAAATAAGAAGACGGCCCAATACGTACCTAACTTCACCCTTGCGTTCATTACAGACTCAAGGGTAGATTCTGTTAAATAGTAATAATTACCACCAAGTCCTTTCGCAAACGTATTGTGCTGAAAAAAATATATAGTGCTGTTTAAACGCAGATGCGTCTCCTAGACACTTCTCTTTAACACTCCATGATTCTACCGGCCCCTGAGGTCCTGTTTCTTGCCCCGCCCATTTCCGCTGAAGATCACGTGAACAATCAATATAGTTCACACGCAGAACCGATATAGTTCATACACAGAGTTGCGATAGTGTGCGCACGCGTAACCAATATGTTTCATACGCGAAACCGACATAGTACACACATACAACCAATAGAGTTCAAACGCAAAATCGACAGGTTACCCACATGAAACCAGTATAAGACGTGCATGAAACCAATATAGTGCATACGCAAATCCATTGTTAGACCGACACAGAACACAAGCCAATATAGTTCATACGCAAACCGATAACATGCAAGCGTAAACCAATGCAGTTCACTCACAAACCAATAGCAAATCGTACTGGAACCAGTGATATACACACGCAAATCAGTATAGTTCATATGCAAACCAGTGGTATGCACGTACAAACGGATATAGTTCACGCACAAACCGATAATATACGGACACGAACCAATATAGTTCATATGAATGAAACCAGTATTGTACGCACGCAAACCAATTAAGTATGCATGCAAACCGATAGTAAATATTCATAAGCCAATAGTGTTCACATGTAAACCAATAGATTACACACAGAAATATATGATTTATGGCCTGTTTGGCCCCTCATAGCCGATCGGCTTATCACGGACATTTGGAAAGAAAAATGTAAAAGAAATAAAGCTTTCATCTATCTGTTTTAGCGCCCCTACGCAGATTAACATGACATTAGTAGTTTGGGTGCCGGGTTGTTCAATGGGCTACCTGGAGGCCTACAGGTGCTCCGAGAGCAAGCAGTGGGGATAAAACTTGCCGACGCCGAGCCTCGCGTCTGAGGCCGTATTTCGAGTGCGCTCACGATTTCTTACGGCCAAGCGCGGAGGCGCGCATCCGTAACCGCTGGAGGAGAGAGAGAGCAAAAATGTAATATTTAAAATCAGAGGAACAGGTCTGAAGGACAGAAAGCTCCGTTTTAAAGTATCTGGCAAAGTACAGGAGTGAACGCAGGAGAAGGTAAAATAGTACTGTACATACTTAACAGAGGCTGAAAACGCAAGTCACCAAGACAGACGGGTACGCGCATGTGCGCGCGCGAGCGAGAGAAAACATTTAAATAGTGTGGACTGCACCTGAGCAGGTGCTAAGGAATGGTGCACGTCCCGACGTCTATGATTATTGGAAGTCCACGGGAAACGTAAAGGTGGATTGGATGGTCAAAAGGGCTTGCGATATAAAACCAGACGCCAGAGGTCGTTTTTTGACCAGATCTTCAAGCTGTAATGTAGATCTGTGCTACTGATTTATTTGAGCAGTGAAGATACATACTGTTCTTGGTGTATATAGTAGGTGCTTAGTTTATTCATTTTGTTTTGATTTTTTTCGTTTTAGTCTGTCCTTCGTGATCCGTTTTGTAGTTGCACAACAGGGCAACGAGGGATCTTTATAAATAAAAAAGATTTACTTATTCAAATATCTCTGTGACACAAAAATATGTCCCTAGGCAGCAAAAGACAACATAATACAACTTGACAGACCTCCATTCATTTGTCCATTTTCCAACCCATTTTTTCAGTTCATGTTCATGAGAGGGTGGCACGGTGGCGCAGTGGGTAGCACTGCTGCCTCACAGTTAGGAGACCCAGGCTTGCTTCCTGGGTCCTCCCTGCGTGGAGTCTGCATGTTCTCCCCGTGTCTGCATGGGTTTCCTCCAGGTGCTCTGGTTTCCTCCCACAGTCCAAAGATATGCAAGTTAGGTTCATTGGCGATTCTAAATTGTTCCTAGTGTGTGCTTGGTGTGTGTGTGCGCCCTGTGGTGGGCTGGCGCCCTGCATGGGGTTTGTTTCCTGCCTTGCACCCTGTGTTGCCTGGGTTTGGCTCCAGCAGACCCCCATGACCCTGTAGTTAGGATATAGCAGGTTGAATAATGGATGGATGGATAAATTTTATTATTTTTACTATAACTATCATTTCACACTGTCGAAGTCCACACTCCAGGAAGACATTGGGATGTACAAGGGATAAACACTTAGTGTTCTAATTTGTCCTTGTGTGTGTGTGTGTGTGTGTGTGTGTGTGTGTGTGTGTGTGTGCGCCCTGCCTGGGGTTTGTTTACTGCCTTGCGCCCTGTGTTGGCTGGGATTGGCTCCCGTGACCCTGTAGTTAGGATATAACCCTGTAGTTAGGATATAGCGGGCTGGATAATGGATGGATGGATGGATGTTCATGAGAACCCAGTGCCTATTTTAACAGAACTAAATGAGACACCAAAGCATTATGAGATAACATAACATACACAAAAGGCACATAAACAGTGCCTTCAAAACAGGCAATTCCAAAAGCAGACACAGTCCCAATACAACATCCAAGGATGGTCAAGAAACGGTGTAAGGGTTTAAAACCAGAGCATTCACAAAAGCAAAGAATAATCAGTGAGAGACTCACCACCACTACAAGCACATTCAGAATGAACCCCAGGGGTGGGTTTTCCCTACCTTTATAGGGCTGAGGGCAGCCTCTTGATGGGGATGAGCAGGTGGACCGGCATCTTACCCACAAAACAAACACGCCATTAAGGAAGATACACATATTCATAGAAACTAAATGACCAACAATATTAACTTAAAGGAATCAAGAAGGGGAAAAAAGCCAGTGGAGGAACCCCCACAAATTGTTTGTGTTTGCCCTTTCATGAATTCCTCTTTTGTTGTCACTAGAAAAATAAACGCACTCCTTTTTGAACTGTTTTCAATATCCAATGGCAGAACCCTACAGACATATGATATGATATTGTATTGATACAGAATGAACGGGTGATAATACCAGGAACTAGAAGGGGCCAGAAGATGAAAATGAACTTCAAAAGACCAAACAAAACAAAGTAATGTGTGACAAAGCCTATTACACGATCAAAAGTTAAAATCTGTCTGAGTAAAGATCTGAATACTGAAGGTTACAAAAGAATTGTGATTTGCAAAAAAATGTTTACAATTATATTCACAAATTTGGACACCAATACACACTCAACACTGGCTTAAAAAATAAGTTGTGCAGTTGACATGATGTGACGAGACTTCTAAGGCTTATAAAAGAATTCACTTAAAAAGGTTTGGGGCAGCCACCCATATATTATTCCTGGCTGCAAAAGAGTCTTTGTAAAATACAGAGATGTTCTCTATATCGTGTCCAAAACAGAACTGAAGAAGGGTTGACAAGACGGCGGCTTTAAGGGATAGGACAGGAAGTGATGTAAGGGGACCGGAAGTGGTGTTTCTTCATTAGTCAACCGTAACTGGAAGTGATATTCTTCTAGGCACCGGAACCGGAAGTGACATCATCTATTTTAAATCAGACAGGTTTTCCCGTGGCTGGTCTGTAGAGATAACAAGAGAAGGTTTAGTGCACCCAGCCACCCCCTGGCCTGGCATGGAATTACCTTTGCTTGGTCCATACAACATCTTCCTAGTCGCACGTGTGTGACAGGCTCACTCCCAAATGATGGCTTGTAACGGTTGTCTGGAATATGTGTGTGTGTCACTGTGAGTTTGCACCTTTCCCAATTCCTGATAATGGTGTAAGGCGGGCCAATGGTACATGGGGAGGGGAGCACCTGATTTGGAGGGCCCAACAGACTGTAGATGGGTGGTGGGAAAAAGGAGAGAAAGAGCACATAGCCAAGAGAGAAGCAGATACCCTAAAAGGAAAAGGCAAGAGGGAAAGAGATTGACCGCACAAGGAAATCGTCAGTTGAACCCGGGTTCATTTCAGGACAAACTATTTTCCCTTTCTGGTAAAGGTATTCGGGGGAGGACCTGACGGGCCCGCACAAGGGACTGTTGATCTGTACGTTTCATGGAACAGGAGGTATGGTTCGGCGCATCATTCCCCACTACAGACTATAGATGGTCATCCCTAACAGAGAATATTTAAAGGACTCTGAATAGATTAAATGTTTCTTTTTCTCTTTCTCATATTAATGTATTAGTGGCGCATGTGGATAAGTGTTTTGTGCCGTGATTTGTGTGGGGTGGGAAGCACTGCAGTGTGATAATATGTATATAGGTTAAGTTTTTGTTAAGTGTGTGTAATTTCTTACAATGATCATTTTTTAACTTAACTCTGCATTCACTGGTGTGTTTCTGTACTTGGGGTGGAGTAGTAGGAAAGTAGTGTTGGTTGCTCGCGCCCTGGATTATTTCTTTTGTTTTTCTTTGCTGCCGCTCTAGGACAGCAGCGCATATTATAATCGTGCTGGCTCGAGGACTGGTACAGTGTGATGGGCCATCGTGAAGAATACAAATTTTATGAACAGATAGTGCATAACACGTAGCTAAATAAAACAGAAAACTTTTACATAACTTAAAAACCACAGCAAAATCATCAGTCATAAACCCACTTGGCACTCAGTTAAGCATCCTAAGCTCTTACTATGTATTTTAAGTACCTACTATATTCATTACCTATCAAATGCCTTTACTGTGTTCTGCTCCAGCAAAACCGTTTCTCTGGTTAAGTGTCTGTAGCCAGGAAGATCACCAAGGTCATCAGGTAGAACCCCCTTTCAAGAATTGCCATTTCACTGAGGTTAAGGTCCACTACACTGAGAAGGTTTCAACAGTGTGTCAGGCGTCATTGGCACACACCCCTCCATTTCTCGCAGCAGACTCATCCTACTAAAAACTGATCGGGAACTTCCTACAAATGCCATGCTAAAATGCAAAAATAATAAATAAATCTATAATAATAAAAGGCAAAGCCCTCACTCACTGACTGACTGACTGACTGACTGACTGACTGACTGACTGACTGACTGACTCATCACTAATTCTCCAACTTCCCATGTAGGTAGAAAGCTGAAATTTGGCAGGCTCATTCCTTACAGCTTACTTACAAAAGTTAAGCAGGTTTCATTTCGAAATTCTACACGTAACGGTCATAACGGTCGATAACGGTCGACAACGTCCGCCATGTTGAACTTTCTCATTTATGGCCCCATCTTCACGAAATTTGGTAGGCGGCTTCCCTGCACTAACCGAAACCGATGTATGTACTTATTTCGATGGTATGACGCCACTGTCGGCCGCCATATTGAACTTTCCAACGTCACCAATTTTCAAACTTCCCGTGTAGGTAGAAGGCTGACCCCATCTTCACGAAATTTGGTAGGTGACTTCCCTGCGCTAACC
>JANRMT010062797.1:221122-233715 GCA_026402145.1 Polypterus bichir lapradei | reverse complement strand
TTGCAATTGATATTGTGGAGAAATGGGAAGAAAGAAAAGGGAAGGACTCTCTACATTCGGAATTAAACCTCTTGACAACTAAAGAAACTGAACAACTAATTTACAAATCCAGACATCATTACTATGAACATGGGGAGAAAGCTAATAAGCTTTTAGCTCAACAAATTCACAAGCAAGAAGTGCGCAACGCAATCTCGGTAATCACTAGTACGAACGGAGATAAAATCGTCGAACACCAAAATATAATGCACACTTTCAGAGACTACTATAAATCCCTATATACTACTGAGTTTAAGGAAGACAATACACAATCTAATGCATTTCTGGATACATTACAGATACCACAAATAGACGCTTGTAGTGCGGAGGAACTTGATAAACCTCTGATGTTATCAGAATTACTAGATGCTATAAAATCACTCCAAGGCGGGAAAGCAGCAGGCCCTGATGGTTACCCTGCAGAATTTTACAAGAAATTCTCCGCTCAGCTAGCCCCCCTCTTATTAGCAACATTTACAGAAGCCAGAGATAACCAATCTCTTCCACAAACCTTTCGCCAAGCATTAATCACTGTCTTTCCAAAACAAAATAAGGACTTATTACAATGTGCATCATACAGACCAATTTCACTTCTGAATAACGACGTTAAAATACTTTCAAAAATTTTAGCCAGAAGGGTGGAGAAAGTGCTCCCCTCGGTAATATCACAAGACCAAACTGGATTTATTGGGGGCCGGCACTTATCTTCCAATCTTCGACGCCTGTTTAATGTAATATACTCACCAACTAAATCAAACACCCCAGAAATA
This sequence comes from Polypterus bichir lapradei, assembly GCA_026402145.1. NCBI lineage: Eukaryota > Metazoa > Chordata > Cladistia > Polypteriformes > Polypteridae > Polypterus > Polypterus bichir. The sequence continues at coordinate 232,906 of JANRMT010062797.1, read as the reverse complement.
TTATTATCATTAGATGCAGAAAAAGCATTCGACATGATTGAATGGAAATACCTTCTTACTATATTGGAGAAGTTTGGGTTTGGCCCAAACATCTGTGCATGGATTAAATTACTGTATACTAACCCAGAAGCTTCAGTTTGCATCAACAACATTTGCTCAGACTACTTTAAACTAGAACGTGGCACTAGACAAGGATGCCCCTTGTCACCGCTGCTGTTTGCGATTGCCATTGAACCACTGGCAATACATTGTCGAAATACTGATCAGATAAAGGGGATTAGCAGAGAAGGACTGGAACAGAAAATCTCATTATATGCAGATGACATGGTACTGTATATATCAGACCCAGAAAATTCTGTACCTGCAGTCTTAGCAGCACTCACAGAATTTCAAAAGATCTCTGGTCTCAGAATTAATCTGAATAAAAGTGTACTCTTTCCAGTGAACTCTCAAGCATATAATATTAAATTAGATACCCTACCTTTTATCATTGCAGAACAGTTTAAATACCTAGGGGTAAACATCACAAGTAAATATAAAGCTCTATATCAACAAAATTTCGCCGTTTGCATGGAAAAAATTAAACAAGACTTGCATAGATGGTCAACCCTTCATCTCACACTAGCTGGAAGAATTAACACTGTTAAGATGAATATTCTTCCTAAGCTCCTTTTTTTATTTCAAAACATCCCAATATACATTAATAAATCATTTTTTAGGCAATTAGATTCGACAATAACCTCATTTATTTGGAATTCAAAACATCCACGCATCAAAAGAGCGACCCTACAAAGACAAAAGGCAGAAGGCGGCATGGCTCTACCTAACTTCCAGTTTTATTACTGGGCAGCAAATATACAGGCGATAAGAACCTGGACACAAATAGAAGAACATACACAGGCTTGGTCCGCAATAGAATTAAACTCCTGCAGTACTTCTTTGTATTCCTTGCTCTGTGCTCCAATAAACACACGTTATCGGCAATACACTAATAACCCAATTGTGCTCCACTCACTTAGAATCTGGAACCAATGTAGAAAGCATTTTAAGACGGAGAAGCTTCTATCTGTGGCACCCCTGCAAGAGAACCACCTCTTTCAACCCTCACAAACATATGCAGTTTTTAATATTTGGAAAAAATTTGGAATTAACTTGCTTAGAGATCTTTATATAGACAACGTCTTTGCATCCTATGAGCAATTACATTCCAAATTTAACATTCCAGCTACACATTTCTTTCACTATCTTCAAATCAGAAACTTTGTTAAACAAAACCTTCCAGATTTTCCTCATCTTGCACCCTCATCCATGCTGGAAAAAATATTGCTCAATCTCAAGGATTTAGACTCCATCTCTACAATATATAAAATCATTTTACAATCCCTCCCTTTTAAAGATCCAAGAGGAAACTGGGAAAAAGATCTTTCAATTAATATATCAGAAAGTGGAAAGTAGCAATGCAGAGAATTCACTCGAGCTCCATATGCGCAAAGCATACAATTATACAACTCAAAATTATATATCGAGCACAACTGTCTCGACTAAAACTCTCCAAAATGTTCCCAGGGCATGATCCAACCTGCGAACGTTGTAACCAAGTCCCAGCCTCACTAGGTCACATGTTCTGGTCCTGCACCAAATTAACATTATTCTGGACAAACATTTTTAATTACCTTTCAGATAGCCTTGGACTTACAATCCCTCCAAACCCATTAACAGCTGTGTTTGGTGTTCTTCCAGATGGGTTTAAAGCGGAGGAAGACAAACAAATTGTGATTGCATTCACTACACTTTTGGCACGTAGACTTATTCTTATAAACTGGAAGAACCCAAACTCTCCTCTTTTAAGTCAGTGGGAAACCGATGTGTTATATTATTTGAAGTTGGAAAAAATCAAATACTCAGTCAGAGGATCCGTACAGACTTTTTTCAAAACATGGCAGGATCTAATCAGTAATATTTTAAAATAAGTTCAAAAGGCACCGAGAATTTATTAACTTAGGTATGTCTTCAAGCCTTAAATTTAACGCCGTTTGGCTTGCTCTCTCTCTCAGGGGTGGGGATCGATCTGTTCTTAATTTTTCTCTTTGTAAAAACTTGATTGCTTTGTATGGATTGTAATAAAATTAATAAAAAAAAAAAAATAAAAAAAAAAGAAAGTACTCAAACCCCTTCACTTTTTACACATTTTGCAATGCTGCAGCCCTGTGTTAAAATCGTTTGAATTCATATTTTACCTCATCAATGGCCCAGAATCGTAAAATGAAAAGAAAAGGATTTTAGGAATTTTTACAGATTTATTAAAAATAAAAAACTGAAACATCACATTGACACAAGTACTCTGGTCCTTTACTATGACACATGAAATTTGGCTCAAGTGCATTCCATTTTATTGATCACCATTTAGACTTGTGGTCACTTCAATTGATTGGATGTGATTAGGAAAGGCACACACCTGTCTATAGAAGGTCCCAGAGCTGAGAAGAAACCAGACCACGTTATCAAAGGTGCTGTATCAGAGATAGATAGATAGAACTTCACTTGTCCCCAGGGAGCAATATGGCTTATTATAGATACTCCTTAAATAAATATAGTATATACAACACACTGTGGTCTGTACACACACCATGACTAAAAAGATGAAAACTTCTGACTTGTCGCTGTCAGTCACAATGAGGCACCATAAAAGTGTATTTCTGTTGGTATAAAAGAGCCCCGTTCGCATTTCCTGACACACTTCTGCTGAATGATTCGTTGGCTGAAAGTCCTCAGTGTTAGTGTGTCAGGGAGAGTATGTGCAGCGTTGTTCATAATGGCACTCAGTTTTGTTTTTATTCTCTCCACCTCTACTATTACAGAGGATCCAAAGTGCATCCTATAACTAAGCCTGCCCTTTTATTTAGTTTGTTGATTTGGTGGGCCTCTCTTGATATCACACCATGGCCTATCCACCTGCGTATCTCTGAGTTTACCCCTTAACAGGGATGCCTGGCTGGTATTGAACATACTGGAGAAATTGAAAAACATAATTCTGACTGTGCTGCCGGCTTTTTCCATGTAAGAAAAAGCCTTGTGGAGCAGATGGATGATTGCATTCTCCACTTCAGTGTATGTCCAACAAGCAAACTGCAGTGGGTCCAAGTGGTCTCCCACACGATGACTCATAAAGTCCTGCCGAGCATACAAAATTCCAGAAATTATAACAGTACCAAAGGTTCAAAAGTCCACAGTGGCCTCAATAATTCTTAAAAGGAAGAACTTTAGATTCCATAACTGTTTCTACAGCTGGCTGTTTGGCCAAAGTGAGCAATTACAGAAAGTGACCAAAAACTTGATGTCACTCTGGCTGTGTGGAACCTGAGTGGAGAAGAGAGAAACACAGAGAAAGACTACCATCTCTGCAACACTCTGTCGATCTGGGCTTTATGACAGAGAGGCCTGATGGAAGCTTCTCCTCTGTAAAAGACTCAGGGAAGCCCACTTTGAGTTTGCAAAAAGGCATCTAAAGGATTCTCAGTCTGTGATAAACAAGATTCTCTGGTGTGATAAAACCATTACCATCATGTTTCGGTCTACCTTTTGATCTCCTTCATTATACTTTGCCCTGTAGAATGAATGCCAATATGGCTGATGAAACTCCACTTCTCTTGAGCAATGGGTTTCAGGTCAACTTGTTTGCTCTGTACTCTGTCCATCAGACCCAGAGAAGGCTTTGAAAGTTTTCCAAAGCTTTAGTCTTTTTGATGTCATCTCACACCTATATAACACAAGTAGTCAGACGAATGTCTTCAAAAGTCTCAACTTGATGACCTCGTTAGCACGCTTTTTTTTATATTTGGGCAAGCAATCTAATAGTTAAATTAGTCACAGTCTGCCTGGCTTAGTGTTCCAACAACAAAAAAGAGATCAAGAAAACCGGATGGGGAGAGATTTATTAGTTTTGAATTCTGCTTTATTTTGTCAAAGTCAAAGTGAACTTTATTGTCATCTCAACCATATACAAGTATACAGATAGAAGAAATTGCGAAGCTCAGTGTCCACAGTGTAACATGACGTGCAAATAATAAATGAAAAATATAATTAAAATTTAAATTTAAAATTAAAACACAAACAAGACATTGCGCATTTGACGTGTAGTTCGCAATATGAACATTGATGCAATGTATGGTATTTGCAATCTAGATGCATAAATATAGTCAATAGATATGTAATATAATAAATAAATAATAAATAGATATAGATAATACAGAAATTATCAGTGTATAGTTGTTTAAGACATGTGTAAACAATGACAGGTCAGAATGTTTCACAGCAGAAGGATATCAAGAGTGTCAAAATACTTAAAGGTCAGTATGAGATTTTCAGTTCTTTTTCTCCATGCACACTCGTCTTTGTAGGAAAGTGGCTTGCATGTATAAAAGTTCTGTTTTTAGAGGTGGTTGAAGCAGTGTGGATGATCCCAGGGGGCAGCATGGTGTTAAGGAGTCTAACAGCTTGGGGGTAAAAACTCTCCTGCAGCCTGGCAGATCTGGCTTTGATGCTGCAGTATCTTCTCTTGGATGGCAGAAGTGTGAAAAGTGCATGTGAGGGGTGTAAGGGGTCCTGCACAATGCTGCAGGCCTTGCGGACACTGCGTTTGTAAAATATGTCCTGTAGTGAAGGGAGAGGCACCCCAATAATGTTCTCTGCTGTCTTCACTATCCTTTGCAGGCGCTTGCAGTAGGATATGTTGCAGTTGCCATACCAGACAGTGATGTAGCTGGTCAGAACACTCTCAATGGTGCCTCTGTAGAACATGGTGAGGATGGAAGGAGGAAGACTTGCTCGGTTCAGCTGCCTCAGGAAGTGTAGTCTCTGCTGGGCTTTCTTGATAAGTGGTGAGGTGTTATGTGTCCACGTAAGTTCCTCAGTTATGTGCACACTGAGGAACTTGGTACTCCTAACAGTCTCCACATCTAAACCATTGATGCTGAGTGGGATGTGGGCAAGATGTGATTTTCTGAAGTCCTCGATTATCTCTTTTGTCTTGTCAACATTGAGAGATAGATTGTTGTCTTCACACCATGCAGGCAGCTCATCTCTGTATGCTATTTCATCATCCCTGCTTATCAGTCCCAGCGCCGTCGTAACATCCTCAAACTTGATGATGTGGTTGGTGTTGTGCATGGCTGTGCAGTCATGAGTCAGCAGGGTGAAAAGCAGTGGACTAAGCACACAGCCCTGCGGCGCTCCAATGCTCAGTGTGATGTTGCTGGAAGTGTTGCAGCCCATCCGAATTGACTGGGGCCTCTCTGTCAAGAAGTCCAGGATCCAATTGCAAAAGGTGGTGTTCAGGCCCAGCCTGCTCAGTTTTACATCCAGCTTTTGAGGGATGATTGTGTTGAAGGCAGAGCTAAAGTCTATGAATAGCATCCTGACATATGTGTCTTTTTTAGCCAGATGTGTCATGGAGAGGTGAAGGGCAGAGCATATGGCATCCTCAGTTGACCTGTTTGAGCAGTATGTAAACTGAAGAGGGTCAAGGGAGGCAGGGAGATTAGTCTTTATGTGTGACATGACTAACATTTCGAAGCACTTCGTTATGATTGGCGTGAGTGCAACTGGTTGGTAGTCATTAATAGTGATATTAATTCTAGCTTTGTAAGATTACCATCCCATACAATTCTACTTCCCCTTCCTACAAGGAAGACCTTAAAAAATCTGTGTTGTTTTCTGTAATATTTACTGCCTGGTACATTTTGCTTATCCAGACTAATGCATTTTACACAAATCGGGAGTGCGCTCCCCTTGACTTTTTCGTATACTGAGATAGAGGAGAAGGTCATCAGAACCACTTCCAGTTGCACAACATTTCTCAAATATCATATCTTTTTGTTTCTCTTCATAACTGATAATATCGATACACAATCATGTATCTCTATTTATAAACAAACGTTATATTAAAATGACATTTTTTCACATAGGGAGGTCAAAAACAGTGGTGGAATTTTTTCATGATTACATCTGCATTACCTAGATTGTGTGCAGAGTAAAAAGAGTTATAGTCACCAAAAAACATAGAAAAAGTGTTATATAATATTTTTTGAAATAAATTGCTATGGGTAAAACTGCATTTAGCTACATATAATTATGATAATAATGGCGGAAATAAAACAATATTAAATTAAATGTATTACTAGGAACATGACAGGAACGTAGCAGCTTATTGTTCCCTGTTACATCTTTATATGTACATGGCATGTTCAATGTTTACATGTTATTGTTAAACTGATGATGTATAAATTAAAATAAAATTAATAATAGTTATTGAAAGAATATTTGTTATATTGAATACAGTTTTTAATATCATGTAAACATTTATATTTCCATGATACAAAAAGCTCTGATGGTTGTTTAAATAAAATCCTATTTCCGGTTGTGTTATTTCTCTGAAATTTCATATCTGTTTGCTTTGTATCATTATAAATATTTATAAAAAAATCTGAATCATCTATCTGTAATTAGAACCATAGTTTACTTGAAAATTCATGAAAGTATTCAGTTAAAGTACCACTTTCTCAAATTTCATATCTACTTTTTTTTCATCATTTCTAATATCCACACAAAATTTGAATCATTTCAGATTTTCTCAAGTAAACTACAGTTATAAATATCTTTATTTATAACTGTAGTTTACTTGAAAAAATCTGAAATGTGTTCAGGTGAAGTACCACTTCCAATCACTGGAAGTGGCCCAAAAGTTGATGGGATTCCTTATTTTTGACTTAAAGCAGGTGTACAAAATCTCATTGACCTAGGTGAAAGTGTTTTTGAGTTATCATGTTTACACACAGACAGACATAATTTCAGAAATGGTATTTTCAGAATCAGGAAGCTCTAAAACGACAAGATTCATCAAAATCTCAAGGTCGGATTTTTTCACAATTCCTCGTGTACAGTGATCCCTCGCTATATCACGCTTCGACTTTCGCGGCTTCACTCTATCGCGATTTTTTCTCATACATGCTTACGTCACTACGCATGCGCTTTCTGAGAACTTTTATCTAAGCCCCATGATGGCTCCTAAACGTGCTGCTTTTTCTAAGCCTTCTGACAATAAAACTAAGTGCCGGAGGAAGATGCTTGCTATCCAGGAGAAGGTGAAACTCTTGGATATGATCAAAGATGGCAATACCCTACAAAAGCCTCCTCACGCATATGAAAAGACAGCGCCAGCAACTGCCTATCGAGATGTTCTTCAGCCGCACACCCAGATACCCACTGCCTACTCTTAGTACTCCTTCAGCGGAAGAAGACAACGATGCACCTGCTGAATATACTGCACCACCTGAAGACTCTCCTACTGATGTTGTGCCTTCATAGGTTAGTGGTTGTGTGTAAGAACTGTGTGTGTGTAATTAAATGTACAGTACAATAATCTACTATATAAAAGCAGTCGGGATTGTCCTTCTGTCCCGTGAGTGCAAAGCGTAGCGGTATTCCGCTTATCACAGACTTACTACTTGCGGCTTGCGGTACGAAGTGACGCGATGTGAGCAGAGTTCTGGTGCTCCCATCGTCCCCTTGCTTTTGTGCGCGATGCACTGGAAAAATAGACAAAATTATGTCTCTGGAAATAATTAATGTTGATGGAGTACAAATGCCTCACCGCGTAGTAAATATCAGGGGAGATGGTGCTTGCTTATTCTCATCTATAGCTTATTTAGTGCATGAAACTCTGTCTTTAGCGGTACAGATTCGGGCTGACATTGTACGACTTTGGACAGGCACTCGAGGGGATAAAAAAACTTAGGTTTTCGGGAGATGTTATGAATGGGCACTTTAATGTTCTCATTCCCTACACTTACATGCCTGATGTACACATGGAGTGCACACAAATTGAGGATAAAAGTCGGTCGCCTTAAAAGGCAGGTGAGCCTAGTAATAATATATTTTTAACGTCTAATATGTCTTATTTTCTCTTATTTTGTCTAATATATTGGGTAATACGAGTGTAATGGTGACTAAAGTGTGTTATTTCATGTCTAGAGGGCTCTAATAATGTTAAAAAACGTATTTAGAAGGTCGTAAACAGGTTTTCTATACTCTAACTGCAAAAATATTCGATTTTATAAATAATCCTACTTCGCGAAAATTAATTTATCACGGTAGAGTCTGGAACGGATTAACCGTGATAAACGAGGGTTCACTGTATATGTATTTGAGAAAGTAAATACAGAGAAAAATTGGTAAGGGACACGTATGGAGTGCATAAGGACTAGGGTTTTCATTTATAAAGCTTAGACATGCAGAAAAATAGGCTCAAAATATGTGTATGCAACTACCCACGCAAACGTTGGGATCTACAAAAGAATACGTGACGTGGGAATGTGTGTATATTTACAGTATGAAAACCATGGGGACGTACAACTCCCCAAACCTGGACACAGACAGGCACAGAGACACAAGTGCAAAACAACACACTGTTTATTTCTTTGAGGGGGCAGCTCTATTTCCCACTCCCCACTTCTGAGCACAGTACATAGTCATCAAGCCCAGCAATACTGTTTAGTTCTTCCTTCTCTTTATCTCTGCCTCCTCTACTCCTCTCCCAGCAAGCTTTGTCCTCCACCTCCTGACTCTGGCTCCTTGAACGGAGTGAGGCAGCCTCTTTTATAGTGCACCAGGAAGTGCTCTTCCTGGTGCACCTTGACCCTCTTCTGGCAGCACTTCCAAGTGTGACGGAAGTGCTGCAGTCCAGGGCTCCGGAACTGTACAAGTGCCCCCATGTGGCTGCTATGGGCCCCAGCAGGGCTGAGCGTCTAAGCTTCAAAACCTGTGGCTCCGATGTAATCCAGGGGGTTTTCCCTATTGTTTTCCGGGGGAGATATTGCCGTGAATATGTTCTCTTTCCTGGTCCTTCCATCACAGGGGCGTCCCAGCTGGGCAAGGGTTCTGGTCGTCCGCCACAATGGTGACACTGACCTATTTTCATGCAATATTTTGGAGAAACTGGGAAATGATGACACCCTTGATCAAGTAGGGAAATACAGCCAAACCAGGTAAATGATGACTTGCACGCAAAATAATTCAGATCACCAAGCTATTTTCATAATGTGTGTTGACATGTCAAACGTATTAAAGCTCAAATATGATGAATGTGATATACAGACTCTATTTAGTTCCCTTTTAAGAGGGCCAATGCTGTGTATTTACACTGATCTTTTTTGTTTTTTCGGCAGTTTATCTTGGCTACTTGTTGTCACTTCTCAGAGAGCTGGCTGACAAGTCGGGAATATCTCAGCCAAGCTTCACTCCACCTTGCCTGCTGTGCTGGAAGCCTTTAATCAACTGACGAAATGCTACATCCAGTTTCCATATGCTGTGGGTGCACATATAGCATAATATGAATATAGCATAACAAGAGACAGTTTGCACCAGTGTCCACTTCCCTAATGTAATCAGAGCACTTTAATACAATCATTGTAATAAGGGCACCTAGTGAAAACCAAGCTGCTTTTGTTAACCGTAAGCAGTGATATTCCTTTAACGCACAAATCTTCAGTGATGCCAAGATGAGACTAACATTTGTCAGGACTGCTCTGTCATAATGCCGCACCAAAAGGCATCTCCAATTACAAATGCCAGTTGCAGATTGAATTCAGAGAGTGGAGATGTGTTGTTTTCCTCCTCCCGTTACACACACACTCTGCCGGTGACTAGCGATCCACTTCGTCACCAGAGATTGGACCTTTTTTTTATGTCAGGCATGGTGTGACTGGAGCTCATGACATTTACAGCAGTTGTAACATGTTGCCATTCAACATATTTGCACTTGTTGTGACATCCACCCTTAGGCCAACAAATAAAGGTTCTTTGTGTGCCTCTAATTTAGAGTCAAGAACTTCAGTCTCACACTGCTAGATGCGTCATGTGGCTGCTCTACCAGTCAATGGAGGCCTGCAGCATCAGAATTGCATACATATGAGGTTGATTAGCATGGTCCACATATGGTTGTTTCAGGGTGGAGCCTGGTGGGGTTTGAAACACATTCACGAATGCACAATTACGGGATGATTGTGATTTAGAAGGGATAAGTTGTGTAGAAACATGTGTATGCCGAGTTTTATAAATCTTATTTATTTTTGGCATATATATTTTTTGGCGTATGTGTATTTCTATGCTCAAAATCACGCAAAGTTTTATAAATGAAGCCCCGGAGGAGCTGACCTCCTTAACTGAGAAGGTAAACTGCAAGACGATTCCTATAGTTGAGTGCTGAGGGAATGTCCAAAAGAAGCTTCAACAACAACAATTTAAAGAGGATGATCAGAGTCCTGCATTATCCTAGTTTGAAAATTAAAAAATTGAAATAGTGCAAAGAGTGAACTTAGAAGGTGTTCGTGATTTACTGCAATTTGTTTCCTTGGGGAAAGTGTATCCAAAAGACATGTTTTTTGTTGTTTTTATATTAGTGGGTTTAAGGGCACCAATGGGGATGATCACAGAGTAATAACCATCTGGGCACCTACATTAAGAAAAGCTTGAAAAGTCAGTCATTGATATGAGAGGTTAGCATCATGGAACAGATTTTGTAGTTCTATATGAGTAGGTTATCTTTGATGTTTATCACAAATATTTGTTTAGCCCAGCTATTGTTTTAATAAAGGCCTTCCCTAAGATTTGCTTTCTGCTTACTTGCTTTCCTGGTGCTTTGCCCTGTGAATCTTCTCTTCTGCTTGTAAACAAGCAAGATCTATAAATATGGTTTGTCAGACATGAAATGAAAGTAAGAATTGTTTCTTATTTAATACATTTCTCTATTTCAAAAAATTAAATTGACTTGGTTTATTCTGATGAAGAATCACATTCAAAACTTGAGATAAAAGCAAGTAACTCTATACTGTCATTCATTACCTTTTTCAAAAATGGATGTAAGAGCCAATCTAAGAAAGTAATGTTTAAGGTTAAGTTAAATTCTTATTACTTTTTAGTCATAGCCATAGACAACGGCATAGCCTTTTACCCCCTGTAAGTTAATAAGAGATAGAACTTTCTTGCTATAACTAGAGTACTTTCTCCGGTCCTGTTCAGCCTATATTCATCAGACTTCCAATACAACTTGGAGTCCTGCCACGTGCAAAAGTTTGCTGACAACACTGCTATCATGGGCTGCATCAGGAGTGGGCAGAAGGAGGAGTATAGGAAGCAAATTTAAGGACTTTGTTAAATGGTGCAAGTCAAACCACTTACACCTGAACACCAGCAAGACCAAGGAACTGGTGGTGGATTTTAGGAGGCCGAGGCCCCTCATGGACCCCGTGATTATCAGAGGAGACTGCGTGCAGAGGGTACAGACCTACAGTATAAATACCTGGGAGTGCAGCTGGATGATAAATTGGACTGGACTGCCAATACTGATGCTCTGTGTAAGAAAGGTCAGAGCTGACTATACTTCCTTAGAAGGCTGGCGTCCTTCAACATCTGCAATAAGATACTGCAGATGTTCTACCAGACGGTTGTGGCGAGCACCTTTCTTCTACATGGTGGTGTGCTGGGGAGGCAGCATAAAGAAGAAGGACGCCTCATGCCTGGACAAATTGGTGAGGAAGGCTCTATCGTAGGAATGAAGCTGGACAGTTTAACATCCGTGGCAGAGCGATGGGCAATCATGGAGAATCCACTGCATCCACTGAACAGGATCATCTCCAGACAGAGGAGCAGCTTCAGTGACAGACTGCTGTCACTGTCCTGCTTTACTGATAGACTGAGGAGACCCCACACCATGCGACTCTTCAATTCCAA
>JANRMT010062797.1:190846-216315 GCA_026402145.1 Polypterus bichir lapradei | reverse complement strand
AAAGCCAATATGTTCCAAAAACGCTCCCCAACAATACTCATTAGGGTAGAAACACCATCAAAAACCTGTACTAAACACAAAAAGGGCTCCAAAGACTCTTTACAAAGTAAAAGATTTATTTGTAACAAAAATTCTCTGAAACAAAAGCAAGCTCTATCAAGGACCGAAGGGAAAGGAATTGCCTGAAGCAATAAGGACCTCCAAAGTAAAAAATGTCCCAATAAAGTCAAAAAACAGAGCACTGGTTCAACAATGTAGTAATTACAATAATCAGGGAGGAATCACAGAACTCACCAAGCACTACCAAGCACAAGTGAAATGAAATGCAATGAACTGTGGGAGACCCTCCAGATTTATAGTGCAGAGGGGAAATTCCTGCTGGTGACTGGAAGATGGTCTCTGTTTTTGGGGAGCCACTCTTAAAGCACAAGGCCCATAACACAAGCACAGAAAACAAAACAGAATATAAACAAAAGAATGATTAATATAAAGAAATGTATCAGAAATTAACAAAAGGGACATAGAATATTTTGAACCCCAGCCAGGAGAGACACTCTGGCTCATATATACCAGAGTGTGTAATACACTGCATTAGACAGTGCCAGAATAAATGAAGCCACTTCCATAATGGACGGATGTACATATTTATTTATCTTAATAAATGAAGCATAATTTCCTCTATCTAAATGCATACAGTCTCTTCACTAACACAACTATTCTTGCTGTGTATTTTCATTAAATTTCCTGTGATTTATGTTGAAAAATAAAAGCTGAAAAGTACTATTTAAAATTAAAGTTATTTTACGGCTCAATACTTCATACCTCACTAAATGGCGGCACTTGCTTATATAATACAACAATCTCACTTTGACTGTTCTCAAAGAGCGTGCAGTGAATTTGGTTACTGTGTCCCACAGATGGGGAGCACTGAGAGAAAGATAAGCGTTACAGCAGAAAGTCCTGACTTGGCCAACTGTAAGCACCGTTCATTACTGTCTTTGTGATGTCCACCACAGGTCTGTCATCTAATAATTAATCACTGATCCATCTCATCACAGAGTGCAGGGTCTCTGTTGTGGCCAAAAAAACATAATCACCCATTTTACATTTCACAGGGTCTCACTTTCATTTTTGGGTGCCACCATTTTGTGCCTTTTCTGAGTTGTTTGTTGTTAGTATTGGCTCCCATTGTTGTCACGTGTCTCCAAGAAATTATAGCGTCATCAGGTTGCAAGTATTTAAGATAGTGGCAGTTGTTATTGCCAGCTGTCCAAGTTTCTAGATGAATATTACAGTAAATAGATTTTGCAGTTCTAGTTAGGTTTCTGTTTAGATAAAAAGGCTTTTTTTGTCAGAAGTTAAGTTTCTAAAACTGATTTTTGGTTAGTGTTTTGGGCTTTTGAGATTTATTTGGTTTGCTCTTTTGGAGGTTTTGCATTTTCACTCATTTTCCATTTCATTTCCATTCTAACTTCATTTGCCAAACTTTTCAACTTGGCAAATGAATGAACAGCGGGGTCAATTAAATTGTTTTTTCAAGTTACAGGTACTTCAGTAATACAGAAATTCATATTTTATTTATATTTGGAATGAAAACTGAGGTTATTGAGAAAATGACATACACTTTTTAGATTATAATTGACAATGGGAACAACCAGAAATTAATGTCAGAGCAGGAAGGTATCAGATCTAGATTTGTATAAAATGACACCAGAGTCTTAATCAGAGGGGAAGACGGAATTCTGATTAGAGACTGCAAGGGTCAACATAAGCAATGATTAAAATAATGCAGTCACCATATTTAAGGAAATTTCTAGACCCAGGAAACAGACAAACAGCCCTCAATACGTTAAACGTCAACCACCTGTGAAAAGAAGATGGCAGACTTCAAGGGCACACATACAGACTAAGTCTCAAATTAAAATAAGGAACTTTGGTGATTCAGCCATTCTCTGATATTTGTGTAAATTTCATCAACTTTCAAATAATAATTCCAACATGTTAAATATTTTTGTTTTCAACACAAATTCAGCTACAATAACATATAAACAGTAAGTGGGCCAGGATTATATTCAGCTTATATTCAGCTTATATTCACTGCTGCAAAGTGCAAAAATTATACACAGTGGTTCTCAACATTTTCAGGAATTTCGTGAAAATATCTATTAGTTTATTCTGGCAAAGCTTTTTGATAATTGGAGTTTGTTCTTCAATGTCTTGAGTACCTGAACATACCAAAGTATATTTTAGATAATCTACTTAAACGGCATAAAATGTGCTAAAACCCTTTTCTTGTCAATATTATGTTTTGAGAAAAGCTGACAATGGTGTCTGTCTGCTGAATATGTACTGGGGTGGTCAATTCACACCTACGATCAGGTAACAAACCCACCCAGGCTCATCATGGAAGCGAACCAGAGATATACTTCTGGATTACTAGATAGATATTTTCGGAGCAAGAAACATGTACAGAATAAGCACACAACATCATATATTTGCAAGAAGTAAAATAACACACTGTGAGAGAAAAAAAGAAAGTAATGTTTCTGAATTTGAACTCTGTATAGAAAAAAAAAAACTTTGTACACAAATATATAAAATTATACAAAAAGATTGCAGCCATTCACAGTGTGCTATAAGCTCAGTATCAAAATATTATCTGTCTCATAATAAGTTTATTTGCAACATAGGAGAGAAGAGAGCTGTTCAGCTGCTTTTGATTTCAACATGGAAAAATGATATGCACAAAAATAAAAAATAAATTTAAAAAAATAATAAAAATGATCATTGACTTTTTACAGTACGCTACTTAATCTCTGTATAAAGTTATTATTTGTATTGTGACACATTTATTTTATTTGCTGCATCATGAGTGCAACTTCATTCTCCTAGTAACTTCATATTCTGCTAGAGAGCAGGTCAATGCAAGGTGGCTGGAACCTCAGAAACAGTTATAGTGGTGTACATCTCCCTTTGAAGTCAACGTGAAATGGTGAATAGCACCGAGTACACCATATTAGCTAAGTATGAAGTTTCTCTGTTGGGATTTCCTTATTTTAATAAGTGCCAGTTTTATTGAATTACACTTTTTGGAAATGTGTTCAGCATTTGTGTGAAAAACAAAGATGCAGAGCAAGTCTTATTACTTATTACTTGTTGGAAAAGACCACTGGAAAAATATACATGGAAGTTGTAATACAAAGGCATTTGTTAACTGAGTCAGGCTCCTCATTAGAAGCTGAGACCAATTTACATGTGCATTAACATGAGAGTACTGCTCTGAGAATACATGGATGGGTGAACCAAAGCTCAAACTCAACTGTTTCTGGGAAAAGAGAGACTCTTGGAGGACACGACAACGCGCCTAATGGCAAGTTGAGGAAAGCAACACCATACCAAGTACAAAGGAGCACATGGCAAAAGACAAAAAGAACTCTGCACTTGAAAAAGGGTCCTCTGCTCAAACCTGGAGCCATGACAGGAAACTCCATACACTGTCTTATATCATCCTTAAAGGCCTGATATCAGAAGCCTTTATTTATGGCAAGATAAAACAGAAATATTAAAAGTTAGAAAAATGCCAGATAAAGACCTCCTTTCTTATGTGTAATACTTACTGTGTAACAAGATCATAGCTGTGTAATTTAAACATCTAGCTTTTGCAAGCATTGAAAACTTCAGAGACAAAAAGCCCTGAATCAGCCCTCATTCACACAGGACTGCACAGTAAAACAAGATCAGTTCCAATTGTGAAACACTAAACTGAATAGCTTTTAACACTAAATAAATCTAGAAAACCTTTAAATGAAGTAGGAACTGTTAGCCTCTTCTGCCTTATGTGTTTGTCAATCTTTCTTGTCTGTCTTGTCTCCCGTCCTTTATATTGATATTTAAGTGGTTACTATATTTTTATATACTTGTGCTTATCAATAAATTGTAAAACTTTGTTTCAAAAAACAAATGTGCTTCAATCACATTGACATAAGTCTAACAGCCCGGAAATGGCAACTACAAGGAATACTAGGACGATAAAGGATGAGTCTTAGTGAATTATCAAAGGAACAACCTGTAATTAATGTTTCAAATGGCTAAT
Organism: Polypterus bichir lapradei; assembly: GCA_026402145.1. NCBI lineage: Eukaryota > Metazoa > Chordata > Cladistia > Polypteriformes > Polypteridae > Polypterus > Polypterus bichir. Next base: position 212,222 of record JANRMT010062797.1, on the reverse strand, counting down.
GTCAATCAATAAGTTCTTCTCACCCACAAAACCTCTACACCTATTTAGTCTGAAATAAGATTGTGTTGGCCAGACTTTTCCACTCTATTTATGGTAAAAAAAGAATTTTACGTAGGATTTTTTGATTCCTAGAGCAGTCACCTTTTAAAGCTACTATGACAGTGTTTTTTTCTGAGGGGCAGAATATGACACTGGTGGAAAAATATATGAAAATAAATTAATTTTAAATAACATACTTGCAGCAAATTAGTACAATGAAGGATTTAAAGTCATTTTTTGTTTTATGAGTCCCAAAATAAGCTCTCACCAACTTATACTGTAATGGTAAGGAATTTGAACTGTATACTAAGTCATACTTCTTTCTTTTTATTTCAGGGTTCTCCAATGCTTTGTGTTGAATTTTGTTTTGAACAACATCTTGCATGTTAGAGCTGTGGGGTAACTTGGATAAATTTCTATTACAAGAAGCATTGGGGTGGATGAGAAAGCCATGCAACGCTGAACGCAATATTAGCAAACATAGAATTTCACTTAAAATTCCTGAAAAGTGAAGGAAAATGACACTTTTTATTGGCTAACTAAAAAGATTACAATATGCAAGCTTTTGAGGCAACTCAGGCCCCTATTTCAGGCAAGATGTAATCAAACACCCTAGTACTACTGACATAAAATTCCTGAAATAAATATGTATTACATTATAGACAAATGCATTATGTTCACATCATTTTACTGATGAAGAATAAATGTGAAGAATAATAAACTTTTGTCTTATTGATCGTTGGTTTGCATCAATTGGAACAAATAACTAAAAAATCAATCCACATATTTTCCTAACCTGCTACGCCTGTTACAAGAGTATCTGGAGGTGGAGACTGTCATGACAGCATCAGCTGGAAAGAGGGATGCGACCCTGTGTTAGGCTGCAGTGCAAAATAATAGTGCTCTGAGCACTGATAAACTCACAATAAATGTATGGAGAAAACAAATCCGCACTGGTTAACAGAAACACTACACGGCTATCACAGAGTAGTAGAAGAGAGATGAGTGTGACAATGGAAACATCACTCAGTTACCTTTATCTCCTGCATCTTGGGATGAGACTGAGACAATCACTGCAGGCAGGCCTAAACAAACAAAAAAAAATCTTAGTAAGATGTGATAATAGCAGATTACTGAAGAAATCTGCTGGATGCTCTGTGGACAATCATTGGTAAATACCTGAGCAAATTGTGAAGCAGTTGATTCCTCCAAGATTTAGGTCAGATCAGAAGTTAGTACTATTTATTAATGTTAACAAATTTTTTCTTACTGCCAAAGTAATTTTTATCGTCATGAAATGCAGCCCATGGATTGATAGTTGAAGTGTTTTATATATAACAATGTTTAACCCAATGGATTATGAATATTTAGTACTTTAATATTAAACAAATACTGAGGACACTGAAAGTGTGTGGCAGCAGGACTTACCACCAATGGCTCATCAGTAAAATAAAACATGAAACTTGGAGAAAGATCTAAATTGAAAACAGTATCTCTCATCCTTATTACATCCTTATAATGTAAATGTCTAGAGGACACAGTTGCACACAAAACAGCAAACTAATTTTATTTGTGCTGAAAATTCTCCACACAACTCAGCTCTCTGATGCTGCCTTAAAAACATAAAGATGCTATAAAGTGTTTTAGTTAAAAAAGACACAAAGTGTAAACTATCACTGCATACGTAATTTTAGAGTTTATGGTTTATTTGGTCAATTAATATTTAATGTAAACATTGTATACAAAGTAATAAAGTGATAAACACTAATTTAACCTTATAGGCTTTTGTCTGTCCACGACTCATGAATGATTTACATGCAGTGGATGAATTTCTCAATTCAGAGTTAACATTTACACAGAGTATCTGAGGAGTGTGAATATCTAATAACACAAAGTAAAGAACACTGACACAACCAAAAAAGAATACACTAAAAATAAGAGAGAGCACAAGAAAAATTGTGTTACCTCTTGTGGACATTACACTGTGCCAAGCAGTCACAAACTAAGAAGGAGATAATAATCCATCCATCCATTATCCAATCTACTATATCCTAACTACAGGGTCACAGGGATCTGCTGGAGCCAATCCCAGCCAACACAGGGTGCAGGACACAAACCCCAGGCAGGGCACCAGCCCACGCACACACACACACATAGTTTAGAATCACCAATACACCTAATCTGCATGTCTTTGGACAGAAACCGGAGTACCTGGAGGAAACCCACACAGACAACATGCAAACTCCACACAGGGAGGACCCAGGAAGCGAACCTGGGTCTCCTAAATGCGAGGCAGCAGCGCTACCCACTGCACCACCAATAATAATCCATCACAGTATTTATATAAACACTCAATCAAACTGAGGAAAATGAAGGGTCATTAATTATATTAGCATTATTTTTTCATCCTAACTCCACACATATCACAATGTCGTCAGATGTAAAAACTTGGTCTTTGGAGCTCTGGGATAGCAGCAATAACCACTGAGCTACTTTGACAATTAATTGACTTCATGCTGTTTCTTACCTGTATTTTATATCAGAACTGTTCAATTCTCCTAAACTATGTGTTGTTCTTATTGTCTACATTATTGCATATGTTCAAAGTAAATTTTCTCTGCATGTCAACGTTCAAATTGTTTTTCATCACATAGGTGGTTGTTTCCTAGAACATCACTACCAGTTGTAAAAACTTTGTTTTGCATTTTTTAATCTTTAATGGAGAACCAGTTTAACCCTAAAATTTGACTCCATGTCTCTCAAAATATTTTCTCTAATTTCACAAACCATACATATGATCAAATATTTTCTGCCATTATAAATTTCTTTTTTTACCAAATCCACTTTATTATTGACTACAAAAGACCCACATCTCATACACATATACTGTACATCTTTCAAACATGCTTTCAATTAAAACATTTCAAATTTTGACCCATACTTACAAAGTAGGAGGCAAAGTTCAGAAGTCTGCATCTTGAACTTGTCTTCAAACAGAAATGAACAAACACTTTGTGCAAAAGGTTTGATGTCAGTCAACAACTGCAGTCTGTTAGCTTTCAGGAAATGACCACAAGTGACTCTGGTCTGAAGGAGAAAATTGCTTTGAATTTGTTACACTTTACCAACGTCTCCTCCCCATTTGATACTTCTTTCTAATTTAGTTATTTTCAATGTTTTAAAATGTATGTGAATTTTTTTCTTATGGTTCAGTTGCTTAGTACTGCTGCCTCTCAGCTGCTGAGGACTTCAACTGGAGTTACTGACAAGGGTTTAATTGTAGACTCCTGTTTCCTCACACATCTCAAATGTGTTTTTGAGGTTGTGTTAAGTTGGCCAAGCAAACCAAGTGGGTGTGAGTGTGGCTCAAGGTGGACTGGTATACAGTGCTGGACTGGTTCATTATATGCCACTTCTGCTACCATCTCATGACCAGGTCTGCCAGGGAACAACATCTGGTGATGCCGCCTCTGCGTGGTATCACATTTTAATCCAGACTCTATTCCTGTGTAGTTCCTATCTGGTGAAACAAGCTTCCCACCTTCATCTGAACTGCTGACTCCCTCAATGTGTATAAGAAACAATTGAAAACCATCTGTTCTGTGGAAATCTGTCTAATTGATTGAAAAAAAATCCTCTGTGACCTTTCATACTGTTGGTCACTTTGTTGTTACGTTAAGTTTTATTGCTTTACCGATTCTTAATCTATGTATGTAAATTTATTAGTTATTACATCTCTCACTTGAGGCAATCATCTTTTGTTACCTGTCCTTTTACACATGCTGAGCAAACAGACTCTAACCTGATGTTACTGGATTATATTTATCTCCTTTGTGAGTCTCATTTGGAAAAAAGTGTCTGCCAAGCAAATAAATGTAAATGTAAATAAATGTAAATGGTTATTCACCCCCTCACTCACTTATTGCACAGGTAGTGTAAGCAGGCAGTTACCCTGTGCTCGATATCACAGGTAATCTTTTTTTTTACAGTTGTTTTTAATTATTTCAACTAGATTAAATTTAGAGAAAGATTTGAGACTTATTATTATAATTTATGTCAATCACTGTAAAGAGTTACAATGCGGCGTGGCTGTCGGTCCTTTCAGAGGTTTTTTAAGAAGGAGTCTAACTGAATTTTATTGGCAGCTATGATTATGCTATCCAAATGGCCACAGTTTGCATGATCACATTTGACATTTGGGTCACATTTGTAGCACACACTGCATTTGTAGATATTATATGGATGTCTCCACACACGATTTGTTTAGCTGACTGACTTCTTCTTAATGATGATAATCTAAGAATCAGCCAACTGATTCATTTTTTCTTTGGGTATTTTTCACAATATACTGTAAGGACCATCACAAACTGCTTAACAAAGAACTGTCAAAAAGAGCACACCTAACTAATTGTAGATCAGGACTGTGTTTCATTCAAAATCGTGTTCAGTTCAGAGAGGCCAGTGTTCTTTGTGTTTGTACAAATTTAATTTCAAACATCACTTATTTTAAAGGCTCATTTCTCTTATCAAATATTTTTTTTTGACCGATCACATTGCTTCATTTTATAGTATAATTCAGTTAATTTATTTTTTGAAAAGTATCCTTATGGACAGAATAGGGAGACAATAATTTAGAAATGGAGGAAGATAAGGAGACAAATTAACTGTAGTATTATTGTAATATGCATCAAATTATAGAATTGACATTTTAGAAATGACAAGATTAAAAAAGATGGAGAGACTCCAAAAGATGTGTGATGATTTTAGCTTGAAGTTTTAGATTTCAAAGGCAAAAATATGTTCAGTTTTTTGTTTATACTGCAGTTTATTCTCGTCAAACTATTATTGCTAAATTGGAAGAAAGGACTGCTTAATTGATAGAAATAAGGAAGTCAATGTTTTGACATCTCAAAGCAGTTCCTTGTTCTTGTGTCTGTCAAACAAAATCTGATTCCAATCAGACAGTCAGATAATCTGAAAACTTATAGGAAGTGTTAAATACAAGCAGATTTTTTAAAAAATCCTAAAATCTTGGTATTTTTATTTTTGTATTTTTATTTTTTTTTTTAAGGTTACTCAGACACATTCATTATGATGCTCACTGATTGATTTTTTATTTCCACTGTCAGAGAGACGTACTACTTGTACTCTCATTATCATTTTAGAAACATGATTACCAAAACAAAAAAATCAAAAGGAATGACATTCTTAGTCAGGCCTCCAGATTACAAAGTGAGATTTTTATAAATCAGACAAACATTCACTGTAAAAAAATGAGGAAAGAAATGAAGAAGGCCAGGAGATGAAAGAAACAACAAATCAAACAATAGCCAATCAGAGAGAGGACAAAGAATTTCTATGGTGCCTCCATGCTTGATAATCAAAAACAAAAACAATTTTTCTTCCAAAACACATAAAAAGAGTTACACTTTTTTCCATTTTGACCTCATTTTTGACTCAGACTCTCAGTATTGTCAGACACACAAATAAACGGCATCACTGCACAGCCATATGCTCTCACAGTTGTGGCTAATGATAGTAAAACCACCAGCAGACCATAAGAGGCCAAAGCACACTTTAAACAAATATATAAATAAACTGTAAAATATAGCACAGACTCCTGCACGCATAGCAATAGATCTTAATAAGGATTTGCATCAAACTTATAAACCCTTCCTTGGCTCAGTGCTGTCATATTTTTCTAGTAGATGTGCTGTCTGTGAACCACTTGTCATTTGCTCTTTGTGGTCACAAGCTAGCCATGTATCTAAAGAGACAGATGTGCAGGTTAAGAATTAAAATATATACACTACCACTCCCCAGGAAGAATCATAGTCACTCAGTTACAAACAATGATGAAGAGTAACATGAATATCTCGGTACAGTAGGTCATTGAAGATAGATGGATAACTTTTTTATTGGAATTAACAACTTGCATACAAATAAACAAATGAACTGGTATGTGCAGTTTGTAGAGTCGTACTTGATCAATTGACCATCCTTCTTATGCATTCTTATTTTATTTATTTTTTTCATTTATGTATGTCAAACCGACTCAACCTGCATGCCTCTTGTGTGTGTCTAAAGGGGCATAGACAGTACGGGGTCCCCCTTCTTCCCATAAGGTGACCCAGACCATTGGTGTGCCCCAGAACAAGAGGGCCTGGAAAAAGAAGATGGGGACTCCGAACCTCCGAACAGTGCACAGCGTGAGCCCATTGGCTCACTACGCACACTCAGCTGGGCGGACATCGTGGCAGGAGTTCCCTTCCTGTTTCCGGTCCTGCAGAGATCGCACCAGAGGGGAGCGGCATTGCTATGACCTCCCGGTCTGTTTTTCTTGTTTCAGGATAGAGCCAAGGACCAAAGGACGCTGACTTGCCATCCTGGAGGAGACCAGACCTTGTGGAATGAGCTGATGTGCCCCACGGGGCTCAGCTGAGGGAGGGGCACTGTGGCAGATGGCTGGGGCCCATGCCTGGCCGGGATGCCCTTTCAACACTTGGTCTGGAGGAAAAGCCTTGGACTACACACTACTTCACCCGGAACACTTGGTGGCAGCCCCCCTTGGTTGTACCGGGGCCACAGGCATGGGATTTCGGAGCTCAGCCTTGTTGGGCTCCTTTGCAACTTCCAGGGGAAGCTGCACAGCTTCCTGAGCCCGTCTGGGCAGCAATGCAGCCACACCCGGAACTGCAGCCAGATGCAGGTTATCAAGCACCTGCAGCACTTCCCGGTGGGCTATAAAATAGCTAACTGCCACCACTCCGGAAGCCTGAGTTGGGTGGAGGAGGACAATGCTTGCCGGGAGGACTGGTGGTCAAGACCAGTGTGCTTTTTGTTGGATTTTGTGTTTTCTGTTGAGCTTATGGAACTGTGCTGTGGCTGAGGAGCACGGGGAAGACGTGTCCCCCAGATGAAGAAAAATAAATATTTGTTTAATTTTTATACATGCCTCCCTGTGTCTCTGTGCCGGGTCTGGTGTCTATATAGTGCTTTTACTACGACAACATGTTTAGTCCAGGAGCTAAACAGAGTTCTGTGCTTCTCCACTGTTGCTTTTAGTTTCAGAATTTATATCTCGGTAAAGAAAATATTTTGATATAAAACACGTCAATGCTGAAAACAATTTTAATCAATACGAAATATGAAACATCTTTATTCATCTGTGTCTTAGGAGGAAAAACTTCCCTCAGCTAAAACCAGTGCACGCCAAACATTTTTTATTGATAATTGATATTTATTTAAAAGGATCAATTTCAAAACTACATTTTATAACACTGGATTAAGTAAAGGAAAACAATGAGGAATACCTGGTAGTAATGTTCGAGTGGTATTGTTGATTATATGGATCAATTTGCTGTTGCTGTATATTTAAGATCAGATTTAGCAATCTGACACTGAGATCCTTTACTAGTTAAATTTTTGGACTGAAAATCATAAACTTTCAGTCCTCAGTCTCCTTACACACTGTGTGACCATCTCTGTGTTTTATAGAAATAAGTCAATAATTGCATTGCAAATATCTTGAGATTTTTTTTATTGAAGAAAGTTATTACTCTAAAATAAAGTCAGTTTAAAGGGCTGTAGGAAAGTATACATCCACTTCAGTGTTTCTCCTTTTTGTCGCATTACAATCTGAAATTAATATGGATTTTCATTTGGATTTTATGTAATGAGCTGAGCAATATCATCCAAATTAGTTAAGTGAAATGAAAATTAAATACTGTGTTTATATATAAAAAATCAAAACAAGTAAAAACTGGAAAGTTGTGAGTTTGTATGTATTCATTCCTTTTGCTATGAAACCCCTAAATAACACCTGATCCAAGCAATTAACTTCTAAAGTGCCATAATTAGTTGATTAGGGTCCATCTGTGTGCAATCAAAGTGTCATATGATCTGTCACATAATATCAGTATAAACACCATTAATCAAGCAACACCAAGAAGCACTCCAGACAGGTCAGAGACATAGTTATGGTGAAGCAGAGAGCAGGGTTGGCTTATAAAGAAATATCCTAAACTTTGCATATCCCATAGTGCACCATTAACTCCATTATAACAAAGTGGATAGAATATGGCACCACTACAAACATGACAAGAGAGGGTCCTTCATCAAAACTCACAGACCAGGCAAGGATGGCATTAATAAGAGGAGCAACAAAATCACCCAGTATAAAAATGAAGGAGCTGAAAAGATTCACAGTGGAGATGAGAGTACAGTCATATGAAAAAGTTTGAAAACCCCTCTTAATTCTTTGGATTTTTGTTTATCATTGGCTGAGCTGTCAAAGTAGAAACTTCCTTTTAATATATGACATGCCTTATGGAAACAGTAGTGTTTCAGCAGTGACATTACGTTTATTGGATTAAAAGAAAATATGTAATATGCATCATCACAAAATTAGACAGGTATATAAATGTGGGCAACCCAACAGAAACATTGCATAAATACTTAGCTGAGCCTCCTTTTGCAAATATAACAGACACTAGACACTGTCCTCCTATAGCCTTTCATGAGTGTCTGGATTCTGGATGGAGATATTTTTGACCATTCTTCACACAAAATCTCTCTAGTTCAGTTAAATTTGATGGCTGCTGAACATGGACAGCCTGCTTCAAATCATCCCATAGATTTTCGATGATATTCAAGTCAGGCGACTGTGACAGCCATTCCAGAACATTGTACTTCTCCCTCTGCATCAATGCCTTGATAGATTTTGAACTGTGTTCTGGGTCATTGTCTTGTTGGAATATCCAACTTCTGCATAACTTTAACTTTGTGACTGATGCTTGAACGTTATCCTGAAGAATTTGTTGATATAAGGTTCAACAAATCTGACCCTCGACTCTAACAAGGGCCCCAGTCTCTGAATTAGCCACACAGCCCTACAACATAATGGAACCTCCACCAAATTTGACAGCAGGTAGCAGGTGTTTTTTTTGGAATGCAGTGTTCTTCTTCCGCTACCCAAAGCTCAATGACCAAATAACTCAATGTTTCTCTCATCAGTCCAAAGAACTTTGACCCAAAATGAATCTGGCTTGTCTGAATGAGGATTTGCATAAATCAAGCAACTCTGTTTGTGGTGTGAGTGCAGAAAGGGCTTCTTTCTTATCACCCTGCTATACAGATGTTATTTGTGCAAATTGCGCTGAATCGTAGAACGATGTACAGATACACCATCTGCAGCAAGATGTTCTTGCAGGTCTTTGGAGGTGATCTGTGGGTTGTCTGTAACCATTCTCACAATCCTGTCCATATGCCGCTCCTGTATTTTTCTTGTCCTGCCAGACCTACTGGGTTTAACAGCAACTGTGCCTGTGGCCTTCCATTTCCTGATTATATTCCTTACAGTTGAAACTGACAGTTTAAACATCTGAGATAGCTTTTTGTAGCCTTCCCCTAAACCATGATACTAAACAATCTTTGTTTTCAGATCTTTGGAGAGTTGCTTTGAAGATCCCATGCTGTCTGTCACTCTTCAGAGGAGAGTCAAAGGAAAGGAAGCACAACTTGCAATTGACCACCTTAAATACCTTTTACCACTCATGATTGGACACACCTGTCTATGAAGTTCAAGGCTTAATGAGTTCATCCAACCAATTTGGTGTTGCAAGTAATCAGCATTGAGCAGTTACAGGCATTCAAATCAGCAAAATGACAAGGGAAGCCACATTTTTATACAGCCAGTTTTTCACATTTGATTTAATTTCATACAACTAGATACTGCTTCACTAAAAATATTTGTTCAGAAAACAGCCCAGTACTCAGATGTTCTTAGGAAATGAAAGACATACCACACTGTTATCTTTCTGGTTGAAAGTAGAAAAAATTATTATGCAGGCTGAAAGGGGTTCCCAAACCTTTTCATATGACTGTATCTGTCTATAGGGTCAAGTTAAGCCATACACTGCACATAATGGGGCTTCACAGAAGAGTGACCAGAAAAAAAAACATTGTTAAAGAAAAAAAATAAGAAAACATGCGTGGAGTTTGCCCAAGAACATGTAACTGACAACCCAAACCCATGGAAGAAGAGTCAAAAATTGCAAACCCAACACTTCCCTTCACCCCGACAACGCCATTCCTACAGCGAAACATGGTGGTGGCAGTATCATGCTGTGGGGATGTTTTTCATTGGCAGGGACAAGAAAACTGGTCAGGATCGCAGGAAAGAAGCATGACATTAAAAAAGGGCAATTTTTGGGGAAAACCTGTTTCAATCTGACATAAATTTGAGACTCGGACAAAGGTTCACCTTCCAGCAGGACAGTGACCCTAAACATACTGCTACAATACTACACTGGAGTGGTTTAAAGGGAAACATTTATGTGTCTTGGAATGGCCTGGTTAAAGCCCAGATCTCAGTCTAATTAAGGATGTGTGGAATGACTTAAAGATTGCTGTACACCAACACAACCCATCTAACTTGAAGGAAAAGGAGCCGTCTTGTTGAGGAATTAGTGAAAATCCTAGTGGCAAGATGTGCTAAACTAATAGAGACATTCCCCAAGAGATTTGCAGCTGTAATTATAGCAAAAGGCGGCACTACAATGTATTGACTTTGGGGGCTGAATACCTATGCACACTCATGATTTCTGTTTTTTTGTCTTAGTTATTGTTTGTGTCACAATAAAAAAATATTTTGCACCTTTAAAGTGGTAGACATGTTGTATAAATCAAATGGTGCCAACCCCCAAAATTCCATTTTAATTCAAGGTTTTAATGAGGCAAAACAGGAACAAACACCCAGGGGTACTTTCACAAGGCACAGTATGTTTGCTCACATGGCTAGAATTTGGTTCTTGGGACAATGTAATTGGTTCAATAATATTAATACAACTAGTCTTTTCTTTATTAGCTTTTCACATATAACATAAATGAGAGCAAAACTTCAGCTGAAAATGGAGAAATTAGTTTGAACTAAATTGTCATTTACAGATATGAATGATGTAAATATAAATCAGAAACATTAATATCTAAAGTAGGTGGAAAACAGGTTGTAAACAGATAAACCTAAAATTTAAAAAAGTTAACAAGAAAAGTTATTGAATTTACTGGATTTTATTTGTAGTACTAGGGTGTTGTATTGGGTTAGCCATTATGAATTGCAGTGAGAAGTCAAGCAAAATGACACCTTTTATTGGCTAACTAAAAAGCCTGCAATATGCAAGGTTTCGAGGCAACTTAGGCCCCTTCTTCAGGCAAGATGTAATACAGAAACTGGAGTTATCTGTGTTTATATAGACACACTAGGACAAGAAACAACATTGGTAAATCTTTAAATGAGAAATCTTAAATGTAAAAAATTAATAGATTCCCTGTTAAATGAACCCTAGCCTGAAGGAATCTATTCATTTTTTACATTTACGATTTCTCATTTAAAGATTTACCAATGTTGTCAGCCTGAAGAGGGGGCCTGACTGCCTCGAAAGCTTGCATATTGTAATCTTTTTAGTTAGCCAATAAAAGGTGTCATTTTGCTTGGCTTTTCTCTGGATTTTATTTAAAAGTCAGGGAAAGAATTGAGACATCTCAAAGCACAAACAGTGAAAAATGTTCAATGTGATCAGGTGGGCAACTCACAGGCATTAAAAACTGAAAAAGTTTTCAGTACACTGTCGATCAGCCTAACTTTATTCCAGGTCACATATGATAATAATAAAAGATAATTCTTTATATTTTCAACTTTTGCAATTAATATGCCAAGGTCAAAGTCTTTTATTGGGGAACTAAAGACTAATATAATCTTTTAAAAAAGAGCAAACCAGCTGTTATAATATTATTTACCAAGTGTGTTCAAAATACCATCATATGACAATCTAAATGTATTCACATTTCTACTTTTAACCACAAGCTTCAGCACAAGTTTTAGTTTGCTGCTGTGAAACTTTTTTAACATATACTTGTGAATGACGGATGTGAAAATTATGTTAGATCTCAAATTAAGGAAGTGATCTTTGCCACTCTGGTTTACATCCCTCAGACTGATACCTCTGCAGACTTTTTATTAAATATTATCCATCCCTTCAGTTTTCTAAACCTCAGACAAATATTTCTAGAATCAATGAGATTCAGAGCCTTTACTGCCAGCACAGCACACAATGAAGCAAAAACAAAGTACTTCATAGTCTGTCAATTTTAAGACATCAAATGAACAAAAACTATCATCTACAGGACACAGTGAGATTGTTTAGTCTCCACACCGTCAATAATGAAAGTCAGGATCTCAGAGGTGAAATGCAACAATGTTGACCACTTCACTGTGGTACCCCATCCTGTATAGAAATTATATCTGATAAATCTTTGAATAATTTACTTTCTGAAAAATTAACATGATATATCAACTGTGGGTTGACCTTACCAAGAAGGAGTCATGTCACAGAATTCCACTGTCTGTCAGTTGTACAAACAGGAATGTCTTTTGTTTCATTTACAAGTTCAAATCAAATCTTTATGCCCCGCTCTCACCTTACACACATTTCTGGTTGTAAAGGCCAAGCAATCTGAATCATCCTTCAGTTTTCTGAACCTACTATGATCTAATTTAGGATTGTGAGGAATAAGTCCATATGAGGAAACTGGACTGGTTTTAAACCCAGTGTCCTGGAGCTGAGACACAGCAGTACTAACCATAAGCCTGCTCTGCTGCCACACTGGACGTTTAAGGGATTGTCTTAGTTAATACACAGAATTCTGGATAAAGGATAATTCTGCTGTGCCTCTTCTTCATTCAAGAATGGTCAAGGGTATGGAATAATACAGAAGACAGGCTGGTGGTATCAGAATATTAATCATAACCACATTTAATGGTGGGCGGCATGGTGACGCAGTGGGTAGCGCTGCTGCCTTGCAGTAAGGAGACATGGTTTCGCTTCCCAGGTCCTCCCTGTGTGGAGTTTACATGTTCTCCCCGTGTCTGCGTGGGTTTCCTCCCACAATCCAAACACATGCAAGTTAAGTGGATTGGCGATCCTAAATTGTGCTTGGTGTGTGTGTGTATGTGCGTGTGTGTGCCCTACGGTGGGCTGGTGTCCTGCCCAGGGTTTGATCCTGCCTTGAGCCCTGTGCTGGCTGGGATTGGCTCCAGTAAACCCCCCATGACCCTGTGTTAGGATATAGCGGGTTGTGATAATTATTATTTTTTAAGTGTTTAAGTTAATATTTAGTAAAACCAAAAGAAAAATAAAGCCTGAAAATATGTTGGCAACATTTTCAATTAATTTGAAAAGTAATAATGAATTAATCTTTATTTTACTTAGCAACCTGAAGAAAAATAAAACATAAAATCATTACATACATGATAAACAACAAAGGAAACAAAAGAATCTGAATGAACATGTAATGACAGGACAGGGCGACGCGATGGGGACTGGATGGCTAAACAGTAGGTTTAGGATTACAAGAATCGATGCAGAAAACTCAACTTACAAAATTTACTTAAAGGTAAGAAAACACAACAGAGTGTTGAGTTGACATTTCGACTTTAATCTCATCATAGATCTTTTTTTCTTCACTGTGTCCCTAATTTTTTTATTTCTGTGGCCCTAATATGCTTGTGTATGACATTGAGATGATGTGCTATGACTCGCATTTTCACAGTGTCTTTGATATTGACTTCTTTTTTATTTCAGGCACTGTGCAACTTTATGAACTTGAACTTTTGAGTGCACCTGCCACGCTGTACCACTCCATCAATTTCCTTTTGTTACTTATACCAATGCTTAAGCCACCAGATAGTATGTTTTTCTTTGCCTCCGCTTCACTGAGCAGGACCTCCATTTCGCATTTGCTGATATTCTTTTTTTTTCCATGTGCTTCTGCCATTGTCTTTTAACAAAACAATGAACGGAAGGGATTTTTTATTTTTAATTGCATATTCAAATAGGTAAAATTATGGGAGGAGTCAGGGTGGGGCTGTAGGCGCATGCGCACGCATTAAAATTCGTTGATTGGGATTTATAAAGGGAAAGTGCACAGAACTTTGCTTACGCACAATTTCATGCATCTGAACTTGATTTTTTCTCCGTGTAAGCTCCTTTCTAGTTTTGTCCATATGACACATTTTATTATGAATTCTACACACGGCATTATACATGAGGCCCCTAGAGATTGATCAAATATTTTCAGTGTTTGTTGTGTTAAAGCCAAGGCTTTTAATTTGGCTTGTATTTATTTATTTTGTTGTTTTATTATGTTTGAACTATTATTTTTTACAAGTTTATGTTATTTATGTCAGTTTTCTTTATAACTTCTCAAGGATGTACTGCTGCTTTAAATGTTTAGCCATTCCATGAACTTTGTGGGTGAAATACCTAAAGGTAGACCCACCCTGACATCACTGCTGCTGGATCCTCTTTATGGCATTATAAACTTGACAAATAGAGAACCCAACACTGAGTGTTTCTAAGGAGTTTATTTTCTAATTATATTGCTTTTGTCTCTGGGCTCTGGTCGGCGGATTGTGTGTTGGGACTTGTTTGCCTTGGATTGTCTTTTTAGCCAAATCATTTTGCACTTTTTCCTCTTTAGAGGTTTTATTTTAGTTTCCACTTTTTACTATTTTACTCTTCATTTATAAAAATTATAGTTTGCATTGCCTGTATAACCCGGACTTTTATGACTTATGTTCCTTGTAAAGAACTTTTATGAAATTTGGACTTTATTGTATATTTTGAATTTTTAGAGGCAGTTCCCATTTTTTAGTCTGCTGGTGGTAGTTGGAGAATGTCTGGCTTGGGTGAACAGTTTCTGAGCTGGCCAGTGGTGATCCTGGCCTATTTTATGGTCATTTTGGAGGCCTCAACTCACTTTATCATGTTCCTGATTCCATGTTACACCAATTGTTACCACAGACTGGTAAAGTATTTGAATTAAAATATGATGTCACTAAGTGACAGTTGCTATGCTTATGATTTTTATATGGTCAATATTGGGATATCTCAAAGACATTAAATAAAAAACAATACATGCAATGCGACCATCTGGGCAGCGTGACGGCATTAAAAAGAAGTTTCCATTACAGTGGTGACCATTCTGATGTGCTCTTATTAAAACTGCATCTGAGGGCAGTATGTATCACAGGTCTAATACTTATAAATAAAACTTAAGATCGATATATCTTGTTGATGCAAGTTTAAAAATGCTAAGAAGGGGTCTCTAAAATGTCCTCAAAGTTGTAAATTTAACCACACCAAAAGGGAACTAATTATACTTGGCTGCACAACTCTGTAAAACATTTTCTCACATATTCTTGTGAATGACATATGTGAGAATTACAGAAAGTCCCAAATTAAGACGCCCAGGACACTTCATTTCTCAGCAAGCTAGTTAAAGCCTTTGAACTGCTCAATTTTGTCTGCTCAACTTCACTTATTTGCATCCCTCAGGCTGATATCTTTGCAGAATTATTTATAAATTTCATCCATCCATCCAAATTCTGAACTCAGTTAAAATTACTTTGGAGTCAGGAGGAGTCAGAATCTGCCCTGCCATTCTGCCCACCACTACAGTACACAAAATCCCCTATAGGAGGCCAGAAAGCAAATCAAGAAAGCAAATTAACAAAAATTCTCATCTATAGAACATGGTGAGAATGTTTAGTCTCCATTTCATTTGTAACGTGGCTGAACATGAAAGTCAGGCAGCTGGAAGTCGAACAAACCAATGCTCTCAACATCATCACAGTGCCGCATATCATCCATAAACTACCTCTGTTAAATCTGTGAACTGATCAATTTGTGCTAATTTAAAATTATGTGTGAAAGCTGGAGATACCAAAAATGTTGACTTTGGGCTCAGATTGACAAGCTGGTTCAGTTAGTGTATGTAGCACTGTGAACGGTATGCATAGCTGTTATTTTCCACATACAAAATTAATTATGCTAATACTTTTTTCTGTTAGGAGTATTATTAAATGCCATCAGCAAGGCTAGGACTTATTAGATAATTCCACCAACACCGGTAGCTAGCATGCTACAGAAGGGAAACCCTGATGAGAAGGGTAAGAATACAAATAATATATTTATTTAACACCTCATATGATTGATTAATTCTGGAACAAAAAATGGTTTTATATCATATCATAAATATATATCACAATGCTGCTGACATGCTGTATCAACCAAAGAAAGGCATCAACACTGAGTCACCCACAATATGAGCTGGCATTTAAACAATTAAACGAGCAGCTTCCAAGCCAACTGCTGAGGAGCCTATAAAAATGGCAAGCCTGACACATTCATACAGATTTCCAACTAGTGAGGCTAAAACAAGCTGTCCTTCTAAAGACAGCGAGCTACCTACAAGACCAATGTAAAAAGATCAAGAATTCATTAGGTCACACTGGCGAGTGCCACACAGTGCTATATTGGTGTCAGGAGTGGAATGAGGAGAAAACCTACCGTCCAACAGCAAAAATGCCGAGTGTCATGGAGGCCAAAAATTTAGTTTTCGGGAACTTCTTAGGAGTTGCTGAAGAGTCTCGACATTGAGATCTGAGGTCTGGAATGATGGGTTACAGCCTCAGTTCTATCATGTCTGACCTTGGCCTAAACGTAGCTTCATTTATTGCAGTGGTTCTCAAACTGTGGGGCGGGCACCCCTAGGGGTGCGTGAAGTAAAAAAAAGGGGGACGCGAAGATGTGAAAAAAAGAAAACAAGAATTGAAAATATGAAAAATACATCTATTGAAACCAAAACAAATTAACTTAAACTACATTCTGAAACTAGAAAAATTAATATAGAGTTAGATAAATGTCTATAAAAGTTAAGTAGGTATAATAAAATATGCATCTATGATATATCATTAATTAAAAAGAACAAATTGGTATTAGTGGGCTCCTTTCAAAAAAACATTGGCGGGGGGGCGCGATTAAAACTGTTATAAAAACTCCGGGTCGCAAATACTTAAAGGTTGAGGAACACTGATTTATTGTACCCTTTTTGTTGTTATTTAAGTTTTTTATTGTGCAGGTTATACTTTGTGTCATTTATTGAATTTTATTTTGTTTAAAAATTACTTTTGAAGATTCTGTAGTATTCTAGTGGACCCTTCCTTCTGTGAGTTCCTTTGTGAATTTTCTGGTGTTTCTATGGACTCAATGTTTTTTTTTTGCATGGGTCTCCAAACTCTGTGTTTTGCCTTTTTTTTGCTCTTTTTTTCCTTTTGATAAATACATCATGTTATTTTCAATGAGCTTTCTATGTGTTATTGTTTGCTTCACAAGATACGAGGTATGGCAGAAAAGTAATGAGACTGATTTTTTATTTACCAAAGTTTTTATTTTTTTCAAACATCAATGTTATCCCCTTCAAAGTAGTTCCCTTGAGCAGCTACACACCGATGGAGACGTTGTTCCCACTGTTGGTAGCAGCGCTGGAAGTCTTCAACCGGTATGGTCTTCAGCATGTCCGTTACACTCTTTTGGATATTTTCTAAAGTCCCGAAATTACGTCCTTTGAGGACATTTTTCAGTTTAGGAAAAAGGAAAAAGTCACACGGACTGAGGTCAACTGAATAAGGGGGCTGGGGAACCACAGGAATGCCTTTTGAGGTCAGAAATTCTGTTATGGAGAGGGCAGTGTGACATGGGGCGTTGTCATGATGGAGCATCCATTTGTCTGCAATGTCTGGTCTCACGCGAATGACCCTTTTTCTGAGCCTTTCAAGGACGTCTTTATAAAAAACTTGGTTGACAGTTTGTCCTGGAGGAACAAATTCTTTGTGGACAATTCCCCTTTTGTCAAAAAAACAAATCAGCATTGATTTGATCTTCGATTTGCTCATTCGAGCTTTCTTTGGTCGAGGAGAGTTTGCAGTGTGCCACTCCTGACTTTGCCTCTTGGTCTCAGGATCGTATTCAAAAATCCATGATTCATCACCTGTGATCACACGACTAAAGAAATCTTGCTCATTAGTGATTCTGTCAAGAAGATCAAGACACTTGTTTTTTCGATTGTCCTTCTGCTTAATTGTGAGGTTTTTCGGCACAATTTTGGCACAGACCTTTCGCATGTGCAAATGTTCAGTCAAAATTTGTTCAAATTTAATTGTTCACTCAACATTCTTAATGTTAAACGACGGTCTGATCTCACAAGAGTGTTCACACGTTCGATGTTTTCATTGGTTTTCGAAGTTGAAGGCCTCCCTGAATGGTGTTCATCTTCAACGTGTTTTCTGCCTTCCAAAAATGATTTGTGCCAGCGAAAAACTTGAGCTCGGGATAAAGAATGTTCCCCATAGGCCTGTTTTAACTTTTCAAACGTCACACTTGCCGATTCTCCAAGCTTAACGCAAAATTTAATGGCACAACGTTGCTCCAAATTCCGCTGTTCCATTTTGCGTGACGCACAACCAAAAACACAACTTCGCTAATAGCAGTCACAAAAATCACGTAGTTAACGGAAGGAGTTGAAACTCGCACTGAGCTATAGGAGGGTACTGATACACGTGCTCTATCAAGGACAACAGCGCAGCGTTACCAGATCGCTTGCAGTGTTGCCAGTCTCATTACTTTTCTACCACACCTCGTATTTAAGAATTGTTTTGTTGTAGTCTTGCCACCACTTTTTTTCCTTTCTAGGCTGAAGCATATTTAATGTTTCATGGAGAAGCCATTTTGAATAGTAGGAATTAAGCCTTTGCATCATTTTGGTATTTCATGGCAGGATTTCTTAACAAGTACAGGAAGCAAGACAACCAAGAGACTGCTAACTCTGCACCTTCACTAATGCTCATCTATCTGCTGAGGTCCACTGGCCTGAGTGCCTGGATGGAGCCTAGTTTTGGAAAGGATCCTAGCTGGAATCTAGTCATGAAGGTGGAAAACGTGTGGCAAATCATGTTGACAATGACCCCAGGCAAGAATGCACAGGCAAAGGATGAGGCAGACCATAGCAGCATTACACGACAGTTCAGAACGGAGAGTCTTGATGTGAAGATCCAGGACCCAGAACACTGGTTCAAAAAGGAAGATAGTCACACAATGAGGTTTGTCTGCCCACAGAAACATCTAACACCTCTGCTGCACCACATAACAGTCCAGCACTCTGTGCTTTGCAATCTGTCAACAGAGTGCTCAAGATCATTTCTGTTATACTGTTGTCACCAGCCGCATGAATACAGTGGAAGAGAAGAACTCCTCGCTGTTTTGAAGAATTTGTGTGCCATTGCATGAAATTAGAAATATTTGCTGGTGACAGTGACTTGAAAAGACTGTTAATGTTTTTGAGAAGTTGTATCAGCTTAAGGCAGGAGTCAGTTATGAGTCACCAATAGTATGAGCTGATTTTCTATCATGCAAATGAGCAGATTCAGAGGCAGCTGAAGAGCAGCTTAGAAAAAACGAAAGTCTTGCACAGTTGTATGGATTTCCTAAGGACAGCAAGCTACTTAAAAAAGCAATATATAGGGAAAGAATCTATGGGGTCAGCGGCAGCAAGCACCTGCACATCTCTACCACGTATTTGAAGGGGTAATTAAAAATCCCCAGAATCAATCAGTCACATAGGAGTAGAGTGTAGTTGTTAATTTTCCTGCTAGGTATCATATGCCGAGTGGCATTGTCCTGAGTTGATCAAGTGCGTATTTCTGACATTTTTTCTACAATCAAGTATATGACTTCAGTGATTTTTATTTCCAATCCAAAAAAGCATGTCAGGGCATATTGAACATCAACACAGCGATGATTGTATTTTGACAAAGTGACAGACTTATTAATGAAGAGTTAATCATCAATTAAACTTCTTATTCAGCAACATCTCACTGAAATGTTGAGACGTCTATAAAAAAACATCAGGAAAAAACGTTTGGAGCAGTGGCACATGGAAAACTGAATTTTGAATCATGACAGCTCACTTGTCAGCACGCAAAGCATTGTCAGTTAAAGTGCTCAAAGCAATGTGCTTGCTGCTTTGAAACCACTGAGTTTGCTAATATCACTTCCTGTGACGTCTTAAACAAATTAAAACTGAGACTGAAAAGATGAAGATTTACTACCATGGAAGAAACCCAGAAAAAAAGTAGAGAATGCTCTAGACACAGTAATAAAAGATGAGTACAGGAAATATTAACAGGAATGGAAGAATTGGTGTGACAAGTGACTAAAATGGAATTTTAATATATATACTGTATATATTGTCACATACTCCACACAGAGTCATAGCAAGGTTTAGGGTAGCCACCCATATATATCTGGTATCCTGGCAAAAAAGTCGCAAAAATGTATACAGCACTGACGTGCACAAAGCCGAGTCCAAAACAGAACCTAGGGAATAGGGAAAAGGTGGAGGCTTTTAAAGGGGAAGACAGGAAGTGAAGTCAAAGGGGTCGGGCTCCTAAGGGTCTTCAGCCATAGGCTCGAGCCTGGACGTGACATCAAAGGAGTTGGAGCTGGCAAGGTCTTCCTCCATAGGCTTGGACCCCAGAAGTGATGTCAACAGGGCCAGGTGGAATCACCCATGAATGGTCTGCAGGAAAGGGAGAAAAAGAATCAGTCGACTCTGCCACATTCCGGTCTGATTTGGAATTGCCCTTACTCAAGCACTTTAGCTGCCTCATATGTGCACGTGTGTGACAAGATCCTTCCATCCATCCATTATCCAACCCGCTATATCCAAACTACAGGGTCACGGGGGTCTACTGGAGCCAATCCCAGCCGACACAGAGCGCAAGGCAGGAAATAAAAGCCGGGCAGGGTGCCAGCCCACTGCAGGGCTGTGTGACAAGATATATATATATATATATATATACAGTATAATATTAAGTAGGCTTTGAATGCCAGAGACCTGCCAATAGACAAAGGAACATGTCTCTCTGAAAATGGCTAAACAATTTCAACCAAGCTAAGAGATCTCCTTCCTGTTGTATTTATTGCCGGTCAGCATTAAAATAAACATGCCCATATTTTCATTGTAATTTATTTATTTACTTTTTGTCTGAGGGAGGAAATAGCATTTTGAAAAACATTTCACTGTATAATATCAGTACAGTTCTCAGTGCTGCAGCTTCATGGACTCAGCATCCTTTGTTTAAACTCTGCACTCGTGCGTCTGCTTGGAATTTGTACATTCTCCCTTGTAGTTGGTGTATTTGTGAGTTGGCACTCTGGTGGACAGGCATCCTGTCCTGGGCTCTTTTTGATTACACCCAGTGTGGAGCGAATGGGCTCTGTCCCCCATGACCTTAAATTGGATCGGGTGATTTTGAGAACAACACAATTTTGTGTTTCTCTCTAGAACTCCAGAAAAGACACAAATTGTCAGACATCTAGCACTGCCTGCTAAGTACCAGTTTTGGAATAAACTTGAGAGGATTAGCAGACTGATAGTT
>JANRMT010062797.1:138888-152293 GCA_026402145.1 Polypterus bichir lapradei | reverse complement strand
TATCAAATATAAATGGGAGTCAATGTGACTATCACAAGATAGCAGATAGCAGCCTGAGATCAAGGTGTGAAAATGAAAGAATGGAGATAAAAAAATAGTAGATAGAACTGTAAACATCACAGATCACCAGACACCCATTTGCCTGCTAGTTTACCAAATTACATCTGTTTCTCAGTTTTGGGACCACATAGCACATCAAGCTGTAAGGTAGAAAGCCTGAGGATGATCAAATTGTACAATGAAGATTTCCAGAAAAGAAAGAGAGTTAGGGACTTTCCAACAAGAGAGTCTTTACACCAGCGCTGCCAACCGAGTAGTGCTGTTGCCTGATGACAAACTCAGAGGACCTTCGTTTAGCCTGGCTGTGAGTCTTCAAAATGGAAACTGAGAAATTATGAGTTATGTACAATTAGCTAAGCTGTCATTTATACAATCATGTGAATGAAGTCAAAGTGCCTCACTCTTGGGTTACCAGCAAGAGAACAGTTTCATGTGGTTCTTTGGCTAAACCTCATCTCTCTGGTTTTTAGAATTTGAGAAGAGACGGCAATAAACAAGAAAAGTCAAGAAAGTTTTTAAAAAAAATGAATTGTTTTGACCCATTAAGCCTCCTGTCATTGGTTAAGTTTATATGTTTAAAGAGGATGGTTATTTTAGATTAGGCTTTGTTTTTGAGAAATTGAACAAAATTTAATTTCAAACAGCTACTCTTTTTTTATTTTTTCAGCACCTGATGAATCCTGCATTGTTATTCTCTGCACATTCCTTTATATTTCTTTTAATCCTGTGCCTATAGAAGATAGGATTTCAAAATACTGGTGCATTGTATTTTGAAGCAGGCAATGCAAAATTTAGACACATATTCTTCTTAACACTATAAAGGCTGAACATAACAATGGAGAGATACATTTATGATTCATTATTTTCTAAGTGATGCTTTACAGTGAATGAGAATTTAATGGCCTCTTCATAAGTTGTGAAATTAGGTTATTTTGAAATTGTAGTACCTAGGGCTCAGCAGATGGTCTATGATATTGTCCATTTCTGATTGGCTGGACACATCGTCCATGTAAATAAACATCGTTAATTGGCTCCAAACATTGGCATATATTTTTTCAACGCACCAAACAACTGTCATCATATTTTTTTTCCTTATCTCGCGCACCTCAAAAGACAGCCTTTTAGACAGTCTTATTTGCAGTAGGAAGCACATGAAATTCCTGTGCTATGCTAGTTTATCAAGAGTAACCTCTAGCTGAGGGAAGACAGCCTGGTCAGTGTGTCATGTACAATGATTGAATGGGATGAGTGCAAGTATATTTGTAGCACCACATCACTTTGGTGTTCGCAGACTCCATGTTCCCATGGTTTCTCATTCTTTACATCACTCTTTAAGGTATCTATCTATCCTTAAAATGATTTCTCATGTCAACACAAGTTGGAATTCTTTTGTGACTTTGGAAGGTTTTCTCCTTTTAAAGGTTTCACTGAAGTCACTCATTTGCAAGATGGAATGTCAGCCCAAACTGTGGGTGACTGATCCCCAGGCTACTGCAAGCTGTCAGCAACATTACAATATTTTTCATTTACCACCATAATTAACAGGCTAATCCTGGGCTTGGTCACAGGGCAGCTGGATGCTATCCTTGTGGTGTTATATTTTACATAACCGATGCCATGAGATCCAGGTGCTGGACAAGTGGCACCATGGTGGGCAGTGCTTGAAGTCTCCCGGTATTAATGGTTTTTGGAGCTTAAAGGGGAGTCCCGTCCCTTCGATATCTTATACTAACATACACACACTTTATCCCAAAGCGGGAGCCCCCTGACCTATTGTATAAAAGTAATGATGAACTGGAGGAGGAACAAGATGCAGACTAAGTAAAGAACTGCCAGTAAGTTGATTCTACTTCAGGCACAACTTGAGGCCAAATAGAAGTATAATTGTACTGTGTTCACAAGATAATAAATATGAAACAAAAAACAAATTACACTGTATATCAAAGGAGTGCCCTACATTTTTTAAAAGCCATTGCCACTGTGCTCCTTCATGCACTTCCTACATCAGCATGTATTTGAAAGCATATTAAGAAAAGGAAAAATATGTGCTATAGCCAAGCCACAATGAAACAACACATGCCGAGTCACTTTTTCAGTTCAGAAGATGGTGGAAAAAGAACAACTGAGGACGCTGTGTTTGAGTGAATAAAAGTAATTGGTAACTTCTACTTTCCTATTGGTAAATATTTATTCAAATCCACTTTATAATGAGGTAGATCTAATTTTAGAGTTTCATACTAACACAGCATCATGATTTGTAGCAATTTTAAATGAACTTGGAATGAATCAGCTTTGAATCATTGACATAATGTTACTGAATAACATTGCCATGTTCTGAGTTGCATCAGTCTGTGAGGCAACAAAGCAACTGTGTACCGAGCTAAATGCCTGCACACCAATTCCCCACTAACCCTCCCTCCCCACTTTCACCTACTGTAAACACTTTCTGCGGTACATGGGTGGAGCAGCTAATTATTTGTAATCCACAAGCATCTCTACACTAGAAATGATGGTAATAAACACCTTTAATGTTATGAAATGATGATGTGACTCTTTAAAACATTGCACAGCCCTAGTAGGACTATAATCTTTAGGCCAACTGCAACAGAAATATTAAGTTGATTCTGATAAAATACGGTGTGACAGGTTTCAGTGCTGAGAACACTCTTCTAATCAATCTAAGTAAATCAGCTTGCCTAAAATGTTCCTTATAAATTAATTGAATTTAAAAATGACTCCAAACTACGTGCAATGGCTGACACGAGAATCCTAACAGATGTTACTGGTCATAATTCAGACTTGAGTGAATGTGTTGAAGATGAAGCTTAATGTAAACAAATGAGAAATTTTACAGATAAGAAGTAAAACGTGATATAATTATATAGTTCAAGGATGGAAATTTGAAAATACAGGATATGAGGAAGATCCATATGGATATGATATACATTAAATGTGTAATAATATAAATATAAAAACAGGAAATGAAAAGGTTCAGAAGTGACTAGAACAGTAACAGGAGGATGGATTAGAAACTTCAATATGTTAAGTACAAGTCAAGATGGTAATTCTTATGCTGTACCACACATTTACAAGTTCACATCTTGAATTTTGAGTGCAGTTTTGTCAGCACTAAAGAAACTAGAGAAGTGCTGCTAGGCACTATGAGGCAAGACTGAGGGTGTTGAAACACTTTTTGGTTTCTGTTTTCAAAGATTAAAAGATGACAAGACAGCCGTGCTTAAAAGTATAAAATGAACTGGTATGGTGGATGTTAACTGTTTTTTTAAGATGTGTTTCTTCAGGAAAAACATGAGCTGAGATATGGTTAAGGTAAATTTTACACAAATATTGCAAAACATTTCTTCAAGAGAGATCCACACATACAGAAAATGTTTTGCCAGGTAATGCAGTAGACTCTATGTTTTAGGTGATTTGGTTTCTTACAAAGAAGAAAATAGGAATTAAAAATGTGTTACCTTAAACATATGTTGAGACTTTACATAAATTAATAAAAAAATCTATTAATACATAAACGATTTAAACTTCCCTTCTGTAAGACCTCTGAGTGGCCATGTGGTGCTAAAGTTCCCCGAATATCCTGACTGTACTGGACAGTGAGTGACCACTGCCCTCTGCAATAAGACACTTACCATAAATAGTCACTTCAATGTCATTGCTGTTCTTTGAGTAACGAGGGGAACCATCTCTTGTGGCATAACAGAAGTAAACTTTGCTGCCAGGCTGAGTTACAGTCTGAACTGTATAAGTCGGCCCAGTGAAGCCTTCATTAAGAAACCCTTGGTTTATGTTGCTCCTTTTGTACCATTGATATTTCCAGCCTCTATAGTAACCCTCAATGCTGCACTCCAGGGTCATTGTGTCTCCAATATACAGATGTTTCCACTTATTTTTTAAGTTCAGTGTTGCCTTCGGGTTTTCTACAAGAAATGACAAATAAGAATTACCAGCTAAAATCAAGCTGAGTAAGATGAACACAACTGGCACCCTTATGTTGATTATACAATGACATTGTACTTTACTACAAAACTTTAAAATATCTGTCAATAATTATTGATTGTACACTGATCCTTTCGAAATGAGCAACATCAAAAAGTATTTTACAAAGCAATAAATGCTTCAATATTAATGATTAAACATTTCAATAATGGGAGATCACATATCCACTTGACAGTAGTTAAAGAAATAAACATCACTGGAGTCATCAAGAAAGAATAACAAAATAAAAATAAAAAGTAGGAGGTGGTGACAAGTTTATTATCACTTTCACATACAAAGTACATCTCTAGGATATAATCATTTGTTTTCAAAATCATCACCTTGCACAAAGTTGGACAAGTGGTACAGTGGTTAGTATTAGTGACCTACAGCTCCAGGATCATGGCTGTGAACTCAGACAGAGTGTGGGGTGTTTGAATATTCTGCCTGTCCCTCTGTTTGTGTTTTCCTCCAGGGATTCTGTTTTTTTTTTTTTCGCACATTGCAATGCCTTGTTGTTAAAGTGGGTGTTTGTTTCAGTATGCATTGCAATTTAGTTTGAGTAAATTGCCATCCATGCATTCAGAAACACAAGCAGGACATTGGATCATATGGCTTAGAGAGCTGGGGTCAACAAGTGCTATAGATAAGCAACGCGAAGTATGTCAGGTATGCAAGATGGAAACAGATTTAATGCACTGCCAGAGAGGCCCACTCATTGTCCAAAGTGATTTAGGTAATACTATTGTCTTTGGTGTCATATTCTGCACTCAAGTCTAATACAACAAGAATAAATATATGTGGCTTGTGTCAGCATTAACTAGCAAGTCATTTACTGCTTTAAATAGTGCAGTTTCTATACTATGATTTGTTCTAAAACCTGACTGAAACTTATCAAGAGCAGAATTTGTATTTAAGTAATCATATAATTGCTAAAAAACCACTTGTCTTGAATTTTACCTAATAAAAATGGTTAGAAACAGATCTAAAATTGCCAAAGATGGAAGAGTCAAGATTATTATTCTTGAACTGGGGTTCAATTTTCCAGTCTTTAGAGAATCTGGAGATACCCCCAGTATCTACTGAAGTGTTACCTATGTCAAATACAGTATCAATAAGCACATCAGACTGAAAAACTCTGTTGGAACTGTATCATCCCAAAAAAGGACCAAAAGGTTGATTTATGGATTTAAACTGGCATGATATGAGTGGGTGTACTGTAAGTGTGTGAGTAACAATGCACTGCAGTAGACACTACAGGGTTGCTTCATACCGATTGCTGCTTAGGACTCAAACTGATTTTAAGAGGGTTTAGTAAATGGGATATGCAAAAACAGCATGAAGATTTGCAGTGTGCACAGTGGTGTGACGTATCATACAGAAAATATATTCTGTGCTTCTCACTTCCTTCCATATGTGTGAAATACTCTTTGTAGTTTTACTGTAAAAATGTAAAAGGTAATTTGGTCAAACAACACATTTGTCTTTCAGTGCCCACATCCTTTTAGAAAAGAAATGTATTTAGTCTGAATTACCTGGTAAAGAAAACACAAACCTGACTGCATGTTTCATCCATATATTTTCTCACCTTCAGCGGTGTTTTCATAATCTGTAGGTCACAGGTTTAGTGTTGTGGAATGAGGACATAAAATGTATAAAGCTAAAAGTACATTAACTGGAAATTCATAATAATTCAGTGTGAATTTCTCATAAATTCAAAATAGTAAAATGATAAATGAAAATACAAAAACTGAAAGACACAGCAAAATATTCTGGAACACGAAGGACTCTAAAGAGTGTTTTAGTTGTGACCAGTCAAAAATAGAAAAACCACACTGAAGCATTTACTGTGGATTTAGCCAAACTTTAGTTTAGATACCAATCATTTATTTAAGCTTGCTTGATTCCTTAATGGTTTATGGTTGTGTTTTCTATTCTAATTTGTTCAATTTAATTATTCAAGCTTAAAAACTAAAATCAGCACACATTAAATATTATACTGGCCTGTCCTGTCAATGTTGGTTAACTTTACTATAATGCTTGAACCTATGACACCTTTCTTAATCATGCAGCATTAAAACATCTTTCGGATAACACCTATATGAGTAAGCATCTGGTAAAATATATTAGAATTTGTTACATTTTAAAATTTTAAAGGGCATGATAATTCTTTAAAAAAATTCATAAGCCTCTCACAGCCACATTCATTCTTTCATAATCATCTTCAGTCTCCATTTTAAACCATTGTTATAGACACATACCATTACAATACAATTGAAAGAGAAAATTCAAACGTGAAATTACTTAATTTAGAAAACCAGCCACCACCACCTACTCAAAGCATCATGATGCTCCAACATTGATGGACTGAAAGCCAGAAGTCTACGTGACCATCATCATCAAGTCCTTCCATGAAAACCCTAAATACAAAGAGGACTGTTTGATTTATGTTAGGTAGATTGCCCAGAGGGGACTGGGCGGTCTCTTGGTCTGGAATCCCTACAGATTTTATTTTTTTTCTCCAGCCTCTGGAGTTTTTTTTTTGTTTTTTCTGTCCACCCTGGCCATCAGACCTTACTTATTCTATGTTAATTAATGTTGACTTATGTACTTTTTATTGTGTCTTCTATTTTTCTATTCTTCATTTTGTAAAGCACTTTGAGCTACATTTTTTTGTATGAAAATGTGCTATATAAATAAATGTAGTTGTTGTTGTTGTTGTTATTGCCTAATAGCTGCAAGACACTAGGTCCAAATCTTGAGCTCATCATTTTCTGAATTTGCATGATCTCCCTGTACCTTTGGATTTTTCTCCATGCATTCCTATTTACCCTCCACATTCAAAAGACATGCATGTTGAGTTCATCTGTGAGTGTACCCTATAATGGCCTTGTGCCTGATGTTGCCAACACTGGCTCTGGCCCTGGTGAGGGAATGGATAGAAAAACATAGTGGAAATTACAGCACCTGAGTAATAAGACATAAACCAAACTTGATTCAGAATTTGATAATTTATGCCTGACTGAACACCAGCCCTCATTAGTACAAGGTTTTCCCTTTGGCTTTTTCTTGAAGCAGGTATTATTACACAGCCTGTGGTCACTGTGTCCATCGCAGCTTGTTGATACATTCTCATTGCATGCTTGAGCTCCACAAAGGCTGTGAATTTTGTAATTTCTTACTAATGAAAGGCTGGAATGTTCATCGACCCATTAGGGCTGCCTAGTCCAGGTGCGACCTCCTTCTCTCTGTTGGCCGGGATGCCATTTATATTCCCATGGGGCCTCCTGTCCAGGTAAGGGATCTTCTGGACTCCTGGCTGGGGTGTTTGTCTATCCTGTGTGCGTCCTACAGCACAAATAGCAGACCACCATCAAAGAGTCTTTGGGTATTGACTTAAGCATTTCTAAATTTTCTGCTTTTTTCAGCTTAAGTGAACATTACATAAAGAATAACTCAAGGAAGAATTAAATATTCCCAAATTGGTGTCTGGCGTCTGAATGAAAAAGGACACTCAGAGGACAATGGAGTGGAGTAAGACAGAATGGGCAAAGTGTTTGAAAGTTGATAATGGATAAGGCATTAGAATGTATGGAAATACAAATGTTTATGTGTGAAATGTTTAATCTGAATGTCTAAGTAGAATTCAGATTTAGATATTGGTCAAATTGCTCTTCATTTATATTCAAAAATGGAACATTTTGAATTGTACTTTATCCTGTTCAGAGTCGCAGAAAACCATAGTCTATCATTACAGCACTGAGCAGAAACTGCAACTAGTTCATCTGCGAAGCCCCCTCACACTCACACATACACATGAGCTTGATTTTGAGCCCCCAATTAACCTAACTTGTATGTCTTTGGAGATGTAAGAGGAAAACAGCACAAGCACAGTAGGTGTGTGTAACATTCATATAAACAGTGACTGAGCACATCATTTAAATTTAGGATGTTAGATGTTTGAGGCAGCAAAGGAAACCAAAGTGCCACCATGCTAGTCACTTCTTTCTAGTAGCAGCTTTCAAAATTAGTGCAACTCTTCCATAACCATCCCTGAGCAAATAAATGTGAAAATCATTTCATGTATGTGTTTAATAAATCAGTACTTATTTTATATGTAGCCAGTAACAGTATACCCTACCACTGGATGTTTCACTGAGTAAACACAACAGTATCCCCGAGTCAGTCAACTCAGTGGGTTTAAATTGCACTTAACTTGATAAAATCTGATGTTTTGCTCTATTGTGGCACAGTGGTGCACAAGACAGTATTGTCACCTTACTGTGCACAAATGCTTTGGGTGCCTTCTGGATGGAGACATGGAGACAGAAATAGAAGACAAGCAGTAATGGAATTGAGACTACTTTTGATAGCTGGAGAAAAAGATGCAAGTTCTGTCCTGTCTGTAGAACATGTAGAAAAGTAGTCTGGATGTTTGTCCTTGCACAGATATTTATGGGGACATGAGAGTCAACATATATTTTGTAAATTTGGGGATCACCTATGATCTCTGAACACATCTCTCAAGTTTTCATGTCATTACATTGGTTTCCCGTGCCATTCAAAATTGACAAAAATACTGCTAATGGTTTACAAAGCCTTAAATAATCTTGCGCTGTCCTATATTTTGAAATGCCTGTCACCTTACTCTTCAAATCGTAACCTTAGATCTTCAAATGAGTGTCTGCTTATAAGTCCAGAGATAAATGTAGATGAAGTGGTGAGGTGGCTTTCTGCTGTTATGTACCTAAAACCTGGAATAGTTTACCAACAGACATTTATCAGGCTATAGCGGAGGAGCATTTTTAAAAAATGCTAAAAACCCATTATTTTAACATGGCTTTCTCATGGCTACATTTTAGTGTATCCCTGTTAAACTATATATGCATTGAATTATCATTTTCATCAAGGCTTTGCAATCTGTACTAATCCCTACTATTCTCTGCTGTTCGTTTTCCAGATATGTGGTAGTGGCGATGTGCGCCACCACCACCCGATGAAGGCACCATGCAGTCCCTACATTGATGGATTGAAGGCCAGATGTCCACATGACCATCTTCATCAAATTCTTTCATGTGAAGCCTTAAAACCATGAGGACTGATTTAGGTCATTTATGTTAGGTAGAATGGCCAGTGGGGGCTGGGTGGTCTCTTGGCCATGGAACCCCTGCAGATTTTGTTTTTTTTTTCCAGTCTGTCTGGAGTTTGTTTTTGTTTTTTCTGTCATCTTGGCAATCTGAACATACTTTAGTCTTTGTTACTTAGTATTGCCTAATCTTATTTTTATTTCATATAAACTTTTCTTTCAGCATCTTGTAAAGCATTTTGAGATACACCTTTTGTGTGATAATGTACTATATAAATAAATATTGTTAATGTTGTATGATTTGCATATCTTAACAGTGGAGTGATCATGAAACTCACCAACTGACTGCTACAGTAGTCATAATATCACTAACTAGGCCTCTGTCTGTCTGTTTCTGTATCTGTCTGTCTATTTCTGTCTGTATTGATTTGTTGGTCAGTCTAGTTTTCCATCCACAGCCACAGATTCTGGAAAGTGATTAAAAGAATGTCATTGTGTGTAAAGTCATCCAAAGTAAGGCTGTGGTGTTCTTTGGCCCCTTTGCCATTGTTGGGTGATAACCTTTGCAATACATTAGGATTTTGGTGCAGAATTGCTGCATTTTTTAATCAAGATGAGAAAGGAAAAAGAAGTTTAGGTCAATAGCTAGGATATCTCTTGGGCATCCATATATGGCCCACAAACAGAAGACATAGGGCTCATTAGAGAGTTTCTTTAAATTATGATAAAATGATGACTGTTACTGAACATTAGGTAGTTGTAGTCTGTCTGAAATAGTGTTTTTCAGTCACAATGTTTATGAGAATCAGGACTGAACATTTGGCCTTTCAACCAGTGGTGTCGTTTTCTTAGTGGTGCTTCTGAGGTTTTAGCCTTTAAGATCAGGATTACAGCCCCTAATCTTTGAGAAAACCCCTACTCCATTCTATGATCTGAAGCATCCAGCCCCTGACCCCTAATCTTCGAGAGCCCAGCCCCTCCCATCCTCCCGCACTTTTTTCTGATATGCATGGAAATCCCCGCAAGTAATCCCCCCACCTGCTATTCAACTGTGCAAGAACCCGTTAGGAAACACCCCTCACACTGCAGTTGACTGCACGAAAAACACAGGGGGGACCCTGACCACTCATCTTTTCATAATCAGATGGCATGCAATGGCCTTAATAATTGCTAAAGGTAGTGAGTGCATGCTTTCAATTATATCTTTTACAAAGCAGATCATTAATCAATTCAGATTATTGGTTATAGTAAACATTTCAAAGATTCTTGTTGACATCACTAAGACTCTTTAGAGAAACAACAGGATATGTCATATGACTATTGAAGAGAAAACATTGTGAAAAGTTAAATCATAATTATGTATGAGGTCCCATTAAAGAAAAGTTAATGTCATCAATCATGAGACTTGGATCTGTGGAGGAGACGATTGCACTTACCATTGATGGTTACTTGCGTGCTGTCACTTTTTTTCTTGTCAATCCTCTTCCCTTCTGCCTCCACCTCACACACGTAACTCCCAGTATGGCTGTGTTGAGCTGTCTGTATTGTGAAATCACTCCAAGTTTGTTGACTCACAAGTGTCTCTCCTCTGTAGAATCTGTAAGTCATTTGAGGCTTTTGCACTCCACTTGTCGACTGACATATCAGAGTCACAGTGTCCCCTTCCCACACTGTATTTTCAGGCAGGACTGTTATGGTGGGCTTACTAAAGAGCTCTGTTGAAGAAAAATGGCAGAAAAACAAAACACTGAAACTGTTCTGAAAACTAGATATTTAATAATAAAAACTTGAGTATTGGACAATTATATTGTGCTATAAAACAAATGACTTGCTGTACACGTCTAAGCTCAATGGTGTGCTGTACTTTGCACTTCATAAATGCCACTAAAAACACAAGCTATATTATAAGTGTTGAAAATTTAACAAATTATTACTGACAATTATTGGCTTCCTTACATTCAATGAAATGCACACTTGTGAACATATAAAAATCCCTCGTTCAGCACATCAGCATTCTTTAAAGAAGTAAAATTATATTAAATTTATTTTCAAATATTACGAGTTATACTGATATGTTTGGTTAGGAGAACTGCTACATTTAGCCTCCTGTTCAGTTCCTAGCTGATGTGTATTCTGTGTGTGACGTTTCCATGTTTCTCTTGTGTTTGCGTGGTCTTCCTTCATCTGTCAGTCAATGTTACTGTCTTTCTGTGATGGACTGGCTAACCTTCCATGGCTGATTTATTCTCTCTTGTACTTTATGTGTTTACAAAGTATTTGATTCACTGCAGCTGTAGTTGGGAGAAATGAGGAACAGAAAATAAATAAATAAATGTGTTCTTGCTCACTACGTAAAGTAAATCAAACGACGGTCTATTAGGACCGTTGCATGTTGCCATGAAGATGATAGTAAATAAACTTTCTTTATATATTGTTGTTGAAAGAGCTCAATTCTGAGTGATGAAGAGCGAATGTGCAAAAAGCAAAGTTCAAGCAATAAGGAAACAAATAAAAAGGAACTGGATATTCTTCAAAATAGATATACTAATGGTTTTAAAGTTAGAATCAAAATTTTAGCCCAGCACAAATTTAGCAGTTTACATCTGGCATCAAACACTGTTGCTTACTTTATGTCATTGAACAGCTGGGTAATTCTTTAGTTTTTTAGCAATATTCCTAATATGTACTTTCATTGGTTTATTTATTTTCCAAAAAGTTGAACTCAGTAAACGTTTATTGGTGTCCAGACTACACTGCAATAGAAACAGACAAATCAAAGGCAACTCTGTCACCCGCTGCATGGCTTCACTTGGGTTCCAATCTGGGATCCTGAGTTGGTTCGTCATGTGGAGGGTGCAGCAATGTGCAGTATCAGTGTGTGCTCCTTACCTCCTCCTCCTCCTCTATATTTGACTCAAGTCTTCCAATAGACACAACTACACTCATTCATTCTTCACTTCATCTATCTTATAATTAAACCAAGTATAACTGGTACAGGGTCATGTGAGTCACAGATTTACTGCTGTAGCACACAGCATAAGGAAGAAACCAACCCTGAATGAGGTGCCAGTCCATCATGCCTTTTTTTTTCACACGTTCACGTTCAATTCCTTCTTCCTGTATCAATTTACTAAATCCACCTAATCCATTTTATGGTTACAGAGACTGTCACACCCTTTTCCCAGTAACAGTAATCACGACTCAGGAGTCTAACAAGGATTGGACAAACAGGAGCCATGAAACAGAAATGGCTACATATAACAATTAAGAAAATTAAACTTTATGACAAGGGAAGTTTGCCCTTGAAATGTTATCCTAAAAATGGACATAGTTTTGTTTGGTGATCTCGTGTTAAACAAAACTGCTTGAGATTCTCTTTTAATATATTCTTGTGGGCTCTTTTCATACTTGGGCCCCTGCATAACTGCCTTTAGCAAGTTCCTGTTCTGTTGTTGTCCGATAAACACCACACCTTGCATATTTATTGGACTGCATCCTTAAATCAATCTAAACCAGACCAAAGACAAGAACTAAAGACACACAAAAGTGAAGTACATTAGAATCCACAAACAGAAATCATTCTTGGCATACCACAGTCCCTTTGATTGTAAGTATAACAGTCCAATTGAGTCATTAAGCACCTTTACCAGTACACAGTCTTTAATTATATCAGATTAGGACTAAATCTGAAGTGGTTCAGCCCCTCCTGGACTTTAATCCTTAGGCCAGTGGTGGTCCCAGCCTTTATTGGTCCTAAATCAAAATTCTGTGAAAGAGGCCTCTAAAAATGCCCCACCCTGTCTTGACCTTGTATACTGCATTTCCCAACTCATCTTTTCCTTTAAACAGAAACCCAGCCCTTAATGTAACCAAAAGCTGTGAAAAAAGGTACAATTTAAAGCAGACAATCAAATTATTAAGGACATTAATAGCAGAATAAGTAGAATAAAGATCATGAAAAGAATAAAGAAAAAAGTAATTTATGCATATATCCAAAATAAGCAAACAAAAGTATTTACAAAAAAATAATAAGGCTGAAATATTAAAACATATTATATATCTATAAACTATCCAGCACTTTTCCTTTGTTTGTGATCACATTTCCACTAAATTTAAAAAAACTAAACCAGATCAAAACACTGTAATATCTTTTAAAAAAGTATCCATTAAAGACAATCCCACCCACCTTAACCCTGTCATGTGAGGATTTAAAAAATATCAAATATAAATGGGAGTCAATGTGACTATCACAAGATAGCAGAT
>JANRMT010062797.1:113556-138788 GCA_026402145.1 Polypterus bichir lapradei | reverse complement strand
AACTATCAGTCTGCTAATCCTCTCAAGTTTATTCCAAAACTGGTACTTAGCAGGCAGTGCTAGATGTCTGACAATTTGTGTCTTTTCTGGAGTTCTAGAGAGAAACACAAAATTGTGTTGTTCTCAAAATCACCCGATCCAATTTAAGGTCATGGGGGACAGAGCCCATTCGCTCCACACTGGGTGTAATCAAAAAGAGCCCAGGACAGGATGCCTGTCCACCAGAGTGCCAACTCACAAATACACCAACTACAAGGGAGAATGTACAAATTCCAAGCAGACGCACGAGTGCAGAGTTTAAACAAAGGATGCTGAGTCCATGAAGCTGCAGCACTGAGAACTGTACTGATATTATACAGTGAAATGTTTTTCAAAATGCTATTTCCTCCCTCAGACAAAAAGTAAATAAATAAATTACAATGAAAATATGGGCATGTTTATTTTAATGCTGACCGGCAATAAATACAACAGGAAGGAGATCTCTTAGCTTGGTTGAAATTGTTTAGCCATTTTCAGAGAGACATGTTCCTTTGTCTATTGGCAGGTCTCTGGCATTCAAAGCCTACTTAATATTATACTGTATATATATATATATATATATATCTTGTCACACAGCCCTGCAGTGGGCTGGCACCCTGCCCGGCTTTTATTTCCTGCCTTGCGCTCTGTGTCGGCTGGGATTGGCTCCAGTAGACCCCCGTGACCCTGTAGTTTGGATATAGCGGGTTGGATAATGGATGGATGGAAGGATCTTGTCACACACGTGCACATATGAGGCAGCTAAAGTGCTTGAGTAAGGGCAATTCCAAATCAGACCGGAATGTGGCAGAGTCGACTGATTCTTTTTCTCCCTTTCCTGCAGACCATTCATGGGTGATTCCACCTGGCCCTGTTGACATCACTTCTGGGGTCCAAGCCTATGGAGGAAGACCTTGCCAGCTCCAACTCCTTTGATGTCACGTCCAGGCTCGAGCCTATGGCTGAAGACCCTTAGGAGCCCGACCCCTTTGACTTCACTTCCTGTCTTCCCCTTTAAAAGCCTCCACCTTTTCCCTATTCCCTAGGTTCTGTTTTGGACTCGGCTTTGTGCACGTCAGTGCTGTATACATTTTTGCGACTTTTTTGCCAGGATACCAGATATATATGGGTGGCTACCCTAAACCTTGCTATGACTCTGTGTGGAGTATGTGACAATATATACAGTATATATATTAAAATTCCATTTTAGTCACTTGTCACACCAATTCTTCCATTCCTGTTAATATTTCCTGTACTCATCTTTTATTACTGTGTCTAGAGCATTCTCTACTTTTTTTCTGGGTTTCTTCCATGGTAGTAAATCTTCATCTTTTCAGTCTCAGTTTTAATTTGTTTAAGACGTCACAGGAAGTGATATTAGCAAACTCAGTGGTTTCAAAGCAGCAAGCACATTGCTTTGAGCACTTTAACTGACAATGCTTTGCGTGCTGACAAGTGAGCTGTCATGATTCAAAATTCAGTTTTCCATGTGCCACTGCTCCAAACGTTTTTTCCTGATGTTTTTTTATAGACGTCTCAACATTTCAGTGAGATGTTGCTGAATAAGAAGTTTAATTGATGATTAACTCTTCATTAATAAGTCTGTCACTTTGTCAAAATACAATCATCGCTGTGTTGATGTTCAATATGCCCTGACATGCTTTTTTGGATTGGAAATAAAAATCACTGAAGTCATATACTTGATTGTAGAAAAAATGTCAGAAATACGCACTTGATCAACTCAGGACAATGCCACTCGGCATATGATACCTAGCAGGAAAATTAACAACTACACTCTACTCCTATGTGACTGATTGATTCTGGGGATTTTTAATTACCCCTTCAAATACGTGGTAGAGATGTGCAGGTGCTTGCTGCCGCTGACCCCATAGATTCTTTCCCTATATATTGCTTTTTTAAGTAGCTTGCTGTCCTTAGGAAATCCATACAACTGTGCAAGACTTTCGTTTTTTCTAAGCTGCTCTTCAGCTGCCTCTGAATCTGCTCATTTGCATGATAGAAAATCAGCTCATACTATTGGTGACTCATAACTGACTCCTGCCTTAAGCTGATACAACTTCTCAAAAACATTAACAGTCTTTTCAAGTCACTGTCACCAGCAAATATTTCTAATTTCATGCAATGGCACACAAATTCTTCAAAACAGCGAGGAGTTCTTCTCTTCCACTGTATTCATGCGGCTGGTGACAACAGTATAACAGAAATGATCTTGAGCACTCTGTTGACAGATTGCAAAGCACAGAGTGCTGGACTGTTATGTGGTGCAGCAGAGGTGTTAGATGTTTCTGTGGGCAGACAAACCTCATTGTGTGACTATCTTCCTTTTTGAACCAGTGTTCTGGGTCCTGGATCTTCACATCAAGACTCTCCGTTCTGAACTGTCGTGTAATGCTGCTATGGTCTGCCTCATCCTTTGCCTGTGCATTCTTGCCTGGGGTCATTGTCAACATGATTTGCCACACGTTTTCCACCTTCATGACTAGATTCCAGCTAGGATCCTTTCCAAAACTAGGCTCCATCCAGGCACTCAGGCCAGTGGACCTCAGCAGATAGATGAGCATTAGTGAAGGTGCAGAGTTAGCAGTCTCTTGGTTGTCTTGCTTCCTGTACTTGTTAAGAAATCCTGCCATGAAATACCAAAATGATGCAAAGGCTTAATTCCTACTATTCAAAATGGCTTCTCCATGAAACATTAAATATGCTTCAGCCTAGAAAGGAAAAAAAGTGGTGGCAAGACTACAACAAAACAATTCTTAAATACGAGGTGTGGTAGAAAAGTAATGAGACTGGCAACACTGCAAGCGATCTGGTAACGCTGCGCTGTTGTCCTTGATAGAGCACGTGTATCAGTACCCTCCTATAGCTCAGTGCGAGTTTCAACTCCTTCCGTTAACTACGTGATTTTTGTGACTGCTATTAGCGAAGTTGTGTTTTTGGTTGTGCGTCACGCAAAATGGAACAGCGGAATTTGGAGCAACGTTGTGCCATTAAATTTTGCGTTAAGCTTGGAGAATCGGCAAGTGTGACGTTTGAAAAGTTAAAACAGGCCTATGGGGAACATTCTTTATCCCGAGCTCAAGTTTTTCGCTGGCACAAATCATTTTTGGAAGGCAGAAAACACGTTGAAGATGAACACCATTCAGGGAGGCCTTCAACTTCGAAAACCAATGAAAACATCGAACGTGTGAACACTCTTGTGAGATCAGACCGTCGTTTAACATTAAGAATGTTGAGTGAACAATTAAATTTGAACAAATTTTGACTGAACATTTGCACATGCGAAAGGTCTGTGCCAAAATTGTGCCGAAAAACCTCACAATTAAGCAGAAGGACAATCGAAAAAACAAGTGTCTTGATCTTCTTGACAGAATCACTAATGAGCAAGATTTCTTTAGTCGTGTGATCACAGGTGATGAATCATGGATTTTTGAATACGATCCTGAGACCAAGAGGCAAAGTCAGGAGTGGCACACTGCAAACTCTCCTCGACCAAAGAAAGCTCGAATGAGCAAATCGAAGATCAAATCAATGCTGATTTGTTTTTTTGACAAAAGGGGAATTGTCCACAAAGAATTTGTTCCTCCAGGACAAACTGTCAACCAAGTTTTTTATAAAGACGTCCTTGAAAGGCTCAGAAAAAGGGTCATTCGCGTGAGACCAGACATTGCAGACAAATGGATGCTCCATCATGACAACGCCCCATGTCACACTGCCCTCTCCATAACAGAATTTCTGACCTCAAAAGGCATTCCTGTGGTTCCCCAGCCCCCTTATTCAGTTGACCTCAGTCCGTGTGACTTTTTCCTTTTTCCTAAACTGAAAAATGTCCTCAAAGGACGTAATTTCGGGACTTTAGAAAATATCCAAAAGAGTGTAACGGACATGCTGAAGACCATACCGGTTGAAGACTTCCAGCGCTGCTACCAACAGTGGGAACAACGTCTCCATCGGTGTGTAGCTGCTCAAGGGAACTACTTTGAAGGGGATAACATTGATGTTTGAAAAAAATAAAAACTTTGGTAAATAAAAAATCAGTCTCATTACTTTTCTGCCATACCTCGTATCTTGTGAAGCAAACAATAACACATAGAAAGCTCATTGAAAATAACATGATGTATTTATCAAAAGGAAAAAAAGAGCAAAAAAAAGGCAAAACACAGAGTTTGGAGACCCATGCAAAAAAAAAACATTGAGTCCATAGAAACACCAGAAAATTCACAAAGGAACTCACAGAAGGAAGGGTCCACTAGAATACTACAGAATCTTCAAAAGTAATTTTTAAACAAAATAAAATTCAATAAATGACACAAAGTATAACCTGCACAATAAAAAACTTAAATAACAACAAAAAGGGTACAATAAATCAGTGTTCCTCAACCTTTAAGTATTTGCGACCCGGAGTTTTTATAACAGTTTTAATCGCGCCCCCCCGCCAATGTTTTTTTGAAAGGAGCCCACTAATACCAATTTGTTCTTTTTAATTAATGATATATCATAGATGCATATTTTATTATACCTACTTAACTTTTATAGACATTTATCTAACTCTATATTAATTTTTCTAGTTTCAGAATGTAGTTTAAGTTAATTTGTTTTGGTTTCAATAGATGTATTTTTCATATTTTCAATTCTTGTTTTCTTTTTTTCACATCTTCGCGTCCCCCTTTTTTTTACTTCACGCACCCCTAGGGGTGCCCGCCCCACAGTTTGAGAACCACTGCAATAAATGAAGCTACGTTTAGGCCAAGGTCAGACATGATAGAACTGAGGCTGTAACCCATCATTCCAGACCTCAGATCTCAATGTCGAGACTCTTCAGCAACTCCTAAGAAGTTCCCGAAAACTAAATTTTTGGCCTCCATGACACTCGGCATTTTTGCTGTTGGACGGTAGGTTTTCTCCTCATTCCACTCCTGACACCAATATAGCACTGTGTGGCACTCGCCAGTGTGACCTAATGAATTCTTGATCTTTTTACATTGGTCTTGTAGGTAGCTCGCTGTCTTTAGAAGGACAGCTTGTTTTAGCCTCACTAGTTGGAAATCTGTATGAATGTGTCAGGCTTGCCATTTTTATAGGCTCCTCAGCAGTTGGCTTGGAAGCTGCTCGTTTAATTGTTTAAATGCCAGCTCATATTGTGGGTGACTCAGTGTTGATGCCTTTCTTTGGTTGATACAGCATGTCAGCAGCATTGTGATATATATTTATGATATGATATAAAACCATTTTTTGTTCCAGAATTAATCAATCATATGAGGTGTTAAATAAATATATTATTTGTATTCTTACCCTTCTCATCAGGGTTTCCCTTCTGTAGCATGCTAGCTACCGGTGTTGGTGGAATTATCTAATAAGTCCTAGCCTTGCTGATGGCATTTAATAATACTCCTAACAGAAAAAAGTATTAGCATAATTCATTTTGTATGTAGAAAATAACAGCTATGCATACCGTTGACAGTGCTACATACACTAATTGAACCAGCTTGTCAATCTGAGCCCAAAGTCAACTGCTTTGGTATCTCCAGCTTTCACACATAATTTTAAATTAGCACAAATTGATCAGTTCACAGATTTAACAGAGGTAGTTTATGGATGATATGCGGCACTGTGATGATGTTGAGAGCATTGGTTTGTTCGACTTCCAGCTGCCTGACTTTCATGTTCAGCCACGTTACAAATGAAATGGAGACTAAACATTCTCACCATGTTCTATAGATGAGAATTTTTGTTAATTTGCTTTCTTGATTTGCTTTCTGGCCTCCTATAGGGGATTTTGTGTACTGTAGTGGTGGGCAGAATGGCAGGGCAGATTCTGACTCCTCCTGACTCCAAAGTAATTTTAACTGAGTTCAGAATTTGGATGGATGGATGAAATTTATAAATAATTCTGCAAAGATATCAGCCTGAGGGATGCAAATAAGTGAAGTTGAGCAGA
Source organism: Polypterus bichir lapradei (assembly GCA_026402145.1). NCBI lineage: Eukaryota > Metazoa > Chordata > Cladistia > Polypteriformes > Polypteridae > Polypterus > Polypterus bichir. The sequence continues at coordinate 132,814 of JANRMT010062797.1, read as the reverse complement.
CAAAATTGAGCAGTTCAAAGGCTTTAACTAGCTTGCTGAGAAATGAAGTGTCCTGGGCGTCTTAATTTGGGACTTTCTGTAATTCTCACATATGTCATTCACAAGAATATGTGAGAAAATGTTTTACAGAGTTGTGCAGCCAAGTATAATTAGTTCCCTTTTGGTGTGGTTAAATTTACAACTTTGAGGACATTTTAGAGACCCCTTCTTAGCATTTTTAAACTTGCATCAACAAGATATATCGATCTTAAGTTTTATTTATAAGTATTAGACCTGTGATACATACTGCCCTCAGATGCAGTTTTAATAAGAGCACATCAGAATGGTCACCACTGTAATGGAAACTTCTTTTTAATGCCGTCACGCTGCCCAGATGGTCGCATTGCATGTATTGTTTTTTATTTAATGTCTTTGAGATATCCCAATATTGACCATATAAAAATCATAAGCATAGCAACTGTCACTTAGTGACATCATATTTTAATTCAAATACTTTACCAGTCTGTGGTAACAATTGGTGTAACATGGAATCAGGAACATGATAAAGTGAGTTGAGGCCTCCAAAATGACCATAAAATAGGCCAGGATCACCACTGGCCAGCTCAGAAACTGTTCACCCAAGCCAGACATTCTCCAACTACCACCAGCAGACTAAAAAATGGGAACTGCCTCTAAAAATTCAAAATATACAATAAAGTCCAAATTTCATAAAAGTTCTTTACAAGGAACATAAGTCATAAAAGTCCGGGTTATACAGGCAATGCAAACTATAATTTTTATAAATGAAGAGTAAAATAGTAAAAAGTGGAAACTAAAATAAAACCTCTAAAGAGGAAAAAGTGCAAAATGATTTGGCTAAAAAGACAATCCAAGGCAAACAAGTCCCAACACACAATCCGCCGACCAGAGCCCAGAGACAAAAGCAATATAATTAGAAAATAAACTCCTTAGAAACACTCAGTGTTGGGTTCTCTATTTGTCAAGTTTATAATGCCATAAAGAGGATCCAGCAGCAGTGATGTCAGGGTGGGTCCACCTTTAGGTATTTCACCCACAAAGTTCATGGAATGGCTAAACATTTAAAGCAGCAGTACATCCTTGACAAGTTATAAAGAAAACTGACATAAATGACATAAACTTGTAAAAAATAATAGTTCAAACATAACAAAAAAACAAAATAAATAAATACAAGCCAAATTAAAAGCCTTGGCTTTAACACAACAAACACTGAAAATATTTGATCAATCTCTAGGGGGGGCCTCATGTATAATGCTTTGTGTACAATTCATAATAAAATGTGCCATATGGACAAAACTAGAAAGGAGCTTACATGGAAGAAAAATCAAGTTCAGATGCATGAAATTGTACGTAAGCCAAGTTCTGTGCACTTTTCCTTTATAAGTCCCAATCAACGAATTTTAATGCATGTGAATGCGCCTACAGCCCCACCCTGACTCCTCCCATAATTTTACCTATTTGAATATGCAAATAAATATAAAAAATCCCTTCTGTTCAGTGTTTTGTTAAAAGACAATGCAGAAGCACATGGAAAAAAAAGAATATCAGCAAATGCGAAATGGAGGTCCTGCTCAGTGAAGCGGAGGCAAAGAAAAACATACTATCTGGTGGCTTAAGCATTGGTATAAGTAACAAAAGTAAATTGATGGAGTGGTACAGCGTGGCAGGTGCACTCAAAAGTTCAAGTTCATAAAGTTGCACAGTGCCTGAAATAAAAAAGAAGTCAATATCAAAGACGCTGTGAAAATGTGAGTCACTTCACTTCATCTGAGTGTCATACGCAAGCATATTAGGGACACAGAAATAAAAAAAAAAAAATAAGGACACAGTGAAGAAAAAAAAGATCTATGATGAGATTAAAGTCGAAATGTCAACTCAACACTCTGTTGTGTTTTCTTACCTTTAAGTAAATTTTGTAAGTTGAGTTTTCTGCATCGATTCTTGTAATCCTAAATCTACTGTTTAGCCATCCAGTCCCCATCACGTCTCCCTGTCCTGTCATTACATGTTCATTCAAATTCTTTTGTTTCCTTTGTTGTTTATCATGTATGTAATGATTTTATGTTTTATTTTTCTTCAGGTTGCTATGTAAAATAAAGATTGATTCATTATTATTTTTCAAATTAATTGAAAATGTTGCCAACATATTTTCAGGCTTTATTTTTCTTTTGGTTTTACTGAATATTAACTTAAACACTTCAAAAAATAATAATTATCACAACCCACTATATCCTAACACAGGGTCACGGGGTTGCTGGAACCAATCCCAGCCAGCACAGGGCTCAAGGCAGGATCAAACCCTGGGCAAGATACCAGCCCACCGTAGGGCACACACACGCACATACACCAAGCAAAATTTAGGATCGCCAATCCACCTAACTTGCATGTCTTTGGAATGTGAGAGGAAACCTGGAGCACTCGGAGGAAACCCACGCAGACACGGGGAGAACATGTAAACTCCACACAGGGAGGACCTGAGAAGTGAACCCATGTCTCCTTACTGCAAGGCAGCAGCGCCACCATGCTGCCCACCATTAAATGTGGTTATGATTAATATTCTGATACCACCAGCCTGTCTTCTGTATTATTCCATACCCTTGAACATTCTTGGATGAAGAAGAGGCACAGCAAAATTATCCTTTATCCAGAATTCTGTGTCTTAACTAAGACAATCCCTTAAACTTCCAGTGTGGCAGCAGAGCAGGCTTATGGTTAGTACTGCTGGGTCTCAGCTCCAGGACACTGTGTTTGAAACCAGTCCAGTTTCCTCATATGGACTTACTCCTCAGAATCCTAAATTAGATCATAGCAGGTTCAGAAAACTGAAGGATGATTCAGATTGCTTGGCCTTTACAACCAGAAATGTGTGTAAGGTGAAAGCGGGGCATAAAAAATTGATTTGAACTTGTAAATGAAACAAAGGACATTCCTGTTTGTACAAGTGACAGACAGTGGAATTCTGTGACATGACTCCTTCTTGGTAAGGTCAACCCACAGTTGATATATCATGTTAATTTTTCAGAAAGTAAATTATTCAAAGATTTATCAGATATAATTTCTATACAGGATGGGGTACCACAGTGAAGTGGTCAACATTGTTGCATTTCACCTCTGCGATCCTGACTTTCATTACTGACGGTGTGGAGACTAAACAATCTCACTGTGTCCTGTAGATGATAGTTTTTGTTCATTAGATGTCTTAAAATTGACAGACTATGAAGTACTTTGTTTTTGCTTCATTGTGTGCTGTGCTGGCAGTAAAGGCTCTGAATCTCATTGATTCTAGAAATATTTTGTCTGAGGTTTTGAAAACTGAAGGGATGGATAATATTTAATAAAAAGTCTCCAAAGGTATCAGTCTGAGGGATGTAAACCAGGGCGGCAAAGATCACTTCCTTAATTTGATATCCAACAAATTTTCACATACGTCATTCACAAGTATATGTTAGAAAAGTTTCACAGCAGTAAACTAAAACTTGTGCTGAAGCTCTGTGGTTAAAAGTAGAAATGTGAATACATTTAGATTGTCACGTGATGGTATTTTGAACACACTTGGTGAATAATATTATAACAGCTGGTTTGCTCTTTTTTAAAAGATTATATTAGTCATTAGTTCCCCAGTAAAACACTTTGACCTTGGCATATTAATTGCAAAAGTTGGAAATATAAAGAATTATCTTTTATTATTATCATATGTGACCTGGAATAAAGTTAGGCTGGTCGACTTTTTCAGTTTTTAATGCCTGTGAGTTGCCCAGCTGATCACATTGAGCATTTTTCACAGTTTGTGCTTTGAGATGTCCCGATTCTTTCCCTTGACTTTTAAATAAAATCCAGAGAAAAGCCAAGCAAAATGACACCTTTTATTGGCTAACTAAAAAGATTACAATATGTAAGCTTTCGAGGCAGTCAGGCCTCTTCTTCAGGCTGACAACATTGGTAAATCTTTAAATGAGAAATCTTAAATGTAAAAAATGAATAGATTCCTTCAGGCTAGGGTTAATTTAACAAGGAATCTATTCAGTTTTTACAGTTAAGATTTCTCAATTAAAGATTCACCAATGTTGTTTCTTGTCCTAGTGTGTCTATATAAGCACAGGTAACTCCAGTTTCTGTATTACATCTTGCCTGAAGAAGGGGCCTGAGTTGCCTCGAAAGCTTGCATATTGCAACCTTTTTAGTTAGCCAATAAAAGGTGTCATTTTGCTTGACTTCTCACTGCAATTCATAATGGCTAACCCAATACAAATAAAATCCAGTAAATTCAATAACTTTTCTTGTTAACTTTTTTAAATTTTAGATTTATCTGTTTACAACCTGTTTTCCTCCTACTTTAGATATTAATGATTCTGATTTATATTTACATCATTCATATCTGTAAATGACAATTTAGTTCAAACTAATTTCTCCATTTTCAGCTGAAGTTTTGCTCTCAGTTATGTTATATGTGAAAAGCTAATAAAGAAAAGAATAGTTAATTAATATTATTGAACCAATTACATTGTCCCAAGAACCAAATTCTAGCCATGTGAGCAAACATACTGTGCCTTGTGAAAGTACCCCTGGGTGTTTGTTCCTGTTTTGCCTCATTAAAACCTTGAATTAAAATGGAATTTTGGTGGTTGGCACCATTTGATTTATACAACATGCCTACCACTTTAAAGGTGCAAATTTTTTTTTTATTGTGACACAAACAATAATTAAGACAAAGAAACAGAAATCATGAGTGTGCATAGGTATTCAGCCCCCAAAGTCAATACATTGTAGTGCCGCCTTTTGCTACAATTACAGCTGTAAATTTAGTTTAGCACATCTTGCAACTAGGGTTTTCACTAATTCCTCAACAAGACGGCTCCTTTTCCTTCAAGTTAGGTGGGTTGTGTTGGTGTACAGCAATCTTTAAGTCATGCCACACATCCTTAATTAGACTGAGATCTGGGCTTTAACCAGGCCATTCCAAGACACATAAATGTTTCCCTTTAAACCACTCCAGTGTAGCATTGTAGCAGTATGTTTAGGGTCACTGTCCTGCTGGAAGGTGAACCTTTGTCCGAGTCTCAAATTTATGGCAGGTTGAAACAGGTTTTCCCCGAAAATTGCCCTTTTTTAATCTCATGCTTCTTTCCTGCGATCCTGACCGGTTTTCTTGTCCCTGCCAATGAAAAACATCCCCACAGCATGATACTGCCACCACCATGTGTCGCTGTGGGAATGGCGTTGTCAGGATGAATGGAAGTGTTGGGTTTGCAATTTTTGACTCTTCTTCCATGAGTTTGGGTTGTCTGTTACATGTTCTTGGGCAAACTTCAAGCATGTTTTCTTATTTTTTCATCTATAACAATGTTTTTTTTTTCTGGTCACTCTTCTGTGAAGCCCCATTATGTGCAGTGAATGGGTTAACTTGAGCCTAATAGACAGATACTGTCATATGAAAAAGTTTGGGAACCCCTCTCAGCCTGCATAATCATTTTCTCTACTTTCAACCAGAAAGATAACAGTGGTATGTCTTTCATTTCCTAAGAACATCTGAGTACTGGGCTGTTTTCTGAACAAAGATTTTTAGTGAAGCAGTATTTAGTTGTATGAAATTAAATCAAATGTGAAAAACTGGCTGTGCAAAAATGTGGCTTCCCTTGTAATTTTGCTGATTTGAATGCCTGTCACTGCTCAATGCTAATAATCTGCAACACCAAATTGGTTGGATGAGCTCGTTAAGCCTTGAACTTCATAGACAGGTGTGTCCAATCATGAGTGGTAAAAGGTATTTAAGGTGGTCAATTGCAAGTTGTGCTTCCCTTTGACTCTCCTCTGAAGAGTGACAGACAGCATGGGATCCTCAAAGCAACTCTGCAAAGATCTGAAAACAAAGATTGTTCAGTATCATGGTTTAGGGGAAGGCTACAAAAACTATCTCAGATGTTTAAACAATTCAGCACAATTTGCACAAAGAACATCTGTATAGCAGGGTGATGAGAAAGAACCCTTCCTGCACTCACGCCACAAACAGAGTTGCCTGATGTATGCAAATCCTCATAAAGACAAGCCAGATTAATTTTGGGTCAAAGTGCTTTGGACTGATGAGAGAAACATTAAGTGATTTGGTCATAACAAAAAGCGCTTTGCGTGGCAGAAGAAGAACACCACATTCCAATAAAAACACCTGCTACCTACTGTCAAATTTGGTGGAGGTTCCATTATGTTGTAGGGCTGTGTGGCTGGTTCAGGGACTGGGACCCTTGTTAAAGTCAAGGGTCAGATGAATTCAACCCAGTATCAACAAATTCTTCAGGATAATTTTCAAGCATCAGTCACAAAGGTAAAGTTATGCAGGGGTTGGATATTCCAACAAGACAATGACCCAAACCACAGTTCAAAATCTACAAAGGCATTCATGCAGAGGGAAAAGTACTATGTTCTGGATTGGCCATCACAGTCCCCTGAATATGAATATCGTCGAAAATCTATGGGATGATTTGAAGCAGGCTGCCCATGCTCAGCAGCAATCAAATTTAACTAAACTGGAGAGATTGCTTATGGAAGACTGGTCAAAAATACCTCCATCCAGAATCCAGACACTCATCAAAGGCTATAGGAGGACAGTGTCTAGAGGCTGTTATATTTGCAAAAGGAGGCTCAGCTAAGTATTGATGTAATATATCTGTTGGGGTGCCCAAATTTATATACCTGTCTAATTTTGTGATTATGCATATTGTATATTTTCTGTTAATCCAATAAACGTAATGTCACTGCTGAAACACTACTGTTTCCATAAGGCATGTCATATATTAAAAGGAAGTTTCTACTTTGACAGCTCAGCCAATGATAAACAAAAATCCAAAGAATTAAGAGGGGTTTTCAAACTTTTTCATATGACTGTACTCTCATCTCCACTGTGAATCTTTTCAGCTCCTTCATTTTTATACTGGGTGATTTTGTTGCTCCTCTTATTAATGCCATCCTTGCCTGGTCTGTGAGTTTTGATGAAGGACCCTCTCTTGTCATGTTTGTAGTGGTGCCATATTCTATCTACTTTGTTATAATGGAGTTAATGGTGCACTATGGGATATGCAAAATTTGGGATATTTCTTTATAAGCCAACCCTGCTCTCTACTTCTCCATAACTTTGTCTCTGACCTGTCTGGAGTGCTCCTTGGTGTTCATGTTGCTTGATTAATGGTGTTTATACAGATATTATGTGACAGATCATGTGACACTTTGATTGCACACAGTTGGACCCTAATCAACTAATTATGGGACTTTAGAAGTTAATTGCTTGGATTAGATCTTATTTAGGGGTTTCATAGCAAAAGGGATGAATACATACAAACTCACAACTTTCCAGTTTTAACTTGTTTTGATTTTTTTATATATACACACAGTATTTAATTTTCATTTCACTTAACTAATTTGGATAATATTGTTCAGCTCATTACATAAAATCCAAATGAAAATCCATATTAATTTCAGATTGTAATGAGACAAAACAGGAGAAACACTGAAGTGGATGTAATTTTTCCTACAGCCCTTTAAACTGACTTTATTTTAGAGTAAGTAACACCTTTCTTCAATGAAAAAAATCTCAAGATATTTGCAATGCAATTATTGACTTATTTCTATAAAACACAGAGATGGTCACACAGTGTGTAAGGGGACTGAGGACTGAAAGTTTATGATTTTCAGTCCAAAAATGTAACTAGTAAAGGATCTCAGTGTCAGATTGCTAAATCTGATCTTAAATATACAGCAACAGCAAATTGATCCATATAATCAACAATACTACTCCATCATTACTACTAGGCATTCCTCATTGTTTTCCTTTAGTTAATCCAGTGTTATAAAATGTAGTTTTGAAATTGGTCCTGTTAAATAAATATCAATATTAATTATCAATAAAAAATGTTTGGTGTCCACTGGTTTTAGCTGAGGGAAGGTTTTCTTCCTAAGACGCAGATGAATATAGATGATTCATATTTCATATTGATTAAAATTTTTTTCAGCATTGACGTGTTTTATATCAAAATACTTTCTTTACCGAGATATAAATTCTGAAAGTAAAAGCATCAGTGGAGAAGCACAGAACTCTGTTTATCTCCTGGACTAAACATGTTGTCGCAGTAAAGGCACTATATAGACACCAGACCCGGCACAGAGACACAGGGAGGCATGCGTAACAATAAAACAAATATTTATTTTTTTTCATCTGGGGGACACATCTTCCCCGTGCCCCTCAGCCACAGCACAGTCCCATAAGCACAACAGAAAACACAAAATCCAACAAAAAGCACACTGGTCTTGACCACCACTCCTCCCGGCAAGCGTTGCCCTCCTCCTCCCAACTCTGGCTTCTGGAGTGGTGGCAGTTAGCTTTTTTATAGCCCACCGGGAAGTGCTGCAGGTGCTTGATAACCTGCATCTGGCTGCAGTTCCGGGTGTGGCTGCATTGCTGACCAGACGGGCTCAGGAAGCTGTGCAGCTCCCCCTGGCAGTGGCCACGGAGCCCAACAAGGCTGAGCTCCGAAATCCCATGCCTGTGGCCCCGATGCAACCCAGGAGGGCTGCCACCAAGTGTTCCGGGTGAAGTAGTGTGTAGCCCAAGGCTGTTCCTCCAGATCAAGTGTTGAAAGGGTGTCCCAGCCAGGCATGGGCCTGGCCATCTGCCACAGTGCTCCTCCCCGTGGTGCACATCGGCTCATTCCATGAGGGCTGGTCTCCTCCAGGATGGCGAGTCGGCGTCCTTTGGTCCTTGGCTCTGTCCTGAAACAAGAAAAACAGACCGGGAGGTCATAGCAATGCCGCTCCCCTCTGGTGCGATCCCTGCGGGAGCGGAAACAGGAAGGGAACTCCTGCCCCGATGTCCGCCCAGCTGAGTGTGCGTAGTGAGCCAATGGGCTCACGCTGTGCACTGTTCGGAGTCCCCATCTTCTTTTTCCAGGCCCTCTTGTTCTGGGGCACACCAATGGTCTGGGTCACCTTATGGGAAGAAGGGGGACCCCGTACTGTCTGTGTCCCTTTAGATGCCCACGAGACCGATGCCGGCATGCAGGCTGAGTCAGTCTGACATACATAAATGAAAAAATAAATAAAATTAGAATGCATAAGAAGGATGGTCAATTGATCAAGTATGACTCTACAAACTGCACATACCAGTTCAGTGTTTATTTGTATGGAAGTTGTTAATTACAATAATAAAGTTACCCATCTCTCAGTACTTCAATGACCTACCGTACCGAGATATTCATGTTAGTCTTCATCATTGTTTGTCACTGTGTGACTATGACTCTTCCTGGGGAGTGGTAGTGTATATATTTTAGGTATTAACCTTCACATCTGTCTCTTTAGATACATGGCTAGCTTGTGACCACAAAAAGCAAATGACAAATGGTTCACAGATAGCACATCTACTAGAAAAATATGACAGCACTGAGCCAAGGAAGAGTTTATAAGTTTGATACAAACCTTTATTATGATCTACTGCTATGCGTGAAGGAGTCTGTGCTATATTTTACAGTTTATTTATATATTTGTTTAAAGTGTGCTTTGGCCTCTTATGGTCTGCTGGTGGTTTTACTATCATTAGCCACAACTCTGAGAGCATATGGCTGTGCAGTGGTGCTGTTTATTTGTATGTCTGACAATACTGTGAGTCTGAGTCAAAAATGAGATGAAAGTGGAAAAAAGTGTAACTCTTTTTATGTATTTTGGAAGAAAAATCGTTTTTGTTTTTGCTTATCAAGCATGGAGGCACCATAGAAATTCTTTGTCCTCTCTCTGATTGGCTGTTGTTTGATTTGTTGTTTCTTTCATCTCCTGGCCTTCTTCATTTCTTTCCTCATTTCTTCACAGTGAATGTTTGTCTGATTTTTCCTCATCATTGCAATTTATAAAAATCTCACTTTGTAATCTGGAGACCTGACTAAGAATGTCATTCCTTTTGATTTTTGTTTTGGTAATCATGTTTCTAAAATGATAATGAGAGTACAAGTAGTATGTCTCTCTGACAGTGGAAATGAAAAATCAATCAGTGAGCATCATAATGAATGTGTCTGAGTAACCTTCAAAAAAAATAAAAATAAAAAAATAAAAATACCAAGATTTTAGGATTTTTTTAAAAATCTGCTTGTATTTAACAATTCCTCTAAGTTTTCAGATTATCTGACTGTCTGATTGGAATCAGCTTTTGCTTGACAGACACAAGAACAAGGAACTGCTTTGAGATGTCAAAACATCGACTTCCTTATTTCTATCAATTAAGTAGTCCTTTCTTCCAATTTAGCAAGAATAGTTTTGACGAGAATAAGCTGCAGTATAAACAGAAAACTGAACATATTTTTGCCTTTGAAATCTAAACCTTCATGCTAAAATCATCACACATCTTTTGGAGTCTGTCCATCTTTTTTAATCTTATCATTTCTAAAATGTCAATTCTATAATTTGATGCATATTACAATAATACTACAGTTTATTTGTCTCCTTATCTTTCTCCTTTCTAAATTATTGTCTCCCTATTCTGTCCATAAGGATACTTTTCAAAAAATAAATTAACTGAATTATACTATAAAATGAAGCATTGTGATCGGTCAAAATAAAATATTTGATAAGAGAAATGAGCCTTTAAAAAAAAGTCATGTTTTTCCTGTTTGAAATTAACTTTGTGCAAACACAAAGAACACTGGCCTCTCTGAACTGAACACGATTTTGAATGAAACACAATCATGATCTACAATTAGTTAGGTGTGCTCTTTTTGACAGTTCTTTGTTAAGCAGTTTGTGATGGTCCTTACAGTATTTTGTGAAAGATACCAAAAGAAAAAATTAATCAGTTGGCTGATTCATAGATTATCATCATTAAGAAGAAGTCAGTCAGCTAAACAAATCGTATTTGGAGACATCCATATAACATCTACAAATGCAGTGTGTGCTACAAATGTGACCCGAATGTCAAATGTGATCATGCAAACTGTGGCCATTTGGATAGCATAATCATAGCTGCCAATAAAATTCAGTTAGACTCCTTCTTGACAAACCCCTGAAAGGACCGGCAGCCACGCCGCATTGTAACTCATTACAGTGATTGACATAAATTATAATAATAAGTCTCAAATCTTTCTCTAAATTTAATCTAGTTGAAATAATTAAAAACAACTGTAAAAAATAAAGATTATCCGTGATATCGACCACAGGGTAACACTACCTGTGCAATAAGTGAGTGAGGGGGTGAATAACCATTTACATTTATTTACATTTACATCTATTTGCTTGGCAGACACTTTTTTCCAAATGAGACTCACAAAGGAGGTAAACATAATCCAGTAACATCAGGTTAGGGCCTGTTTGTTCAGCATGTGTAATAGGATAGATAGCAAAAGATGATTGGCTCAAGTGAGAGATGTGATAACTAATAAATGTACGTACATAGATTAAGAATCGGTAAAGCAATAAAACTTAATGTAACAACAAAGCAACTGACAGTATGAAAGGTCACAGAGGAATTTTTTTTCAATCAATTAGACAGATTTCCACAGAACAGATGGTTTTCAATTGTTTCTTATACACATTGAGGGAGTCAGCAGTTCGGATGAAGCTGGGCAGCTTGTTCCACCAGCTAGGAACTACACAGGAAAAGAGTCTGGATTGAAATGTGATACCACGCAGAGGCGGCATCACCAGATGTTGTTCCCTGGCAGACCTGGTCATGAGATGGTAGCAGAAGTGGCATATAATGAACCAGTCCAGCACTGTATACCAGTCCACCTTGAGCCACACTCACACCCACTTGGTTTGCTTGGCCAACTTAACACAACCTCAAAAACACATTTGAGATGTGTGAGGAAACAGGAGTCTACAATTAAACCCTTGTCAGTAACTCCAGTTGAAGTCCTCAGCAGCTGAGAGGCAGCAGTACTAAGCAACTGAACCATAAGAAAAAAATTCACATACATTTTAAAACATTGAAAATAACTAAATTAGAAAGAAGTATCAAATGGGGAGGAGACGTTGGTAAAGTGTAACAAATTCAAAGCAATTTTCTCCTTCAGACCAGAGTCACTTGTGGTCATTTCCTGAAAGCTAACAGACTGCAGTTGTTGACTGACATCAAACCTTTTGCACAAAGTGTTTGTTCATTTCTGTTTGAAGACAAGTTCAAGATGCAGACTTCTGAACTTTGCCTCCTACTTTGTAAGTATGGGTCAAAATTTGAAATGTTTTAATTGAAAGCATGTTTGAAAGATGTACAGTATATGTGTATGAGATGTGGGTCTTTTGTAGTCAATAATAAAGTGGATTTGGTAAAAAAAGAAATTTATAATGGCAGAAAATATTTGATCATATGTATGGTTTGTGAAATTAGAGAAAATATTTTGAGAGACATGGAGTCAAATTTTAGGGTTAAACTGGTTCTCCATTAAAGATTAAAAAATGCAAAACAAAGTTTTTACAACTGGTAGTGATGTTCTAGGAAACAACCACCTATGTGATGAAAAACAATTTGAACGTTGACATGCAGAGAAAATTTACTTTGAACATATGCAATAATGTAGACAATAAGAACAACACATAGTTTAGGAGAATTGAACAGTTCTGATATAAAATACAGGTAAGAAACAGCATGAAGTCAATTAATTGTCAAAGTAGCTCAGTGGTTATTGCTGTTATCCCAGAGCTCCAAAGTTTTTACATCTGACGACATTGTGATATGTGTGGAGTTAGGATGAAAAAATAATGCTAATATAATTAATGACCCTTCATTTTCCTCAGTTTGATTGAGTGTTTATATAAATACTGTGATGGATTATTATTGGTGGTGCAGTGGGTAGCGCTGCTGCCTCGCATTTAGGAGACCCAGGTTCGCTTCCTGGGTCCTCCCTGTGTGGAGTTTGCATGTTGTCTGTGTGGGTTTCCTCCAGGTACTCCGGTTTCTGTCCAAAGACATGCAGATTAGGTGTATTGGTGATTCTAAACTATGTGTGTGTGTGTGCGTGGGCTGGTGCCCTGCCTGGGGTTTGTGTCCTGCACCCTGTGTTGGCTGGGATTGGCTCCAGCAGATCCCTGTGACCCTGTAGTTAGGATATAGTAGATTGGATAATGGATGGATGGATTATTATCTCCTTCTTAGTTTGTGACTGCTTGGCACAGTGTAATGTCCACAAGAGGTAACACAATTTTTCTTGTGCTCTCTCTTATTTTTAGTGTATTCTTTTTTGGTTGTGTCAGTGTTCTTTACTTTGTGTTATTAGATATTCACACTCCTCAGATACTCTGTGTAAATGTTAACTCTGAATTGAGAAATTCATCCACTGCATGTAAATCATTCATGAGTCGTGGACAGACAAAAGCCTATAAGGTTAAATTAGTGTTTATCACTTTATTACTTTGTATACAATGTTTACATTAAATATTAATTGACCAAATAAACCATAAACTCTAAAATTACGTATGCAGTGATAGTTTACACTTTGTGTCTTTTTTAACTAAAACACTTTATAGCATCTTTATGTTTTTAAGGCAGCATCAGAGAGCTGAGTTGTGTGGAGAATTTTCAGCACAAATAAAATTAGTTTGCTGTTTTGTGTGCAACTGTGTCCTCTAGACATTTACATTATAAGGATGTAATAAGGATGAGAGATACTGTTTTCAATTTAGATCTTTCTCCAAGTTTCATGTTTTATTTTACTGATGAGCCATTGGTGGTAAGTCCTGCTGCCACACACTTTCAGTGTCCTCAGTATTTGTTTAATATTAAAGTACTAAATATTCATAATCCATTGGGTTAAACATTGTTATATATAAAACACTTCAACTATCAATCCATGGGCTGCATTTCATGACGATAAAAATTACTTTGGCAGTAAGAAAAAATTTGTTAACATTAATAAATAGTACTAACTTCTGATCTGACCTAAATCTTGGAGGAATCAACTGCTTCACAATTTGCTCAGGTATTTACCAATGATTGTCCACAGAGCATCCAGCAGATTTCTTCAGTAATCTGCTATTATCACATCTTACTAAGATTTTTTTTTGTTTGTTTAGGCCTGCCTGCAGTGATTGTCTCAGTCTCATCCCAAGATGCAGGAGATAAAGGTAACTGAGTGATGTTTCCATTGTCACACTCATCTCTCTTCTACTACTCTGTGATAGCCGTGTAGTGTTTCTGTTAACCAGTGCGGATTTGTTTTCTCCATACATTTATTGTGAGTTTATCAGTGCTCAGAGCACTATTATTTTGCACTGCAGCCTAACACAGGGTCGCATCCCTCTTTCCAGCTGATGCTGTCATGACAGTCTCCACCTCCAGATACTCTTGTAACAGGCGTAGCAGGTTAGGAAAATATGTGGATTGATTTTTTAGTTATTTGTTCCAATTGATGCAAACCAACGATCAATAAGACAAAAGTTTATTATTCTTCACATTTATTCTTCATCAGTAAAATGATGTGAACATAATGCATTTGTCTATAATGTAATACATATTTATTTCAGGAATTTTATGTCAGTAGTACTAGGGTGTTTGATTACATCTTGCCTGAAATAGGGGCCTGAGTTGCCTCAAAAGCTTGCATATTGTAATCTTTTTAGTTAGCCAATAAAAAGTGTCATTTTCCTTCACTTTTCAGGAATTTTAAGTGAAATTCTATGTTTGCTAATATTGCGTTCAGCGTTGCATGGCTTTCTCATCCACCCCAATGCTTCTTGTAATAGAAATTTATCCAAGTTACCCCACAGCTCTAACATGCAAGATGTTGTTCAAAACAAAATTCAACACAAAGCATTGGAGAACCCTGAAATAAAAAGAAAGAAGTATGACTTAGTATACAGTTCAAATTCCTTACCATTACAGTATAAGTTGGTGAGAGCTTATTTTGGGACTCATAAAACAAAAAATGACTTTAAATCCTTCATTGTACTAATTTGCTGCAAGTATGTTATTTAAAATTAATTTATTTTCATATATTTTTCCACCAGTGTCATATTCTGCCCCTCAGAAAAAAACACTGTCATAGTAGCTTTAAAAGGTGACTGCTCTAGGAATCAAAAAATCCTACGTAAAATTCTTTTTTTACCATAAATAGAGTGGAAAAGTCTGGCCAACACAATCTTATTTCAGACTAAATAGGTGTAGAGGTTTTGTGGGTGAGAAGAACTTATTGATTGACATTAGCCATTTGAAACATTAATTACAGGTTGTTCCTTTGATAATTCACTAAGACTCATCCTTTATCGTCCTAGTATTCCTTGTAGTTGCCATTTCCGGGCTGTTAGACTTATGTCAATGTGATTGAAGCACATTTGTTTTTTGAAACAAAGTTTTACAATTTATTGATAAGCACAAGTATATAAAAATATAGTAACCACTTAAATATCAATATAAAGGACGGGAGACAAGACAGACAAGAAAGATTGACAAACACATAAGGCAGAAGAGGCTAACAGTTCCTACTTCATTTAAAGGTTTTCTAGATTTATTTAGTGTTAAAAGCTATTCAGTTTAGTGTTTCACAATTGGAACTGATCTTGTTTTACGGTGCAGTCCTGTGTGAATGAGGGCTGATTCAGGGCTTTTTGTCTCTAAAGTTTTCAATGCTTGCAAAGGCTAGATGTTTAAATTACACAGCTATGATCTTGTTACACAGTAAGTATCACGCATAAGAAAGGAGGTCTTTATCTGGCATTTTTCTAACTTTTAATAGTTCTGTTTTATCTTTTCATAAATAAAGGCTTCTGATATCAGGCCTTTAAGGATGATATAAGATGGTGCATGGAGTTTCCTGTCATGGCTCCAGATTTGAGCAGAGGACTCTTTTTCAAGTGCAGAGTTCTTTTTGTCTTTTGCCATGTGCTCCTTTGTACTTGGTATAGTGTTGCTCTCCTCAACTTGGCATTAGGCTCGTTGTCGTGTCCTCCAAGAGTCTCTCTTTTCCCAGAAACAGTTGAGTTTGAGCTTTGGTGCACCGACCCATGTAAGAGGAGAAGTACTCTCGTGCTAATACACATGTAAATTGGTCTCAGCTTCAAACGAAGATCATTGCTCAGTTTACAAATGCCTCTGTATTACAACTTCCATGAATATTTTTCCAATGGTCTTTTCCAACAAGTAATAAGTAATAAGACGTGCTCTGCATCTTTGTTTTTCACACAAATGCTGAAAACGTTTCCAAAAAGTGTAATTCAATAAAACTGGCACTTATTAAAATAAGGAAATCCCAACACAGAAACTTCATACTTAGCTAATATGGTGTACTCGGTGCTATTCACCATTTCACGTTGAATTCAAAGGGAGATGTACACCGTTATAACTGTTTCTGAGGTTCCAGCCAGCTTACATTGACCTGCTCACTAACAGAATATGAAGTTACTAGGCGCATGTGTGATGCTATGAAGTTGCACTCATGATGCAGCGAATAAAATAAATGTGTCACAACACAAATAACTTTATACAGAGATTATGTAGCGTACTGTTAAAAGGCAATGATCATTTTTATTATTTTTTTAAATTTATTTTTTATTTTTGTGCATATCATGTTTCCATGTTGAAATCAAAAGCAGCTGAACAGCTCTCTTCTGTCCTATGTTGCAAATAAACTTATTATGAGACAAATAATATTTTGATACTGAGTTTATAGCACACTGTGAATGGCTGCAATCTTTTTGTATAATTTTATATATTTGTGTACAAAGTTTTTTTTTCTATACAGAGTTCAAATTCAGAAACATTACTTTCTTTTTTTTCTCTCACAGTGTGTTATTTTACTTCTTGCAAATATATGATGTTGTGTGCTTATTCTGTACATGTTTCTTGCTCCGAAAATATCTATCTAGTAATCCAGAAGTATATCTCTGGTTCGCTTCCATGATGAGCCTGGGTGGGTTTGTTACCTGATCGTAGGTGTGAATTGACCACCCCAGTACATATTCAGCAGACAGACACCATTGTCAGCTTTTCTCAAAACATAATATTGACAAGAATAGGGTTTTAGCACGTTTTATGCCATTTAAGTAGATTATCTAAAATATACTTTGGTATGTTCAGCTACTCAAGACATTGAAGAACAAACTCCAATTATCAAAAAGCTTTGCCAGAATAAACTAATAGATATTTTCACAAAATTCCTGAAAATGTTCAGAACCACTGTGTATAATTTTTGCATTTTGCAGCAGTTAAGAAGATGAATATAATCCTGGCAGACTTACTGTTTATATGTTATTGTAGCTGAATTTGTGTTGAAAACAAAAATATTTAACATGTTGGAATTATTATTTGAAAGTTGATGAAATTTACACAAATATCAGAGAATGGCTGAATCACCAAAGTTCCTTATTTTAATTTGAGACTTAGTCTGTATGTGTGCCCTTGAAGTCTGCCATCTTCTTTTCACAGGTGGTTGAGGTTTAACGTATTGAGGGCTGTTTGTCTGTTTCCTGGGTCTAGAAATTTCCTTAAATATGGTGACTGCTTATTTTAATCATTGCTTATGTTGACCCTGGCAGTCTCTAATCAGAATTCTGTCTTCCCCGCTGATTAAGACTCTGGTGTCATTTTATACAAATCTAGATCTGATACCTTCCTGCTCTGACATTAATTTCTGGTTGTTCCCATTGTCAATTATAATCTAAAAAGTGTATGTCATTTTCTCAATAACCTCAGTTTTCATTCCAAATATAAATAAAATATGAATTTCTGTATTACTGAAGTGCCTGTAACTTGAAAAAACAATGTAATTGACCCCGCTGTTCATTCATTTGCCAAGTTGAAAGGTTTGGCAAATGAAGTTAGAATGGAAATGAAATGGAAAATGAGTGAAAATGCAAAACCTCCAAAAGAGCAAACCAAATAAATCTCAAAAGCCCAAAACACTAACCAAAAATCAGTTTTAGAAACTTAACTTCTGACAAAAAAAGCCTTTTTATCTAAACAGAAACCTAACTAGAACTGCAAAATCTATTTACTGTAATATTCATCTAGAAACTTGGACAGCTGGCAATAACAACTGCCACTATCTTAAATACTTGCAACCTGATGACGCTATAATTTCTTGGAGACACGTGACAACAATGGGAGCCAATACTAACAACAAACAACTCAGAAAAGGCACAAAATGGTGGCACCCAAAAATGAAAGTGAGACCCTGTGAAATGTAAAATGGGTGATTATGTTTTTTTGGCCACAACAGACACCCTGCACTCTGTGATGAGATGGATCAGTGATTAATTATTAGATGACAGACCTGTGGTGGACATCACAAAGACAGTAATGAACGGTGCTTACAGTTGGCCAAGTCAGGACTTTCTGCTGTAATGCTTATCTTTCTCTCAGTGCTCCCCATCTGTGGGACACGGTAACCAAATTCACTGCACGGTCTTTGAGAACAGTCAAAGTGAGATTGTTGTATTATATAAGCAAGTGCAGCCGTTTAGTCAGGTATGAAGTATTGAGCCATAAAATAACTTTTATTTTAAATAGTACTTGTCAGCTGTTATTTTTCAACTTATATCACAGGGAATTTAATGAAAATACACAGCAAGAATAGTTGTGTTAGTGAAGAGACTTTATGTATTTAGACAGAGGAAATTATGTTTCACTTATTAAGATAAATAAATATGTACATCCGTCCATTATGGAAGTGGCTTCATTTATTCTGGCTTTGTCTAATGCAGTGTATTACACACTCTGGTATATATGAGCCAGAGTGTCTCTCCTGGCTGGGGTTCAAAATATTCTATGTCCCTTTTGTTAATTTCTGATACATTTCTTTATATTAATCATTCTTTTGTTTATATTCTGTTTTGTTTTCTGTGCTTGTGTTATGGGCCTTGTGCTTTAAGAGTGGCTCCCCAAAAACAGAGACTATCTTCCAGTCACCAGCAGGAATTTCCCCTCTGCACTATAAATCTGGAAGGTCTCCCACAGTTCATTGCATTTCATTTGAATTGTGCTTGGTAGTGCTTGGTGAGTTCTGTGATTCCTCCCTGATTATTGTAATTACTACATTGTTGAACCAGTGCTCTGTTTTTTGACTTTATTGGGACATTTTTTACTTTGGAGGTCCTTATTGCTTCAGGCAATTCCTTTCCCTTCGGTCCTTGATAGAGCTTGCTTTTGTTTCAGAGAATTTTTGTTACAAATAAATCTTTTACTTTGTAAAGAGTCTTTGGAGCCCTTTTTGTGTTTAGTACAGGTTTTTGATGGTGTTTCCACCCTAATGAGTATTGTTGGGGAGCGTTTTTGGAACATATTGGCTTT
>JANRMT010062797.1:57030-75745 GCA_026402145.1 Polypterus bichir lapradei | reverse complement strand
TTTCCTTTTCTTTTTCATTGCTTCTTTAACACACTACTTCTCCGCTGCGAAGCGCGGGTATTTTGCTAGTGTTTTATAGAAGACAGCTCACAGTGGCCATTACCTTAGTGAAGACATTCTTATTGGAAAATCTCAGTCCTAACTGAACCTTCACCTGTGTTTATTTATTCAGCTGTGAGCATCACATTCTGAGTTGCTGAGTTGTGTCCAGCACCACTATGAATGTTGTAGTCATCCTGCTGTTCCGTGACTCCAGCTCTGTCACTTCTCTGTCCAAAATGGAGTCAATTCTCAAAATAGGAATTGCACCACATTAGCATAGTAAAGACAATGTAAAAATTCATCTTTCTGTGTCATTTATAAGAGAATCTTCAAATTTTAACTGAACTTCACAGAGATGCTAAAGCAGAAACTCTGGACCTGCTAAACAAACAGGACTACAATTAAAAATGAATGGCATCTAGAGAACCAGAGCAGCAAAAATAGATAAGTGACAAAAAATTCTAACTGATCGACTTACTAAAAAGAGAATTTAAATAAATTCAATAATTGTTTCTAGCTTTAGGATTCTTTCTTTGCAGTGAATCCCGTGAGGTTAAAGAAAATCAGCTGAAAGAAAATCAAAGACACAAGCGGGATGTGTGTCAGTTGTATTTATACAAACATGCTATCAAATATTATAGAACTTCATTAAAAGAAGTCAACAATCCTTCAGTGAAATAAACCTCCCTCTTCTAAAGCCACAGAGCAGCCATGTGAGAAACAAGCTCATCCACTCTTCACCTCTACAGTTAGTGACTGCTGATTAATACAAACATTCCTGCAGTCGCATACTCACCCAGTACATTCAGTGTAACAGGATCACTGGAATGTGTGGACTGAAGATCATCTTTCTGAACACCACACTGGTATGTACTGCCGCCAGACTGAGTCACAATGACCTCTTCAATCTGCTGGCCCTGTGATGACTGACTCTCATTTTTGTGCCACCAGTATTTCCAGCCTGTAGTGTCACTCTTCTCACTATCGATGCTACATTCCAGTGTCACTGTGTCTCCAATGTACACTGGCTTATTCTCATTTTTTATCTTCACTGTCACCATTGGCTTGTCTGCATGGAAGAAAAAAATCAGAATTACAGACTGAAACAGAGCTGACGGTGAAGCACACAACAGCTGCTCTTACTATGATAAGACAATGACGTTGCATTATGTAGCACAATTTTTTAACATCTATATTATTGATTCTATGTCAGCTTTCAAACCAACCACTAAAATGATTTATTTTGCAAATCAACTATTATTTAAATATGAATTATTGAACATTTCAATAAATGAAGGTTCATGGGTTAGTTGGTAGATTTCAAAAAATAGAACTGCTACTCAAAAAGAATAAGCAAAGAAATCAAGAAGAAAATGTGACTAATTTATGACCTTCACATTTATCCAGTGACTTATATTTATTTGCTGTTGATTTCTTTCTTTTATGCAATTGTGTTGTGGAGGCGCAGTGGTTCGTGCTACCGCCTCAACTTTCCAGAGTCCAGTCTATGACCCCTAAATCTGGCTGCTGTTTGCATCCCGTCTGCATGTTGTCTTTGGGTCTTTGACTTGTTTTTTGTTTTTTCTCCCTAGATACTCAAGTTTTCCTTTTCCATTCAAACAATGTGCATATTAGAGTTATTGGCAAACCTAATGTGGTTGTGTAGATAAGTATTAGTGTGTGTCAGCATATGTTGTGATGGGCTGCACCTTGTCTTTGGGTAATCATTGCCTTATACCCAGTACTGTTGGCATTGGCACCAACTCTCTGTGCCCCTGAACTGGACAAGTAGGATGTATGGATTATTCAAGCAGTGTGGCTTATTGTCTGAGGAGGCAACCTGGAAACCTCAGAGCTACAGGTTCAGCCATTACTAAATGCTCATTGCATGATGTGGATAAGTCACATGATCTGTTTCCATTGTAACTTTATTAACAAATATGGCATTGTGCTGTCTGTGATGAGATGGGATTTACTGTAAAAGGTATAGTGCCAAATTCCATTTTTTTTCTTAATAAGGTATTTTCACTTTAAGCAATGTATTGTTATAGTAGTAAGTGCTACTGTCTTTAAGCTCCAAGAGACAGGGTTCAAATCCTGTCCCATTCACAGTTTGTATGGAGTATGGATGTTCTCTCTGTATCTATTTGCATTTTTCTCTGGGTATTTTGTTTTTCTCCTCACTCCCATTAGATGAGTTTTTTAGTTTGACTGTCAAATCCAAAAAGTCCTGTTGTGACTCTTCATAACCCTGCAAAGGACGGCAACCTGTACAAGTTAGGACATGATGAATAGGAGTACCAAAGTCAATATGTTCCAAAAACACTCCCCAACTATACTCACTAGGGGGAAACACCATTATAAACTTCTGCTAAACACAAAAAGAGCTCCAAAGAATATTTACAAAATAAAAGCTTTATTTTTAACAAAAATGCTCTGAAACAAAATCAAGCTTTATCAAGGACCAAAGGGAAAGGAATTGCCTGATGCAATAAGGACCTCCAAAGCAAACAATGTCTCAAAAAAGTTAATAAACAGAGCGCTGGTTCAACAATGCAGTAATTACAATAATCAGGGAGGAATCACAGAATTCACTAAACACTACCAAACACATTTGAAATGAACTGCAATGAACTGTGGGAGACCCTCCTGATTTATAGTGCAGAGGTGAAGTTCCTGTTGGTGATTGGCAGGTGGTCTCTGTTTTTGGGGAGCCACTCGTAAAGCACAAGGCGCATAACACAAGCACAGAAAACAAATGGAATATAAACAAAAGAAAGATTAATATAAAGAAATGTATCAGAAATTAACTAAAGGGACATAGAATGATATATAGAACCCCAGCCAGGAGAGGCAGTCTGGTTCACATATACCAGAGAGTAATACACTGCATTAGACAGTGCCAGAATAAATAAAGCCACTTCCATAATGGATGGATGTACATATTTATTTATCTTAATAAGTGAAGCATAATTTCCTCTGTTTAAATACATTCGGTCTCTTCACTAACACAGCTATACTTGCTGTGTATTTTCATAAAATTTTCATTACATTTCCTGTGACATAAGTTGAAAAATAACTGGAAAAGAAATTCTAACAGCTGACAAGTACTATTTAAAATAAAAGTTATTTTACTGCTCAATACTTCATACCTGACTAAACAGCGGCACTTGCTTATATAATACAACAGTCTCACTTTGACTGTTTTTAAAGAGGGTGCAGTGAATTTGGTTACTGTGTCCCACAGATGGGGAGCACTGAGAGAAAGATAAGCGTTACAGCAGAAAGTCCTGACTTGCCCAGCTGTAAGCACCGTTCATTACTGTCTTTGTGATGTCCACCACATGTTTGTCATCTAATAAATAATCACTGACCCATCTCATCAAAGAGTGCAGGGTGTCTGTTGTGACCAAAAAAACATAATCAATCATTTTATATTTCACAGGGTCTCACTTTCATCTTTGGGTGCCACCATTTTGTGCCTTCTCTGAGTTGTTTGTTGTTAGTATTGGCTCCCATTGTTGTCACGTGTCACCGAGTAATTATAGCGTCATCAGGTTGCAAGTATTTAAGATAGTGGCAGTTGTTATTGTCAGCTGTCCAAGTTTGTAGATAAATCTTATCTTACTATATAAAAGCGGTCGGGATGTCCTTCTGTCCCGTGAGTGCTACGCAGGCATGGAGTTTCACACACGCCCCGTCCATTTTGCAATGCACAATTGGATTTGTAGTTTAGTTTTTCCAGGTAAAAGATGATTTTCTACTACAGACTGTGCGATATCTTCTTCTTTCTTACTATATAAAAGCGGTCGGGATTGTCCTTCCGTCCTGTGAGTGGGAAGCGTAGCGGTATTCCGCTTATCACAGACTTACTACTTGCAGCTTGTGGTACGAAGCGACATGATGTGAGCAGAGTTCTGGTGCTCCCATCGTTCCCTTGCTTTTGTACACGATGCGCTGGAAAAATAGACAAAATTATGTCTCTGGAAATAATTAATGTTGATGGAGTACAAATGCCTCACCGCGTAGTAAATATCAGGGGGGTTCAAAAGGGCGACCTCAATATAGAAAAAAAGTTTAAATTTCATCACAAAAATAACAGAAACTACGAGTATTAAAGTAACGCTCAAATGCAATATAACCAAATTAATGAGTTTGTATAAAATATCAAATTGATCTACATATTGAATTGCCTTAAGAAGTGGTCAACTTAAAAGTCGGTTGCCTTAAAAGGTGGGTCAGCCTAGTAGTAAATAGATTTTGTAGTTCTAGTTATGTTTCTCTTTAGATAAAACGGCTTTTTTTGTTAGAAGTTAAGGTTCTAAAAGTGATTTTTGTTTAGTGTTTTGGGATTTTGAGATTTGGTTTGCTCTTTTGGAGTTTTTACATTTTTGCTTGTTTTCCATTCCTTTTCCATTCTAACTTCATTTGGCAAGCTTTTCAACTTGGCAAATTAATAAACAGCGGGGTCAATTAAATTATTTTTTCAAGTTACAAGTACTTCAGTAATACATAAATTCATATTTTATTTATATTTGGAATGAAAACTGAAGTTATTGAGAAAATGCCATACACTTATTAGATTATAATTGAAGGTGGGAAAAAACAGAAATTAATGTCAGAGCAGGTAGGTATCAGATCCAGATGTGTATAAAGTGAAACCAGAGTTTTAATTAGAGGGGAAGACGGAATTCTGATTAGAGACTGCAAGGGTCAGCATAAAAAATGAATAAAATAAAGCAGTCACTATATTTAAGGAAATTTCTAGACCCAGGTAACAGACAAACAACCCTCAATACATTAAACCTCAACTACCTGTGGAAAGAAGATGGCAGACTTCAAGGGCACACATAATGACAACAGTCTCAGACTAAAATAAGGAACTTTGGTGATTCAGCCATTCTCTGACATTTGTGTAAATTTCATCAACTTCTCAAATAATATTTTCAACATGTTAAATATTTTTATTTTCAACACAAACTCAGCTACAATAACATTCACACAGTAAGTGGGCCAGGATTATATTCAGCTTCTTAACTGCTGCAAAAGTACAAAAATTATACACAGTGGTTCTCAACATTTTCAGGAATTTTGTGAAAATATCTATTAGTTTATTGTGGCAAAGCTTTTTGATAATTGAAGTTTGTTCTTCAATGTCTTGAGTACCTGAACATACCAAAGTATATTTTAGATAATCTACTTAAAAAGGCATAAAACATGCTAAAACGCTTTTCTTGTTAATATTATATTTTGAGAAAAGCTGACAATGGTGTCTGTCTGCAGAATATGTACTGGGGTGGTCAAGTCACACCTACGATCAGGTAACAAACCCACCCAGGCTCATCAAGGAAGCAAAGCTGAGATATAGTTCTGGATTACTAGACAGATAGATATTTTCAGAGCAAGAAACATGCATAGAATAAACACACAACATCATACATTTGCAAGAAGTAAAATAACACACTGTGAGGGAAAGAAAGATAGCAATGTTTCTGAATTTGAACTCTGTATAGGAAAAAAAGCTTTGTACACAAATATATAAAATTATACAAAAAGATTGCAGCCATACACAGTGTGCTGTAAGCTCAGTATCAAAATACTATTTGTCTCTTGATAAGTTTATTTGCCACATAGGACAGAACAGAGCTGTTCAGCTGCTTTTGATTTCCACATATAAAAATGATATGCACAAAATAAAAAAAAAAACAAAATTAAAATGATCATTGACTTTTTTACAATACGCTACATAATCTCTGTATAAACTAATTATTTGTGTCATTACACATTTATTTTATTCACTGCATCATGACTGCAACTTCATAGCTTCGCACATTCTCCTAGTAACTTCACTCTTTTATATTCTCTTAGAGAGCAGGACAATGCAAGCTGGCTGGAACCTCAGAAACAGTTATAGTGGCGTACATCTTCCTTTGAATTCAATGTGAAATGATGCATAGCATCGACTACACCGTATTAGTTAACTATGGAGTTTCTGTGTTGGGATTTCCTTATTTTAATAAGTGCCTGTTTTTATTGAATTATACTTTTCGGAAACGTGTTCAGCATTTGTGTGAAAGACAAAGATGCAGAACAAGTCTTATTACTTATTACTCACTGGAAAAATATACATGGAAGTTGTAATACAGAAGTATTTGAGAACTGAGCGATGCTCCTCGTTAGAAGCTGAGACCAATTTACATGTGTATTAGCATGAGAGTACTGCTCCTCTTACATGGTTGGGTGCACCAAAGCTCATACTCAACTGTTTCTGGGAATAGAGAGAGGCTTGGAGAACACAATAACGAGCCTAGTGGCAAGTTGAGGAGGGCAACACCATACCAAGTACAAAGAACCACATGGCAAAAGACAAAAAGAACGCTGAACTTGAAAAAGAGTTCTTTAATCAAACCTGGAGCTATGACAGGAAACTCCACACACCATCTTATTTCATCCTTAAAGGCTTGATATCAGAAGCCTTTATTTGTGGCAAGATAAAATAAAAATCTAAAAAGTTAGAAAAATGCCAGATAAAGACCTCCTTTCCTATATGTTTTACTTACTGTGTAACAAGATCATAGCTGTGTAATTTAAACATCTAGCTTTTGCAATCTTTGAATACTAGAAACAAAAAAGCCTTGAATCACAAAATAATGGATCATCCATCATTCGCACAAGACTGCGCAGTAAAACAAGATCAGTTCCAACTGTTAAACACTAAACTGAAAAGCTTTTAACACTGAAAAATCTAGAAAACCTTTAAATGAAGTAAGAACTGTTAGCCTCATCTGCGTTATGTGTTTGTTAAACTTTCTTGTCTATCTCATCTCCCGTCCTCTATATTGCTGTATAAGCAGTTACTATATTTCTATGTATTTGTGTTTATCAATAAATTGTATAACTTTGTTTCTAAAAACAAATGTGCATCAATCACATTGACATAAGTCTAACAGCCAGGAAACAACCACTACAAGGAAATATTAGGAAGATAAAAGATGAGCCTTAGTGAATTATCAAAGGCAAAACCTGAAATTAATGTTTCAAATGGCTAATAATCAATAAGTTCTTCTCACCCACAAAATCTCTACACCTACTTAGTCCGAAATAAGATTGTGTTGGCCAGGCTTTTTCACTCTATTTATGGCAAAAAATAATTTTAGGTACAATTTTTGATTCCTAGAGCAATCAACTTTCAAAGCTGCAATTAAAGTGTCTTTTTCTGAGCGTTGGAATATTACACTGGTGGAGAAATATATGAAAATGAATTAATTTTAATTAACATACATGCAACAAATTAGTACAATGAAGGATTTAAAGTCAATTTTTTATACAAGTCCCAAAATAAGTTCTCACCAACTTATAACAGTAGGAAATATAAATTGTGTACCAAGTCATACGTCTGTTTCTTTTAATTTCAGAATTCTCCAATGCTTTGTGTTGAATTTTGTTTTGAACAACATCTTGCAAATTAGAGCTGTGGGCTGGCTTGGATGAATTTCTATTACAAGAAGCATTGGGGTGGATGAGAAGCCCATGCAACGTTGAACTCTACATTAGCGAACATAGAACTTCACATAAAATTCCTAAAGTAATATGAATTACAGTATAGACAAATTTTAGTGATGAAGAATAAATGTGAAGAATAATAAATATTTGACTATTTGATTGTTGTTTTGAATCAGTTGCAACAAATGACTTACAAATCCATCCACATGTTTTCCTAACCTACTAAGCCTAATTCAAGAGGAAGGTGGAGACTGTCATGACAGCATGAGTTGCAAAGCAGGATGCGACTCTCTGTTAGGCTGCAGTGCAAAATCAATAAATGGTACTGAAAAACAAAACAATTTTGTAATTACTATATTGCAAAATTACATAAAGTGTACATCTGTATTACAATTAAGATCAATAAAAGTGCATTTAGCAATGTACCTACAACAGTTGTAGAACACTAAATAAGAACAGTGCATGAAGACAGAACACATAATGGTGTTCTGAGCACTGATAAACTGTATGGAGAAAACAAACATGCACTGGTTAACAGAAACAATCACAGAGTAGCAGAAGAGAGATGAGTGTGGCAAGTGGACTCTGTCTGTCTGTGTCTATATGTATGTTTGTGAGTGTGTGTGTCTATAAAATAGAAACATCACTCTGTTACCTTTATGTCCTGCATCTTGGGATGAGGCTGAGGCAATCAATACAGGCAGGTCTAAAAAAAAAGATGTGATAAAAGCAGAACATTGAAGAAATCTGCTGGATTTGGTAAATACCTGAGCAAATTGTGAATCAATTACTTCCTCCAAGTTTTAGGTCTGAACAGAAGTTAGTATTATTTATTAACAAATATTTTCTTACCGGAAAAGTAATTTTTATCATCAGAACATGCTGCCCATGAAGTGAAGTGTTTTATAAATAACAGTGTTTAACCCAATGAATTATGGATAATTATTACTTTTATATTGAACAGTTACAAAGACACTGAATATATTCGGATGAAGAACTTACCACCAACTTCTCTTTAATAATAATAATAATAATACATTTTATTTATACAGCACGTTTCCCATGCTCAAGGCACTAACAGAATATAAGAAAGAACGGCAGGGTATACAGTATATAGAATTGTACAAACCAGATAAATAAATAAAGAAGATTAAGACAGTAAATTCAGAGAAAGCCTAACAGGCAACATAATTTATGGTCTCGCACACACATACAGGTTACATGAGCATCTTGACATGGAGGTAAACTGAGAGAAGGGGAATGAAGTCAAGTAGAGCTAAAAGCCTTCCTGAACAGATGAGTTTTGAGTTGTTTTTTAAAAGAATTCATGGAGTCAGCTGACCTGATTAATTTCGGTAGGTCATTCCAGAGTCTGGGCACTCGCTATACAGCTGAAGGCCCCGTCACGCATGGAGTGTAGATTAGTGTGGGACACAACAAGATTACCAGAATCAGAGGACCTTAATGGGCGGGCAGGCACATAGAGATGGAGAAGGTCACTGATATAGTTTGGTGCAAGGTTATTTAAGGCTTTGTAGGTTATTAGTAGGATTTTATATTCAATTCTGTAAGACACAGGGAGCCAGTGAAGACGGAGCAGGATGGGTGTGATGAGCTCGCTGTTGCTGGTTCGAGTAAGGACTCTTACAGCCGAGTTTTGAATAAGCTGGAGCTGTGATATAAGATTAGAAGGGGCACCTGCCAACAGCGAGTTACAATAATCAATGCGGGATGTGATAAAAGCATGGATAAGTTTCTCAGCATTAGAGAAGGAGAGGAAGGAGCGAACACGGGATATGTTACGGAAGTGAAAGTAAGACAGTTTCTTAATGTGATTTATGTGGGCGGAATAAGAGAGGGAGGAATCAAAAATGACACCAAGATTCTTTGCAGTAGAGGCAGGTCTGATGTGATCACCGCCAAGATGGACTGGGAAGGAGCTCATTTTATTAAGTTGCACTTTAGTCCCAATTTGCAGGAGGTCAGTTTTGTTGCAATTTAATTTTAAAGAGTTCTGCTCCATCCAGGTTTTAATTTCACTAAGGCAGGTTGTGAGCTGAGAAAGCTCTGATGAAGTTCCACTTTTAACATTGAAGTAGAGTTGAGTATCATCTGCATAAAAATGATAGCCCAGTCCATAGCTACGAATAATATGGCCAAGGGGAAGCATATAAATACAGAAGAGAAGAGGGCCGAGGACAGAGCTCTGAGGAACTCCTTGTGTGACTGGCGCTGAGCTGGATCTGCTGTTGCCAAGACTAACAAACTCTTGCTTATCAGTCAGATAGGACTTGAACCACTGGAGGGCAGTGCCAGAGATACCCAGCATGTTCTCCATTCTGGACAGTAGAATGTCATGTCTGACCCGAGTATAAAATGCTGCAATGGGGTCTAACAGAATTAATATGCTGGTATGTCCAGAGTCTGCTGCCATAAGCAAATCATTGGTTACCCGTACCAGAGCAGTTTCATAGCTGTGCTGCGCCCTGAAACCAGACTGAAAGGGTTCCATCAAGTTATTAGTGGTTAAGTAATTGGTGAGCTGGGAGGCTACAACATGCTCAAGAGCTTTAGACAGGAAAGGTAAGTGGGAAATAGGCCGGAAATTGTTAAGATTGTCAGCATCAAGACCAGACTTTTTTAACATTGGGGTTACAGAAGCGATTTTAAAAGGGAGCGGCACAGAGCCAATGTCAAGGGATGAGTTTACTATTGTTGTAACAGTCGGGATTATGGCATGAAGGCAGGGTTTAAGTAGTGTGCTGGGGATGGAGTCCAGTACACAAGTAGTCGGCCTCATCTTACAAAGCAGGTTATTAACAAACGCAGATGTGACTGGTGAGAACTTAGAGAAGGAGCTGGATGGAGTGGGAGAACAGGGACAGATGACAAACATCTGTACAGATGTTTGAAATAGATGATGTATTTATGTTAGTTGAATTATTTAGATCTTTAATTTTGTTACGAAAAAAGTGGAGGAATTTCTCACAGACTTCAGTAGAAGAGGTAATTGGGCCAGATGCGGGTTCGAGTAGTTTATTAACTACAGAAAACAAAACCCTTGGGTTATCGTGGCCACTTTCTATTATTCTGCCATAATGGGTGTTCTTGGCAGCAGTTAGTGCTTCTCTGTAAGCTCTTTGATGGTCAGAGAAAGCCTGGATGCGCACGGTGAGGCCAGACTTACGTGACATTCTCTCAAGGTGTCGGCCAGCTGCTTTCATAGATCACAATTCTGAATTATACCAAGGAGCTGAACGTTTAAAGGAAACCTCCTTAAGTTTTAAAGGACCTGTTTTATCTAATGCTGAATGAAGGGCTGAATTATACTGTTCAACAAGACTATCTAGTGTTGATGGAATAGGTGAGGACAGAAAAAGATCAGAAATGGATCCAGAAAGAATAGAGGGACAGATATTTTTAAGGTTTCTGTAAGAAATTTGTCGTTTACAGGTAAGAGGAGGGAAAGGCATTGAGACAATGAAAAATACTGCTTTATGGTCAGAGAGTTCCAAATCAGTGCTGTAAATATTGGCAACAGATAGTCCGGAAGTGCAGATCAGATCCATTATATGACCACCAGAGTGGGTGGGAAAATCAACATGTTGTGTTAAGTCAAAGCAGTCCAGTAAGGAAAGGAATTCATTTCTCAGTTTAGATGTAGTAATGTCAATATGGATGTTGAAATCACCAAGAAGGATAATTCTCTGAGAATAAGAGCTTGGGTGGGTTAAAAGTTCAATCAGGTCAAATAAGAAAGATGCATTGTATTTTGGAGGACGATAAAGAACAATGAGTGAGACAGGACCTGATTCTGTTATTAGTTTCAGAGCCAGGCACTCAAAAGACAGTGAACAGTTAATTGGGATTCGTTTGATATTTAAGTCTGCTCTATTAATTACTGCTAGCCCACCCCCTTGTCTAGAGCTGCGAGGTTCTGTATGGAAAGTGAAACCAGGTGGAGTCGCCTCCGTGAGAGACGCCAATTCGTTCGTTTTTTTATTAGTAAAATAAAGCATGAAACTCGTAGAAGAATCTGAATTGAAAACAATATCTCTCATCCTTATTACATCCTTATAATATAAATATCTAGAGGACACAGTTGTACACAAAACATCAAACTAATTTAATTTCTTCTGAAAATTCTCCTCACAGCTCTGCTGTCTGATGCATCATTAAAAATATGAAGATGCTATAAAGCAGTGTGTTTTAGTTAAAAAAGACACAAAGTGTAAACCATCATTGTATACATCATTTTAAAGCTTATGGTTTAGTTTCTTAATCAATATTTCATTTAAAAGTTGAAAACAAAGTAATGAAGTAATAAACACTAATTTAACCTCACAGGATTTCGTCTGTCCACACCTGATGAATGATTTACATGCAGTGGACGAATTACTCAGTTCAGAATTAATATTTACACAGAGTATCTGAGGGGTGTGAATATTTAAATCGACAAAGTAAAGATCACTGACAACCAAAAGAGAATACACTAAAATTAAGAGTGAGCACAAGAATAATTGTGTTACCTCTTGTGGACATTACACTGTGCCAAGCAGTCACAAACCAAGAATGAGATAACAATCCATCACAGTATTTATATACACACTGAATCAAACTGAGGAAAATGAAGGGTCATTAATTATATTAGCAAGATTTTTTCATCCTAACTCCACACATATCACAAAGTAGTCAGATGTAAGAACTTGGCCCTTGGAGCACTGGGATAGCAGCAATAACCACTGAGCCACTTTAACAATTAATTGACTTCATGCTGTTTCTTTACTGTTTTTTACATCAGAACGATTCCATTTTGCTAAACTATGTATTGTCCTCATTGTCTACATTATTGGATATGTTCATAGTAAATTTTCTCTGCATGTCAACGTTCACGTTATTTTTCATCACATAGGTGGTGCTTTCTAGAACATCACTACCAGTAGTAAAACCTTTGTGTTGCATTTTTGGTATATTTAATGTAGAGCCAGTTTAACCCTAAAATTTGACTCCATTTCTTTCAACATATTTTCTCTAATACCCCCCATCATACATATGATCAAATATTTTCTGGCAGTATATATTTCTTTTTTTATCAAATCCACTTTACTATTGACTACAAAAGGCTCATAACTCATATACATATACTGTACATCTTTCCAACATGCTTTCAATTAAAACATTTAAAATTTAGACCAATACTTACAAAGCAAGAGGCAAAGTTCAGAAGTCTGCATCTTACACTTGTCTTCAAATAGAAACATTTGGTGCAAACAGTTTGACGTCAGTCAACAATTGCAGTCTGTTAGCTTTCAGGAAATGACCACCTCTGGTCTGAAGGAGAAAATTGCTTTGAATTTGTCACTCCTCCTCCCCATTTGATACTTCTTTCTAATATAGTTATTTTCAGTGTTTTAAAATGTATTTGAATTTTTTTTATCATGGTTCAGTTGCTTAGTACTGCTGCCTCCAAGCTGCTGAGAATTTCAACTGGAGTTACTGACAAGGTTTTAATTGCAGACTCCTGTTTCCTCACACATCTCAAATGTGTTTTTGAGGTTGTGTTAAGTTAGCCAAGCAAAGCAAATGGGTGTGAGTGTGGCTCAAGGTGGATTGGTATACAGTGCTGGATGGTTCATTATATGCCCCTTCTGCTACCATCTCATGACCAGGTCTGCCAAGGAACAACATCTGGTGATGCCGCCTCTGCGTGGTATTATATTTAAATCCAGACTCCTGTGTAGTTCCTAGCTGGTGGAACAAGCTGCCCACCTTCATCCGAACTGCTGACTCCCTCAATGTGCATAAGAAGCAATTGAAAACCATCTGTTCTGTGAAAATCTGTCTAATTGATTGGAAAAAAAAATTCCTCTGTCACCTTTCATATTGTTGGTTGCTTTATTGTTACATTAAGTTTAATTGCTTTATCGATTCTTAATCTATGTATGTAAATTTATTAGTTATTACATCTCTCACTTGAGGCAATCAACTTTTGCTATCTGTCCTACAACACATGCTGAACAAACAGGCCCTAACCTGATGTTACTGGATTATATTTATCTCCTTTGTGAATCTCATTTGGAAAAAAGCGTCTGCCAAGCAAATAAATGTAAATGGTTATTCACTCCCTCACTCACTTATTGCACAGGTAGTGTAAACAGGCATTTACCCTGTGCTCGATATCACAGATAAGATTTGAGTCTTATTATTATAATTTATGTCAATCACTGTAATGAGTTACAATGCAGCGTGGCTGCCGTTCCTTTCAGGGGTTTGTCAAGAAGGAGTTTAACTGAATTTTATTGGCAGCTATGATTATGCTATCCAAA
Organism: Polypterus bichir lapradei; assembly: GCA_026402145.1. Taxonomy (NCBI): domain Eukaryota; kingdom Metazoa; phylum Chordata; class Cladistia; order Polypteriformes; family Polypteridae; genus Polypterus; species Polypterus bichir. Next base: position 61,874 of record JANRMT010062797.1, on the reverse strand, counting down.
TGGCCACAGTTTGCATGATAGGTCACATTTGACATTCGGGTCACATTTGGCCCACACTGTATTTGTAGAAGATGTTATATGCTTGTCTTCACACATGACTTGTTTGGCTGATTGACTTCTTCTTAATGATAATAATCTATGAATAAGCCAATTGATTCATTTTTTCTTTTAATATCTTTCACAAAATACTGTAAGGACCATCACAAACTGCTTAACAAAGAACTGTCAAAAAGAGCACACCTAACTAATTGTAGATCAGGACTGTTTTTCATTCAAAATCGTGTTCAGTTCAGAGAGGCCAGTGTTCTTTCTGTTTGCACAAAGTTAATTTCAAACAGGAAAAACATAGCTTTCTTTTACAGGCTCATTTCTCTTATCAAATATTTTATTTTGACCGATCACAATGCTTCATCTTATAGTATAATTCAGTGAATAGGTTTTTGAAAAGTATCCTTATGGGCAGAATAGGGGGACAATAATTTAGACAGGAGGAAGATAAGGAGACAAATAAACTGTAGTATTATAGAAATATGCATCAAATTATAGAATTGACATTTTAGAAATGACAAGATTAAAAAAGATGGAGAGACCCCAAAAGATGTGTGATGAATTTAGCCTTAAAGTTTTAGATTTCAAAGGCAAAAATTTGTTCAGTTTTCTATTTATACTGCAGCTTATTCTCGTCAAAACTCTTCTTGCTAAATTGGAAGAAAGGACTGCTTTATTGATAGAAATAAGAAAGACAATTGTTTGAGATCTCAAAGCAGTTCCTTGATATTGTGTCTGTCAAGCAAAAGCTGTTTCCAATCAGACAAGCAGATAATTTGAAAACTTAGAGGAAGTGTTAAATACAAGCAGATTTTTAAAATAAATCCTAAAATCTGGGTATTTTTATTTTTTTATTTTTATTTTTTTGAAGGTTACTCAGACACATTCATTATGATTCTCACTGATTGATTTTTTTTTTTCCACTGTCAGAGATACGTAACACTTGTACTCTCATTATTATTTTAGAAACATGATTACCAAAACAAAAAATCAAAAGGAATGACATTCTTAGTCAGGTCTCCAGATTACAAAGTGAGATTTTTTTAAATTGCAGTGATGAGGAAAAATCAGACAAACATTCACTGTGAAAAAATGGAGAAGGCTCAAAGGCCAGGAGATGAAAGAAACAAATCAAACAGCCAATCAGAGAGAGGACAAAGAATTTCTATGGTGCCTCCATGCTTGATAATCAAAAACAAAAACGATTTTTCTTCCAAAACACATAATAAGAGTTACACTTTTATCCATTTTGATCCTATTTTTGACTCAGGCTCTCAGTATTGTCAGACTTACAATCAAACGGCACCACCGCACAGCCATATGCTCTCAAAGTTGTGGCTAATGATAGTAAAACCACCAGCAGACCATAAGAGGCCAAAGCACACTTTTTGCTATCTGTGAACCACTTGTCATTTGATCTTTGTGGTCACAAGCTAGCCATGTATATAAAGAGACATATGTACAGGTTAAAACCTAAAATATATACACTACCACTTCCCAGGAAGCAAACTTAATTTAAGAGTCATAGTCACTCAGTTGCAAACAAGATGAAGAGTAACATGAATATCTTGGTATAGGAGGTCATTGAAGTACTGAGAGATGGATTACTTTTTTATTGGAATTAACAACTTGCATACAAATAAACAAATGAATTGGTATGTGCAGTTTGTAGAGTCATAGTTGATCAGTTGACCATCCTTCTTATACATTCTTATTTTATTTCTTTATTCATTTATGTATTTATTTTGTTCACCACATTAAAATTACTAGTTCATTATCAGTCAGAGATGATTCTTATTTAATGGTAAATATGTCTTAAATTTTGGCATTTCAGTATGTTAGTTCAGTTTATTGGTAGGTTCACATCAAAAGCTTTCATAGATTTGCTCTCTTAACCAAACTAGTTAAGTACCAATTTCACATTTTACACTGTGGCAGATGGCCGGGGTCCATGCCCAGCTGGGACGCCCCTTCGACACTTGGTCCACGGGAACAGCCATGGCCTACACACTACTTCTCCCAGAACGCTTGGTGGAAGCCCCCCTGGGCTGCATCGGGGCCACAGGCATGGGACATCGGAGCTCATTCTTGTTGGGGTCAGTGGCCACCGCCAGGAGAAGCTGCATAGCATCCTGAGCTCGTCTGGGCGGCAATGCAGCCACACTCGGAAGTGCAGCCAGATGCAGGTTATCAAGCACCTGCAGCACTGCAGCACTTCCGGGTGGGCTATAAAAGAAGATAGCAGCCACCACTCCGGGAGCCAGAGTCGGGAGGAGGAGGACAACGCTTGTGTTGGCTTTTGTGTTTTCTGTTGTGCTTATGGGACTGTGCTGTGGCTGAGGGGCACGGGGAAGACGTGTCCCCCAGCTGAAGATAAATAAATATTTGTTTTATTTTTACATATTCCTCCCTGTCTCTCTGTGTCAGGTCGGGAGCCTATATAGTGCCTTTGTTGCGACAGTGGCGTAGTCGGCAGGATTCCTGTCTGTCCGTTAGACAGGGACCCGCACATTTTTTTGTGTGGCGACCCGGCACAGCAGCGCAAGGCATGCGTATGGCACTGCAGTTTGAAGGAGGCATCCCCGAGACAGCGTACTGAAGCGCGCACACGTGGTGGAGGACCACTGAAAAACTCCTAGGAACGCCACACATCCAGGATGATGGAATCCGCAGGAAGGTAGGTGCCAGGCCCAGGGATAATCAACCCTAGGCCTGTTATGCTGCATTTTCGTCCACCTACCTCCTAGATGCCGATGGGCCGGATTCCTGTTGGTGGCCTGGAAACGCCTGTCTGTGGCGAAATGGCGGGGTGAGCTCTGGTGAGAGTGAGGACAACCTGAGCCCCCTCTTCGACCATGGACAGCACAGTTTTACCCAAGGAGGAGCAGGGAACCCTCTCCGTAGCAGGTAAGGGGGTGAGGGATGTGTGTTGGCTCCCGGCCGATAAAAGAATACAGGCAGGGGCGATAAACCTCCACCCTGACTCTGAGAGTTACACAAAGGGGCCTGCGAGAATAGCATAGGGCCTCGCTGGCTTGCAGTCGCCGTGGTTGGACCGGGCGAGGCCGGATTATGACTAACTTACTTTCGGCTGTATGGGAGCTGGAGGACATCCTCCAACCCATACAGTCCTTATTTCAGGTTCTGTAATCACTCCAGGAGATGCTGGAGCGGCTGGAGACAAATGTCGGCGCGACTCTAGGAGCCATATTGGAATGGCTGATGCAGCGTGATGCTGGATTCTCCAGCCTGAGGGATGCGGTGGTACAGGTAAGTGACGCCTGTGCTGTACAACAAAAGAGAGGGCTGAGCGAAAGGGCTGAGGTATTGGTTAGTTCCGCATGCCAAGTAGCCACGCCTCCAACACATGATGCCGCAGTGATGACCAATTGTGCCGCATGGACGGGGCTGACAGAGGTGTGTGCTAGAAGCCAGCTACTAAGTGCCGGCCTTCTTATGCATTGTAATTTTATTTATTTTTCATTTATGTATGTCAGACAGACTCAGCCTGAATGTCAGCATCAGTCTCGCGGGCATCTAAAGGGGCATAGATGGTACAGGATTCCCCTTCTTCCCATAAGGGGACCCAGACCGTTGGTGTGCCCCAGAACAAGAGGGCCTGGAAAAAGAAGACGTTGGCTCACTACACACCCTCAGCTGGGCGGACATCTGGACAGGAGTTCCCCTCCTGTTTCCGGTGCCGCAGGGACCGCACATGAGGGGAGCGGCTTTGCTATGACCTCCCGGTCTGTTTTTCTTGTTTCAGGACTAAGCCGAGGACCAAAGGACGCCAACTCCCCAGCCTGGAGGAGACCAGCCCTTGTGGTATGAGCTGATGTGCCCCACGGGGCTCAGTTGAGGGAGGGTCACTGTGACAGATGGCTGGGGCCCATGCCTGGCCGGGATGTCCTTTCGACACTTGGTCCGGGGGAACAGCCATGGGCTACACACTACTTCACATAGAACGCTTGGTGGCAGCCCCCCTGGGTTGCATCAGGGCAATAGGAATGGGACTTCGGAGTTCAGCCTTGTTGGGCTCCGTGGCCACCGCCAGGGGGAGCTGCACGGCTTCCTGAGCCCATCTGGGCAGCAATGCAGCCACACCTGGAAGTGCAGCCAGATGCAGGTTATCAAGCACCTGCAGCACTTCTAGGTGAGCTATAAATGGAGCTAGCAGCCACCACTCTGGGAGCCAGAGTAGAGGAGGAGGACAACGTTTGCCGGGAGGAGTGGTGGTCAAGACCAGTGTGCTTTTTGTTAGGTTTTGTGTTTTCTGTTATGCTTATGGGACTGTGCTGTGGCTGAGGGGCACAGGGAAGATGTGTCCCCCAGCTGAAGAAAAATAAATATTTTTTTATTTTTACGCATGCCTCCCTATGTCTCTGTGCCGGGTCTGGTGCCTATATAGCGCCTTTATTGCGACAACATGTTCAGTCCAGGAGCGAAACAGAGTTCTATGCTTCTCCACTGATGCTTTTACTTTCAGAATTTATATCTCGGTAAAGAAACTATTTTGATATCAAAGACGTCAATGCTGAAAACAATTTTAATCAACATGAAATATGAAACATTTTTATTCATCTGCGTCTTAGGAAGAAAACCTTCCCTCAGCTACAACCAGTGCACACAAAATATTTTTTATTTATAATTGATATTGATATTTATTCAACAGGACCAATTTCAAAACTACATTTTATAACACTGGATTAACTAAAGGAAAACAATGAGGAATGCCTAGTAGTAATGTTGGAGTGGTATTGTTGATTATATGGATCAATTTGCTGTTGCTGTATATT
>JANRMT010062797.1:43816-56930 GCA_026402145.1 Polypterus bichir lapradei | reverse complement strand
TGCTTGGCGAAAGGTTTGTGGAAGAGATTGGTTATCTCTGGCTTCTGTAAATGTTGCTAATAAGAGGGGGGCTAGCTGAGCGGAGAATTTCTTGTAAAATTCTGCAGGGTAACCATCAGGGCCTGCTGCTTTCCCGCCTTGGAGTGATTTTATAGCATCTAGTAATTCTGATAACATCAGAGGTTTATCAAGTTCCTCCGCACTACAAGCGTCTATTTGTGGTATCTGTAATGTATCCAGAAATGCATTAGATTGTGTATTGTCTTCCTTAAACTCAGTAGTATATAGGGATTTATAGTAGTCTCTGAAAGTGTGCATTATATTTTGGTGTTCGACGATTTTATCTCCGTTCGTACTAGTGATTACCGAGATTGCGTTGCGCACTTCTTGCTTGTGAATTTGTTGAGCTAAAAGCTTATTAGCTTTCTCCCCATGTTCATAGTAATGATGTCTGGATTTGTAAATTAGTTGTTCAGTTTCTTTAGTTGTCAAGAGGTTTAATTCCGAATGTAGAGCCTGCCTTCTCCTATGTAGAGTCTCGCTTGGTAGTCTGGCATGTTCTTCATCTATTTTAGTAATTTCGCTTTTTATATCTGCTACTTTCTTGGCCTCGGATTTATTTCTGTGGGAAAGATATGAGATAATCTGTCCTCTTAAGAAGGCCTTAAGAGTTTCCCAGAGTATCCCTGCAGAGATCTCGGGGGATGTATTTGTCTCTAGAAAGAATTTGATTTGTTTGGATATAAATTCAGTACAATTCTCATCAGCTAATAGAAGCGGGTTGAGGCGCCATCTGCGGGGTGAGTGCATGGGGCTTAGTAATTTTAGCTCCAAGATCATAGGTGCATGGTCAGAAATAACAATAGCATCGTATTTGCAAGATTTAATCTTAGGCAAGAAGTTATTGTCTATAAAGAAGTAATCGATCCTTGAGTAACAATGATGTACTGGTGAGTAGAAAGAATATGTTCTTGAATTTGGGTTTAAAAACCTCCAGGGGTCTGATAAGTTGTGATCAGTTATAAACTTTGTAATTATTTTTGCAGTGTTAGATGCCGTTCCCCCTGTGGAGGAAGTCCTATCTAAAAGTGGATTCATAACACAATTAAAATCCCCAGCCATTATAACTTTATGAGTGTTCAGATTGGGAATGGATGCCAACAAATTTTGTATAAATTCCTTATCATCAACATTAGGTGCATAAACATTTATCAAGATCATTTTACAGTTAGATAAGTCTCCCATAACCATTACATATCTCCCTTCAGGATCCAATACTACATCTGATGCTACAAATGGAACAGTTCTATGTATGAGAATTCCCACACCTCTAGTTTTCTTCGTAAAGCTAGAATGGAACATTTGGCCAGTCCAGTCTTTTTGCAGCCGGAACTGATCCTTGCTTATTAAGTGAGTTTCCTGTAAAAATACTATTTTAGCATTTAGACCTGTTAGGTGAGAGAGTACTTTCTTTCTCTTTAATTCGTGATTCAGGCCTTTAACATTCCAGCTTACGAAGTTAACTGTCCCATCATGGAGACACTGATTCTGAGTTTTTGATGTCATTTTATAGTCTTATTATAATTATAAAGACTGAGAGGATAGATTAGGTATAGATCAGGCTTGCTCTCTTTCTCTCCCCCCCTTAACCCCCCACCCTCCCTTTTTGCCTCCCCAAGTGAGGCTAAAACCCACTTCACATAGTCCCAGTCCTCTGACATACCCAGAGACAGAGTACGTCCAAAGCAAAACAAGCTCCAATGCAGTGGCGCTTAAGGGTTAAAAGATAGAGATATCTCTAAGAATAAAATAAAAAAAAAAAAAAAGAAAAGAAAAGGAAAAAAAGGAGTTTTACACTTAAAATATATATATAGTCTTTAGCAATTTTAGTGCATTAAGATGATACACCCAGATAATAAACCCAGGGGATGGTATTAAAAATGTGTCCAGAAGAAGCATAACCAGTCTTAATGCAGTAATAGCAATAACAGTAAACCTAGGGTATGATATTGAACAGTCTCGTTTAGGGTAGAGATGAGATAATTAGAAAAGAAAAAGAGAAAAATAAATAAATAGATAAATAAATAATTAAGCACAATAAAACATAAACATATAGCGCCCTAGTAATACTAAGTAATAATGAGAATATATGCTGATAAAAACCCGTATTTTAAAACGAATAGATCAGACAAAAGATTATTAATCTTTCCTTCATCGTTTTAACCGCCATGACTCACTATTATGTATCAGAATAGTCCCGGGATCAGCTTTCTTAATTCTTTTTCTGCCTCTTCCTTGCTAGCGAAGACATAGAATTGACCCTGCCATTCCACTTTCAGTTTTGCCGGATACAGGAGGCTGTATTTCACACTGGCTTGCCGTAGCCGCTGTTTAATATTATAGAAGGATGCGCGTTTAGTAGCTGTTGCTGGAGAGAAGTCAGGGAAGATAAGAATGTGGTTATTTTCAAATATAATATCTTCCTTGTTTCTGAGGAGTGCCATCACCTCTAGCTTAAATGATAATCGTTCAAAACGAACTATAAAAGATCTTGGTCGGGGTCTGACGGTGTTTGGTCCGCGTACGCGGTAAGCCGCTGCTATCTCAGATTCTGCTTTAAAGTCGTCCCCGATTATTTTAGAAAAAAGTTCAGCTGCGAATTTCACAGGGTTTGAACTTTCTCGATTCTCCGGCAGACCTTCAATTCTGACATTATACCTTCTACTGCCATCTTCTAAAGCAGCCAGTCTGTCTCCAAGTTTTTCTCCGAGTTTTTTGCATTCGGAACTGACATTTATTGCTCTTTCTTCGGCACTGGCAACTGAATGTTCGACCATTTCAATCCGATTCGTGAATGTCTCCTTGAGATGCTCCAATTGATCAGTAAGCGTGTTCAGTTTAACCGTGTTTTCCTGAATGCGCTCTTCAATTTTACCCAGCACCTGTCGAAGCTCAAATTGCACCTCTTGACGCAGCCTTTCATTTGCCTGTTGGAATTCCTGTCGCAACCTTTCATTTGCCTGTTGGATTTCCTGTTTCAGTCTCTCATGTGCCTTTGCCCTTGCTATCTCATTAGCCTTCTCGCTTTTCTTTATGTCTTGCGCGAGCTCAACGAGCAACACCTTCAGTTCAGATAGTTCAATTGTGCTTTCTTGTACCGTAGATGAAGCAGCAGACTTTGCTGTAGCCGGCGTCCCCGCTGCTACAGGCTCGCGTAATTGCGCAATTGAAGCCGCGGACTTCGAGGCCCTTTCCAGTTTCATGTGATCTTCTCCAATCGGCGAGCTATCCAGATCTGCACTCACGATTGCACCTTCGCTCCCCTTTTCGCTCTCAGCCGGCGACGATGTAGCGGACCGTGGTCCCGAGGAGTCTGTGCTTTCGCCCATCTGATCCAGGTCTGTCTCTGAAAGGCCGTATCTGGAACCGGGGCTTGCTGATCGCAGCTTGGGTGTAGCTTTAGTTTTCGATTCTTTCGAACCCCCCTTCTTGTTGGCCATGTTTATATGTGCTTACATATACTGTAGCAGTCCCTCTCGGGTTGAATAAATACAGGATATCTCAAGATAATAAGCAAATAATATGAAAAATAACACCACTGCTAGCGGAGCTCCACTTCAGACGTCCATCTCTCGCATCGGACGAGACCAAGTTCTTTTCATGTATTCATTCAAAAATTAATCTAAATGTAAGAGAAATTCTAACCTTTGCTAAGATTTTCAGAAGTGTGTTTTGAATGCTGATTTGATGAAAAGCGCCTACACTTTTATTTTACGAGTGATGTATGAGAGACTTATTTTTTACTTTTTAGTACACTTTTTAACTTAACATAAGCATATTTTTTAAAAAGTATATATATATGTATATTATTTTCGACTTTTTAGTCTTGGGTTTTTTTTTAGTATAATTTTGCAATCAATATTTTAACACTTCCTTTAATGTCTGTGAAGATTCTCAGTCATCCAGGTGAAATTATCTGGTAGTTGAGTCATGGCAACTGGACTTCTTTCTTGATAGGTAGATACAGCTCATCCAAGCAGCTTCTTCAGTCTGAGGAATGTTGTTAGAGACCACAATTTATCCTCCAGGTTAGTTTCACTTCACACCCGCCACTGATTAGGCTCGTTGAGTAAAACAAAGGAAGGGGAAGTGTGGGTAGATGTAACCGTTACACCTTTTAACAGCCCCTCCTACCCCCATAGAGTGGGTCGTTAAGAGTGGTCCACCTGGTGGAGGTGTGAATTGGGCCTGATTTTCCTGGGGATGGATGAAAGGGCAGTATGATAAATTGAAGACAGGTTATGCCTAAGGCCTCCACCTCTGGTGAGTGAGGGGTTGTTGATTTGCACATGCAATATTCCTTTAATATTTCCTTTATTTTCCCTTAATATTTCTATCCATTACTAGTGCCATCCATCCATCCATTATCCAACCCGCTAGATTCTAACTACAGGGTCACGGGGGTCTGCTGGATCCAATCCCAGCCAACACAGGGCACAAGGCAGGAAACAAACCCCGGGCAGGGCGTCAGCCCATCACAGGGCGGACACACACACACACCCACACACCAAGCACACACTAGGGATCGCCAATGCACCTAACCTGCAAGTCTTTGGACTGCAGGAGGAAATCCACGCAAACACAGGGAGAACATGCAAACTCCACGCAGGGAGGACCCAGGAAGCGAACCTGAGTTTCCTAACTGAAAGGCAGCAGTGCTACCCACTCATATGAAAATTTAATTTCTTAATTAACATGGATTAATTGATCAATGAGAGAAACTGATTATTGATTCATGTATTGTCATCAGAAGTGAGTAAGTGAGCAAATTTTCAAGTCATTTGGACAATAGGAAGTGGGTTAAAGATCGATTACAAGATTTGTACCAGACAACAAACAGGTGAAGTTAAAATAAGCGTGGCAATAATAATAATAATAATAATAATAATAATAATAAAATGGGAGACTTAGAGATGGGCAGTTGAAGTATGAGACATAGAAGACAATTTTTTAAATAGAATATTTATAAATAGAAAAAATATAAAATGCCAGTGTGTGACAGCAGAGTATGAGATAATGTGGCAAAACTAAGTGTAAGTATAGAAAACTATAACAAGCAGTTACAGTAGTTTTCTCTACATGCACACTTAAAAACATGATCTTGAATTTCTTCAAAATGGTGAACTGTGAGACAGAAACAGTTCTCTCTTTCCTGTAATATGAACACCTTAAAGAAAGTGGAAAGTGATGTTTCTGTCATTAAGTTTTAGTGTTTTGCAAGGATCCCAAATAAAGACACCTCCCTGTTTTTTACCTCAGTCATTTTAATAACTCACACTTTGTACTTTTTCAGTAACTTACGTTTTGACCTTTTAATTTTCATACTGACTGGACTTCTTAATACCTTGCATCCCTAATTCCCTTTGCATTTGATGTTTCACTTTATTTTTATATTCACCACCCCTCACCTCTGATTCAGCAATTGTTACCTCAACAGAAGTAAGAAAAAAGATAAATAAGGATATAAAGAAAAATCATGAAATGCTGAAAAGTCATTGGTAGCAACAGAAGGAAATGTCGGGTGCCACATTGTAGTCTGTTACAGTATGTATGCCAGTCCATATGAGGAGTCGCCTGCCCATTTACACATGAAGAAGTCTTTTTGTTTTACAGCTCTGTGCCCCCCAAGTGGACGTTTTTAGGTCATTTTAATACAACATTTGAAACTCTAAGATGTGCTTCTCTGCCTTAGTTTTTTGATTAGCATATGAATTGAAGAAATGAACATAAATCATGCAATCATAGCAGGGATATAAAGTGCAGAAAATCAAGCAAACTTGATCAATTTTTTGTTCATCTGACACAATAGGAGATTAGGGTCAAACATTTTCAAGTATTATAGTAACCGAATATAATTTAATTTAGAAAATGATTAATATAATGTGAATTCTAATACATTTGTGTTATTTTTTATTTTTATATTTACAGTAGGAGGAGCTTCTGTCCACAGTTCATCCATATCCTGAATAAAAAAAGTATCTAGGAGTACATGATGCCCTATTGGTACTTCTCCTACTGTATATTATTTATTTACTATATACCTCTTTATATTATTGTAAAGCATTGTACATATAGATATTTATAGAGTTGAGCATTTACTATATATTATCTTTTTATATTGTTCTTTCTGTGTGGGTGTGTGCTGGCGGGTGTGTGTGGGTGTGTACTGGCGCCCTGCCCGGGGTTTGTTTCCTGCCTTGAGCCCTGTGTTGCCTGGGATTGGCTCCAGCAGACCCCTGTGACCCTGTAGTTAGGATATAGCAGGTTGAATAATGGATGGATGGATTGATTGTTCTTTCTAATGCAAAGTCTTGGAGTTTAGCAACTAAGCATTTTACTATATGCTGTACTGTGTATAACTAAATGTGACAAATAAAAATTCATTTGATTTAATTAGTTCAGCTGTTTAGTTCAATTAGTTCAGAGAGTTGTGACACCAAGTGTTGGATTTGTTTGTGTTTCTCCTCAAGGGTGTAGTTGCAGTAAGTGTATGATTAGCATGTGTATTTCTGTACCTCTGTGAAATAGAACTTGCTACTGTAAAAGAGACTACACGTCGAACAGAAGGAAACTAAACCTGGCTGACAGCGTTGAATCATTGTCTGTGGTTGACTCACATTGACACAAACATGAAGAAACGTCCACACCCCGGCACAACCCACCTCATAAACTTTATGCTACAACCTGTTTAAATGCCTGTTCTGAGTTTAAAGCACATTGGAATTGTCCTTAGAATAAAGATACATTTGGTTTACTATATGGATGCTTGCTTGTGTTTCTGGAAAAAAATGAACACTTGGTCCAAGGCAAATATAAAATACAGTAATCCCTCCTCGATCGCGGGGGTTGCATTCCAGAACCCCTCACGATAGGTGAAAATCTGCGAAGTACAAACCATATGTTTGTATGATTATTTTTATATATTTAAGCCCTTACAAACTCTCCCACACTGTTTATAAATATTCTCCGCACAGTTATACAGTAAACCCTCATTTATCGCAGTTAATCCGTTCCAGACTCTACCGCGATAAATGAATTTCCACGAAGTAGGATTCTTTATTTATAAATCTAATATTTTCGCAGTTAGAGCATAGAAAACCTGTTTACGACCTTCTAAATACGTTTTTTAACATTATTAGAGCCCTATAGACATGAAATAACACCCTTTAGTCAAAAGTTTAAACTGTGCTCCATGACAAGACACAGATGACAGTTCTTTCTCACAATTAAAAGAATGCAAACATATCTTCCTCTTCAAAGGAGTGCGCGTCAGGAGCAGAGAATGTCAGAGAGAGAGAGAGAGAGAGAAAAGTAAACAATCAAAAATCAATAGGGCTGTTGGGCTTTTAAGTATGGTAAGCACCGCGATAAAGAGGCCGCAATGAAGGGATCTATGTGAAGGTAGTCTTTCAGCATTTTTTAGAGGAGCGTCTGTACCTTCTAAGCAAACAGTCTCTGTGCAAACAGCCCCTCTGCTCACACCCCCTCCGTCAGGAGCAGAGAATGTCCGAGAAAGTGAGAGAGACAGAGAAAAGCAAACAATCAAAAATCAATACGGGCTGTTAGAGCTTTGAAGTGTGCGAAGCACCGCATAGGAACTATATCGTATATCATTGAGGAGTTTTATTTAATATGTAATATGTGCTCTGATTGGGTAGCTTCTCAGCCATCGGCCAGTAGCATCCGTTGTATGAAATCAACTGGGCAAACCAACTGAGGAAGCATGTACCATAAATTAAAAGACCCATTGTCCACAGAAATCCGCGAACCAGCGAAAAATCCGTGATATATATTTAGATATGCTTACATTTAAAATCCGTGATGGAGTGAAGCCGCGAAGGTCAAAGCGCGATATAGCGAGGCATCACTGTATAAGTGTTATCTTTTAATTATGCTGTTAAGTCACTTGGAGTTTAGCAACAGGCAGAAAAAATGCTGAAAAGAGTAAAAGGTGGGCGGTGTGGTGTAGTGGTTAACACTAGAATTACCAAAGCCTACGAAAAAACTCATAAAACTGTTCCACCTTAAATCCCTTCTCACCTCTCTGTCAGCGTCTTTTGTCTTGTAAATGTGTCGGTAAGCAGAAAGCAACCTGCTATCATATCTCCCCACTGCCACACAAAGTTTTCTCAGCTCAAGTCTGTTTACCTGCTTGTCAGTTGCTTAGAGTTGTATAAAGCAAATACTATATCGTTATTTGGAACACATGCATTTCATGTGTGTTCCATGTCTATAGCAATCTATGTAAACACAGCGTTAAAACAGAAACATTTGTCATGCTTTAGTAATAATTAATAAAATGTAGACGTGAAGCATATAATGTGTGAAGCCTGAAGTCCAAATATCAAATAAACACTTTCACAAAAGGTATAAATATAACAGAACAAGTGTGCTATTATTCACTGTACTTTGTATATGTACACGGAAACGAGACCACATGACCATACTTAACACGTTAGGTGCCCACCAGTGGCAATGCACAATGACCATTTCACAATATGTGATGGCATCATAAAGTGGTAAGCAATAGAGTCATAAGAAACATAAGAGATCTGACAAACGAGAGGAGACCATTAAGTTCATTTGTCGTCCGTTTGTTTAGCTAATAGCTAAGCTGTCTCAATATATCATCCTGATTCTTCTTAAAGGTTTTCAAGGTGTCTGCTTCAACTACAGAATCGTATAGAATTATCTACCAAAATTAAAAAAATGAAAAGCAAAAGAAAAAAAGTGACTCCAGAGCCTGTCCATATTAATTAAAAATGTTTAATTAATGTTGAAAATGACACAGAGAGCCATAGTGTGCAAAATAACACATTTAGGAAATCTGCTAGCTTTAGTTCTTCCACATCAAGCAACTTTGAGCATTTACTATACATGTCTGCTACAGTGTAATATAACATTCTTGTGTAATGGATGCCAGTTATAATTTACATCATCCTGTCTTAAAGGTGACCTGAGGGAGAAAACGTGTGGGTCTGCTCAATAGTTGTAATAGAGCAATAATGAAATAGATGCTGTCATAGATGGCCGGGGCCCTTGTGTGGACAGAGCATTACCTCCCCCGGAACGCTACCGTGTTAACCCGAAAATAAGACCTACTCTGAAAATAAGCCCTAGCAGGATTTTCAGGTTGGTCTGTAATATAAGCCCTACCCCAAAAATAAGCCCTAGTTAAGATCATCAGCTGAAAAGTAAGGCGCCTAAGGCCAAATTTATACTTCACGTGATGTGACGCGTGTGCCCGAAACATCCATTAAATTCCAAGAACACCTTGCCACAATATCTCTAAAAAGGATGTTTAATGATTACATCTATCAAATTGGGGATGTGTCCATTCCAGCAAGCATCAGGCATGAGAAAGAAACAAAATTCCTGGATGAGGTATCAACTCATCGCAAGGTGAACACAAGCACACACACACATACACTGGTGTCATTGTAGCTTCACCATATCCTCAAAGTTTCATGTCTTTGGATGGAAAACTGAGCCCACTGTGGAAACCCACCAGGAAAAACATGCAAGCTCCAGGCAGTGATCACCAGGGATGTGACACCCTACTGTAAGACTGCTCTGCCACCGTGCCACCCCCATATGTGTAACTATTAACAGTATTCATTATTTAAATGAAGTTAACGATTTATCTGTAAAATGTAACATACATATTTTCGTGCATTTCATCATAAAAGAGATATCAAGTATAAATCTAAGAATTCTAATTGTGCAGAGAGCTGGAATATCATAAATTTAATGTGTTCAGTGTGAAGATTGCTGCTTGCCACTGCTGTTAGGTCAGGAAGAAGCCCCAGAAGCACGTAGCTATTTAACAACTGGGTCAGTTAAAAGATGACGTTTACAACGGTCTGCTTTAATGATAAAGTACGATGTTTAAGTGGACATTTCGAGGTTAAAGCCTAAAAGCGGCAGGAGTAGCAAGAAATTCAGGCTGGAATTCAGGGTTTGAATGCGGAGAGTTACGACGATATTGCAGAAGAAGATGACATGACTGCATTTGGATAAATGTATGTTATTGTGCATGAATAAATATAAGACATCCCCTGAAAATAAGCCCTAGTGCATCTTTTGGAGCAAAAATTAATATAAGACCCGGTCTTATTTTCAGGGAAACACGGTATATGGCAGCCCCACTAGGTGGTAGTGGTGCCTTGGATTTCCGCAGGGCTTCAAGGGAGATAGAGTTGTCTACAGCCCAGTTGGGATCTGGGGGCACCGCCAGGGGGCACTGCAGCTGCTCCAGAGCCGTATGGGTGATCCTTTCACCACACCTGGAAGTGCTGCTGGAAGTAGGTCATCAAGCACCTGGAGCACTTCCAGCCAACATGTAAAAGGAGCCAGCAGACAGTACTTGGGGAGCCAGAGCTGGGAGGAGGGAGACGAAGCTTGCTGAGGAGCAGTGGAGGAGAAAGAAAAGAGGGAAAAGAAAATAAAAAGTATTGTGTGAGTATTGTGCTTGTGAGAATGGGGAAGACATTGCCCCGAAGGGAAAAGAAGAATGAAAAGCATGTGTGCTTTTATAAGTGTGCCTCTTGCATCTATCTATGTCATGTTGGGTGGCTGGTACGCCCCTAGAGTTGTCACGGTGCGTTCTGGGATTTAATTACATTACAAGAAACTTTGTTATTCAGAGGAATAAAGATACATATTTTATCACTTTCCTAGTTTCACAGGTTGGTAGTTTGAGGTGGGTGTCACCAGGTTCCTGTCGTCTTCCTTTCTCCTTTTTGCTCTACCACTCACATGTATGACCACAGGTGACTCTTTCCAACAGACTGGGCATGCAGTGCACTGCCTCTACCTCACACTTCACTTGGGCTCATACAGCAGGCAGCAACGTCTTCCCCAACTCTGTGAAGACCCTTTAAAAAACCAGTTGGTGACCACACACCCAGATGAATGGTCATTAGCAGCACTGAAGAAATTAATGCTTTCTATCTGTGTCTTCTATCTTCTTTCTGGACTCTGCACTGAATGGGTGATAACCCAATGATTCTGCTATGTGGCATTTCCTTTCTCCTTTCTGCCCTCTGTAACCACAAGGGGGTGTCACTGAGACCCAAACTACAGACACAATAATGCCCAAGTACAGTTTAGGGTTCAAATAAAGGATTTTTATTTGTCACCAAAACTTTTCTTAGACAAACACAATCCAAAATGCACCAATACAAAATTCTCTCCTTCCACCTCTAAGAGTGTTACCCACTGCCTCGTGACTCTGACTCAAATAAGTGAGGCTCTGGGTTCTCTTTTAAATCTGACCTGGGAACTGCTTCTGGTGTCATACCCAAGTTGTCTGGAGGCTTTTGGGTCATGCAGAAACCATGGCAGTCCTCCCATAGCAGCACCCGCTGGTTGTCCACAAAGACCAGGACAGGACTGCACTTCTTGACTCCAAATCCCATGGCAACCTGCATTTGTCTTAATTGGGGTTGGCCATAGGGAACACTGCCATTTGTTTTGTGGGGAAAGAAGTGCTCCCGGTTCGCACAGTCCATCTATTATGGCCACCTGGCTGGTTAAAAATCCATCCTTTATCCCTGCCAGGATGTCTGCCCTTCCTCCCTGGCACCTGCACCTTTTTATATACATTTTAGTTTTATATATTGCTGTCTGTGGTGGGCTGGCGCCCTGCCCGGGGTTTGTTTCCTGCATTGTGACCTGTATCGGCTGGGATTGGCTCCAGCAGACCCCTGTGACCCTGTAGTTAGGATATAGTGGGTTGGATAATGGATGTATGGTTGAGAGATTGCTGTTCATTTTTATAACATACTAGCTGTCCCCCGTAGCTCATGTAGTAATGAAATAGGACAAACTTTAAAAATCAATAAAAATATTTTTAAAAATGTAATTTGTATAGCTTTCGTTTATAAGGGCCTCTTGATATACAATATTATTGGTTTTGCTATCAGGGCAGAGGACATATAGATTTCTTGAGGAACTAACCCGGGAGAAAGCAACATAAAGCTGACCATGCAAGAATTATGGTGAGCTAAGATCAACCCCTGCCAACTTGTGTGTCTGTCCCTGGGTCTTGTTAATTGACATTGCAAAGCAAAGCTTCATCGGGAACTATAATGTCTTGAATTGAAAGTGCATGTCCGTTATGATTAGAGGAATGCAAGGGATTAAAATCCTCTCACCAATGCCACATCAGACCAACTTGAATAGAGGCTGACGTATGAGTGACTAGCAGAATACCCGCGCTTCGCAGCGGAGAAGTAGTATGTTAAAGAAGTTATGAAAAAGAAAAGGAAATATTTTAAAAATAACGTAACATGATTGCTAATGTAATTGTTTTGTCATTGATATGAGTGTTGTTGTCATATCTCTCTCTCTCTCTCTCTCTCTCTCTATATATATATATATATATATATATATATATATATATATATATATACTAGCAAAATACCCGCGCTTCGCAGCGGCGAAGTACTGCATTAAAATTTTTATTAAGAAGAAAATTTAACCTTTTTAAACTGAGGGAAAATATGCCAATAATTATTTGCTAAGGATCTCTTTGTATACCACGTTGTCAGTTCGGCCCTCCGGTTGTAACATGACCAAGCTGTGTGCTGAGCTTACTCTTGAGCATGCAACTTACAGTCGGCCATGTGAACAGTAATCTTGTCTCAAATCTCACAGCTGGATTGCTGCTGTCATAATCAGTTTGAGGTTCATGGTTTGTTTCAATTACGACAGTATTTGCAGGACTTGTGTTGAAGTGACATTCGGCATCTGTCAAGCGTTGTAAGCTTACAACCGGTTTCATCGATAACTTCACATCCAGCTTTTGAGAGTTTAAACATTCATAAACATCAAAGTGTCCACTACTGAAATCGTCACCTGTGAATGTAAGATGTTTAAGAGGCATTGGCAGTTGTCGAAAGGTGTAAAATATTTGGCCATTTCGGTACACTTGAAAGCACCAACCGAACAATTCAGCGGCAGCCATCAACTCACATGCAGAACCATAGGTGAAGGGCTTAAGCATTTCACTCTTCTAGTGCTCCTGTGTAGTATAATTATCTCCTGTACC